>VZTN01022281.1:22728-90166 GCA_013400515.1 Erpornis zantholeuca | reverse complement strand
AAAAATATATTGCTTTCATGGGCAATGGTTAGTTGGCTGAAACTGCGAAGTGATATGGAATGTTTTATGATTCTGTTACAAATACTTTTAAAAATAAGCTATTAATTGAAATGCACACGTACAAAACATTTTCTTTCTTCACAATTGCAGATAGATACAATATACTTGAAAGGCAATTTGACTACTTTCTTTTTAATATGATGAAATAGAAGACAAATGTGAATGTTTGCTAAAGTTCCCAAGATGAAAGCCAACATGCAAGATAGAGAATGGCTTTTGCAAAGATATCGGTGTTTTTTTCTTTGTTGGGTTTGGGGTATTTTCCCTGTATTTCAGAAAACAAAAGTAACAAGAAACTTAATTACAGTTATCCAGTTTACAAAGAACTAATCAAGTGTTCTGTGTTGATATCTACTCTTTTAGTTGAACTGGTCTATACAATGTTTCAAATCTTTCATATCAGTAGATCTATGCAGAGCAAAAATTTGGATGGGATCTTAAATTAACCCTAAGGAGACAGCCAGATAACTTCCTTAAAGAGCTTTAAGAAAACACGAACAAATTCTTTAAGCTAAGTTTGTTCAGGCTAGGCCATTCCCTTTTGATTGCTGTTTTGTCGATTGTCTTAAGTTTGTTCTTTAGGCATCTTTTGGGCCTGGAAGACAGATTTTATCTAGCCAACAATCTACCTCCAGAAAACAGAAGTCAATGATGAATATTGTTGCTAGAGAGCATGAAAAGAGCACACACACAGCTGGAGGTGGCAGAAGAAGAAGAAGGAAGTTTAATATTTCACAGCTTTTGTACCATTCTTTGAAACCCCGTGGATTGGATAGGGAGATCTCCTCCTATCCATCTCCGTTGGTTCGGACAGAAGCCCATCAAAAACCTCTTCTATCAGGAATGGAATGAAAACAAGAGAGACAGTTACAAAAACAAAACTTGTTTACAGCAGAATTTCGTGAGAACTCCAAAGTGACTTTTCAAAACAATCAGAACAAATTTCAAAACAATCAGAAGGCTGAAGTCCAGGGTGACAGAATATATGCCCTGAAGAAGCAAGAAACTTGAAGAATTTTTTAGACTTTGACTTCTGAAATGCAAAAGTGAGAATACTATTTAAAATACTGAGATATTAGGTGAGAGAAATTAACAAAATATTTTTCTATGTTTTGTTTATTTGATCAAAGAAAAAATCTCTACTGTACATATATTTAAACAGTCAGTATTGAACGAATTACATTAGTAAGATAGGTAAATACACTCTTATTTTGATTCTTTCAAGAATTCTGGAGAGCTGCCTGTTGTGGTTAAATCTGTCCCTTATAATGTTAATGGATTTGAAAAATCACATCAACATAAGAGAAATGGCATAGACAAACTGCAGTGCTTAAGCAGTAGTCTTAGTAGTTCATGTCAGACTACTGTTCAGAAATTTGACATTAAGCTTTTACTTTGATGTAATGAACTGCTGATCAATTAGAAAGCAAGCTTTAAAAGTACAATATGTCTTGAGAAAAATCAATAACTCTACTTTGACCTATTTTAAAGATAAGATGAAAATTGGCAACTGTCAATGCACATTATTGTTACTAGCAGTGGGAAATCCAAAGACATAAATGAATGGTTACTTATGTACAATAAAAGGTTCAAGTCAGACCTTCTCACCTACTTTGACAGACAACCATAGCAAAATAAAGACCTTACTACTGATAAAAGGTTTGATTTGGCATAATAAATGGATAAATTCATATTTACACAAGAGCCCACACACTTCACCCCTTAAACAACATATAAATCTAATGCATAGAGCTGTATGCTGCTGCAGAGGTCAGAATTGAGAAAACAGAAGGATATTTTTTAAGGTTTTCTACAATACTGGGGAAATCCCAATTGGAGGTAAATGATCCTTGTGGGTCCCTTCCAACTAAGGATATTCTATGATTCTATGAATCAACTCCCCAGTTACATGCTTTAATTCTGGATGGCATGGATTTCCAGTCAATCTCTGTAGAAGCCAGTTTACAGTGGTCCTATTCTGCTGCTAAATGCATTCTGAGAACTCTCCTCTTTGACCAAAATGTATCATACAACAAGCTGAGATAAGGTCAGGCAATATATTAATGTTACACTTAGAGTTAATTCACTTAAGTATTTAGATTTTTCCAGTTATTTCAGTGTAAAAAACACTGGTCTAAGAAATACTGTTACCTGAATGTATTTTCTAAGACTTGGCAGAGATAAGCATTATGATGGGGAAAAATTTTCATCTATGAAACTCTTCCACTTTTGCTGATAGCATTCACTTTTTCTCTTTTCTCATTTCTTCAAGAAAATTTTATAGAACTGCAAAATATTCCTCAGTCTATGCTTATCAACCAGCAAAACAATAGTTACAAAATTTTAAATATGGGAAGGAAAAAAAAGGATGGACAAGTCAATCCATCCTCTCTTATTTAGATTTATAGTGTGACCTTAAAGACACTTAACTTACCTTGGACAATTATTTGGAAAAAAAAATCATAGAAATTGGTGTGAAAAGTCAATTGTTTAATTTAGACTTGATTCTCACAGATTCATGAATCAGACCTTAAAACTGAAGGCCAATCACAATTTAAAGACTATGCTTGTAACACACATAGTTGTCCTATGTATCCTTATCTGAGTTAACTTTGAGAAAGAAGTAATGATGGTGAATTCAATTGACAAATTCAGATGTAGCACTTCTTTCCAATTCCATGGATCCTGAACCACTTCGTATTCTACTTCAGAAGTCTTTCTGAAAACAATGAAGTCAACTACCTGCTGTCACCTTCTAGGTGATCAAATTTTTTTTCTAGGGAAAAAAAAATTCGGCATAGTTTGCCAGCTAAATATTGTCTGAAATGCATTTGTTCCTTAAAATCCTGCTAAAAAATTAAAGCAACAACCAATTTTGTATTTTTAAAATTAGGATATAGAGGGACTAGAATATCTAGAACTCCAACTGTACAACCACCCATTCATTGAAAGTAGGTCTTTTCTTTTAAAATACCAGATAAATAGGAGGTAGATTGGTAAATCATTAAATAGTGTTAAGTAATTGACAAGAAACACCAAGAAGGCAAGTGTGAAGACAATCTAAATAAAATAGGATAGGGTAGAAAGAATAGAATAGAATAGAATAGAATCGAATAGAATAGAATAGAATAGAATAGAATAGAATATTTCCAGGTGGAAGGGACCTACAACAATCTTCTAGTCCAGCTGTTTGACTGATTCAAGGCTGACCAAATGTTAAAGCCTGTTACTAAGCACACTGTCCAAATGCCTGTTACTTCCAAGGCAATACTTGTATTAATTCAAGTTGCTTTATATTCAAGAATGTGATATTTCTGAATACAGAAGAGAATCTGACAGTAGCATAATGAGAAATCTCCCTCAGCTAGAAAGTGAGAGTCATATGATACGTCTACATTAGTAAATTAAATGTACTCAGAGCTGTTCTCTGGCACTTAGATCAGCTGACACTGAATGGCATCTTTCCACACTCTTAAACCCTCATATTCTCTAAAGCAAGGTGGCTGACTGCAGACAAGGAAATATTTTGTTCAGTCTTAGAATGTGCTGTGCATCTTTGTGTAGGGCATTCTCTGCAGTGGAAGGAACTGTGGGTTAATCATTCTTGAATACTGGAAGGAATGTTGTACTCCTCAGCCTGAGAATTAGGTGATAAAAAAATCTTCTCAAAGCTGCAGATGGGGCCCAGAAAGTGAATACAGCAGAAAACTGCTTTACTTCACTTCAGGGAAAAAAAATATGCAGTTGGAATATTTCTAAAGAATTACAGTGAAGAAGGCAAACTCTGAAGCAGTTATTTGCAATAACTATTTTACACCATATTTTAAAGTGTTTTACACGACTCTGTTTTAAAGCGTTTCACAGGCAAGAAGAATTAAAATTCTGGGTAACAGCAAAAGATAAAAGTAGACTAGAGCTTTTATAAATCTTCTTAATATTTTCATTTGTCAAAAATTAATTCCTTATATTTCTCTTGCTTGTAGATTCTCCAAACCTATGAATATGAAGAATAGCTCAAAAGAATGTTGTGCATTTTCTGTGTGCATTTCACACAGGAAATTTTTTCTTTAATCATTTTTTGCTTTCATCCTAAAATAGAAGGTGAGAACTAAAGGTAGGGAACAGCAACAATTGAAACCTTGCTATTCAAAAAAAGATACACAATGAGGAAAGAAACAAAAAGATAATAGACAAGTCTTCACAGCTTCTATAAATAGGGATATTAAGGGAAAGTGATCAAAATAAAAGAACAACACTGATGAATGCCCTATTTGAAAATACAAGTAAACAGAACTTCTTAATGACAGTACTCTGATTTTTTTCCATGACTTTAAAATGTTGTAGGCATATATTTTACTCTTCCTACTAATACGATAGAAATGAAGAAAGAAAATAAATATTTCTATTTAAGCTGTATGTACCATATTCCCTGTAAAAACATGAAAACCTTAATATTTGTCTTAAATGTCTTAATATTTGCTTTCACCATGTTGGCTACAACAGATTAAGAAATTCAGATAGAAGAGAAAAAAACTGCACTCAGAAATCAAGTATGTTTGTTTTAGAAGAACAAACTCCACATCCTCCTGGACTGACTTTGGCCAGAGGGTAAACAGAGACTACAAAATATTGCCTGAAACTACAGTTTTTGAATATTTTTTTCTTAAATGTTCTCTTAAGCTGGAGCCCAAAATATTTGAGTTTAAAAGGATCATGTGAATCTTGCTTGTTATAGAAAGCAAAATTTATAAATCATATGAGAAAGATCAAAATATTTTCAGTGCAATATAGCACAAACACTTTGAAATAGGTTTTGTTATCAGAAAATAAAATTGGAGCTCTTGGCCCCTTCTCTGACCACCAAGATGATTCAATACAGTTACATAAACAAAAAGATCAAAATTTAAAGACCAAATGGTAAATAATATTCATGTTTATTTCAGCCATCCTCTATACAGAGTAAAAGAATGGCCTCGAGCTGAACTGGGAGAGGTTTAGATGAGATATTAGGGGAAAAAAAATCACGAAAGGGTTGTAAATCATTTGAGCTGAGTACCTAGGTAAGCAATGGAGTCACTGTCCTTGGAAGCATTCAAAAAGCTTGTTTATGGCACTTGAGGACATGGTTTCATAATGAACATGGTGCTGGTGCTAGGTGATGGTTGGACATGGTGACCTTAATGATTCTATGATTCTATGATAATAATGTTGGTTGACCACCCTAGTAGACAATTGAAATATAATTATATCTTTAAATACTTTCATCTTTCAGTGATAGTATTTTTCAAACCAGACACAGTACTTTTTCTTTGTGTAGCAAACTCAAATTCAGAAGAAAAATTTAATATACTATATATGCATATTGTAAGCAGAAATCTATAATTATTTTTTTAAGAGCTGATATTTTTAAAATTCTTCATTTAATATAAAAATCTCTCTTTTATACAATCCAAATCATATTAGTTCTTACCAGTCTACTTACATGTATTTTTTCCATTTCCCTAATACAAATTTTTATGGCATTTTAAGAGCCAAACACTTTCTTTAAACAAATATTCTTCCACAAAACTAGCAGGTTTTGATGAAATGAATAGATTTCTCTTGATTTACAAAAATTTTATAGCTTCCAAAGTGGAAGCAGGCAATCCTCTGGCACATTCCCCCTGAAAATAGTTGTTGCAGAAATTTGTTTCCTGTATTCTGCTTTGAAGATCATAATAAGTTAAAGAAATAGGACCAGCTAAAAAATTGAAATACAGTAAATATGCCCAAATTCATAAAAAGTAAAGGCCAAAAGGAAAATGCAGACACCAATCTAATATAGAATAGATTTATGTCATGCATTTAGACTGTAAACATAGAAAATGTTCACTTTATTGAAGACATTTTAAGGTATTATAAGTATTCACACACATGCAGTCAGTTAAGTCAAAAGGAATGCACACTCCCTAGGAAGAACAACTCTCCCAGATTAAATCAACAGGTTATGGTAATTCCACTGTTTCATATTCTGGGGCTAAATACTAAATCTGAAGGTTCTATGAGACAGTGATGATAGAAGTTACACTGAAATTGAAATCAAGCCCACCTACTTAATTCATGTCCTTTTTCAAATTCTTTCCGAAAAAGGAAAAATATTAGAAATCAATATTTATCCAATTTGTATTGGGACAGTACTGGGACATTAATATGAATATATTAAGAATTTTATATATGTGTTATATGCTATATAACAATATATAATAATTATATAAATAATTCTGCCTTTTTGTGATTCTATGAATAAAGTGCTGCCTACATTGATTTTACCTGAACATTTGGATTTCATGAGAATAAAATAATTAATTCCATCAAATACATTAGAGTGGTTTACGTATTTGCTTTTTGTAAGAGGACTGCAAGACATTTCACCTGTTTTCTTTCTTATGACTTGACCCTTCTGGTTCAAAAGAGTTCCATGCTTTGTATTTAACTCACCATACTTTCAACTTCACTTTATTTTTTCCACCTAATGCTCTGCTTTAGAGTCTTCTTAAACTTTAGTCAAAACAACACTCAATTCATTTAAGTGAAACACACTCTTGCAAATAGATCCCTGTGAACCAAGTAAAAGCTCTGAAAACAAGAGGGGGGCAGGAGGGCACAAAGTGGGGCAATCAAAGATAATTAAAGCATCTTATGCACATTAAGACATATTTCCAGTTGTTCAGCTATGAAAGGGTAGTTTCACATATCGTTATATAAGTAAATCTGAGATGTCAACATTTATTCTGAACCAGATAAGGAGGACTTTAATAAGATACTTTACAAGTGTCTCAGTAACGTCTCTCTCTTCAGGGGTATAATCCAGAAATTATTCATTCCAAATTTGCCAAGTCTCAAATTCAGAAAAAAAGGAGGGGAAAATGTCACCAATTTCTTTCCAAAGAGTAAAGCAAAATTTTAGCTAGTGTTTAGAGCCAGAAAGCTGCTGATGTACTAGTGTATTCAGGTGCAGGTAATGAATTTTTGTAGGGTTTTATAGCCATAGATTCTAAATAAGTACAGTGACTATGATTTATTGGATTTTAGAATCCAGTGATCAGTTTTCCATTTGCAGCTGTTTTAGCTGAAAATGATCTCTATTTTAACTTCATCTGAGTCAGCCAGATGCATAGCATAGAGGCAAACACTTGCTCATTTTCTGCTGCTGGATCCTTAATTTACTCTGGATATTGGAGCTGCTGAAACCATTACAAATGCAGAAGGAAAATAAGAAAAAATTTCCAGACTCTTTACACTATCATACACTAGTAAGAGAAATGTACTTCATAAAAGTATTTGTTTCACTTGTTTACAATACCCCACAGATGATACATGATACATGACAGAAAAATTTGCCCGAGCAAATTTTCAATACTCCTTTGAGCACTGAAAACATGTCCTCATACAGTGTATGGATGAAAACACATCTAGCACATTTTGTAGGACGACAAAATGCTGTCATGACTACAACCTAAGCAAACACAAATGGTGCTGGCATCTGCTATCACTATGGACTTCAGAGGTCTGGCTTGAATAAAGCCACACATGAGCTAGTTGTGATGAATCTACATTTATATATCTGATCCTGACACTAGATCTGTTCACAAATCTCTCTCTATAAAGATATACCCTCTACATAAATATATAGTTTCATGTATCTTCTCTCCTTGTTACTTGCTGTAAAACAGAAAGAAATTTTTTTTTTTAAATCTCACATAGAATGATATTAAAAATAAAGGATTCTTACAGTCAGGTCAGAAGGAAAAAGTCTTTAAAAATTTATTTCAAAAACAACCCAGTTTGTTCCTTAATTTATCTTTTTGGTTTGCTTTAAATCTGAAAAATTATTACAAAGGGAAGAAAAATTAAGCAGGAGAAGAATTCAAGCAATTACTGATTTAGATTCACAGAAGTTTCTCTGCAGAGGATCAAAAGTTGCTAGGCTGTTCAAAACATTGAATACCATTAAAAAATTGTATTATTATTTTTAGTCATTATTATTATTATTATTATTATTCAGTATATCTGAGAAGTGGTTGGATCTTCATGTGGAGAAAACATGAACCACGTAATCAGAAAATACAATAAAGTATGTTTAATTCAGGTAAATTGAAATGCAGGTGTATGATCACAATGATCAGAGAAATATGTTAGTACTGTTATCAAAAGGAAAATAACTAGCAACCAATAGTTTTACAACTACTATTAGTAAAGAAGTAGAGCCCTTAACAATTGTAGAATTCAGCAGATTTTTATCCCAGTGAGGATTTGATCTGAACCTCCACTTCCATCCTAGAGCACAGAATTTTTGTCTACAAGCAGAGTGCTGCACACAGCCAATCAAAATCTAAAGACTCAAAGCTTGTATAATTTTTTATTTCCATCCCAAGAGTTTGTATTGCTTGCAAACTGAGGATTCAAACTGATTACTGAATCTGAGTGTCCCACCCTGCCAAAGAAAGATGCCTAGGAAGTAGCAGAGAGCTATTGACTTGTGAATAAGATTGCTTTGTCTTGGTGAATCAGAATATTTATGAAAACTGTCTGCTACACAGACTTTAAACTCTGGTGTCAGACATGCTGGATGGCGTAACCTCACCTGTGAAGGTTAAGTGCTATAGTATGTTTCCTTCTGAAATGTGAATGATTGATGAGGTATGAAGATTTTATTTTTACATAATGAAAGATGTGCCATCAGCTTTCATAGATGAAACAGTCCATGATGCCTTTTCTTCAGGTAATAAGAAAGTGCTAAATTTTCAAGTGTATGCCTTTAGAGATGGAAAAATCTCAATCTTCTTACTGTACAAGGTGGTGAATAGATACTGTACAAGTTATTAGGTGAATACTGGGTTATAATTAAGAATGAAATCATAAAACACTACTTTTATATCTGAGGTATGAGGATATATCATGAGGATATCATCAGCCACACTTGTGACTGAGACTGGAAAGGATTGATGTCTCAAGACATTTCGGGGTTCCTGTGTGTGGGGGAAGGGGCAGGTTGGGCCTTGCCCTGCAAGGCAGTGAACTGCCCCACATCCTCCAACCCCTAGAGTCTAAATCCCAGCCTGGCTGCCAGTTACTGGCACTCAGGAGGCAATGCTCCATACCTGCCTAGAGACCCTAACCCAGTTCCTGAGTGACCAAATTACCACAACTCCCAGCTAGGGAAAGGGCCCAGGAATGCCAAGGGGCACACGTCATAACCCTACCTCCTTTTTGAAGTTCTATCAGTTGAATATCACTGGAACCCAGGAGCTGGTAGCTGTATATGTCCTTTTTTATATCTTTTCTGTCTTTCTTCTCTTTCTTCATCTTCTAATTCCCTCTTCTTGGAATTGCTGAGTATCTTAAAATAAACCAAGCTTAGAGTTTGCTAGATTGAATGGAGTAAGTTAATGTGTTAAGTTTTTTATGTTGATTGAATCCTGCTCTAAACTTTCTGCCAAAGTTCTTTGATTTGCCGCTAAAGTCTTTTTTGTTCTTTTGACCTCTTGAGAATATCTTGTTGGTATTTCTCCTGTGCATCTTACCCAGAGTACATGAACAACTGTAAGCCCTCTTAAAAGCCTCATCAACTAAGTTTTTTTAGGCCTTACAACACTATTGAAGTCCATATCATTTGTGGCTCAGTCTATTTTTTTTTTTTTTTAAGTCTTCTCTCTTCTTTCAAAGTTTTCTCCCATTTTATTATTTCTTAGGAAGAGCACCAGCCTTTTGTTTAAGTAAAATCGTTGCTCAAAAATCTACCAAAAATCTTCTAATCTGTCTAGTTTCTTCTTTTATCTTCTTTCTCCAATGAAATTCTGAGCACATCATTACAATTGATAAATTTCAGAAGTTAAGAGCTTCATTTAATTGTGTGTCTTTCATTCAACTCGATATGATTCTTTGCCAATAAAACTGGAACGCACTGATGCTATATTTAGTCTACTGGCACTAGAAAAAAATCCCTCAATGCACTGGATTCTTAAAACTGTGAAGCTGCTTTTTGATTTTTAAATACTTAACTGCATTACAAATCATCTTAGGAACATGAGGGATTATTAGACAGAAGGAAGTACATATTCCACTCCACATTTCTGACTACAGGCTTCTCTATTCAGCTCTCCTTCTTCTTTATTTAAAAGAAAAGACAAACCAAAAACATTTCAGAGTGTCTCATTATCCTAACCAAAGGGAAAATCTCCATTCAGCTCAATTTATGGAAAGGTTTTGCAATGCACAGTAGAAACAATAATGTTCTATTATAATAATTCTATTCTAGTAGAAGCAATATAATTAGTGTTCAGGCCAGTTTTGCAGGTACTGATCATATAAACATGAGGTCTTGCAAGCAGAACTGAAAATATGTCCAGGTTGTTGATGAAATCTGGTAATATAAGGCAACACTTTTAAAAGCAGGTCGAGAAGCTGTTTGGGCCAATAACCACTTTTCTAGGGAGACTTGATTAAGTTTTTGTGCTGATTGTTACTCAGGGTTCTTCAGTAAACTTTCTCCCAGTAAACTTGCTTCCTTTCTGTTCATCATGTGTCCATCAGGTAGTGAAGGAATATCAATAGCTAGAAGTTACTGGGTTAGCAAACTATTGGTAAATGCACTGTTCTGTATGCACTATTGGAATCTGCTTGTTTTTTTATTTTCCTTTTCTCTCCTGTTGTCTTTATATGTACTCAAATAAACCAAAAGCCTCTCTTTTACACCAAATTGATTTTCCTTCTAAGTTACTTTCTGTAGGTATTTTGGACTTCTTCCTATAGCAAGTGTAGAATCTGAAAAAAATCTCATTAAAGATATATATCTCTGTTGGGATGGGGCAGGAGTGGGCAGAAAGGTGAGAAGTGGAAACAGAGGTAGAGACACACAGAAAGTGCTAATAACACAAAGAGAAGGATCTAGTATTTTTCTGCTATTTTTGTGAAAGAAACATGGCTCCCCTTAAAGGAAAAAGAGTGAGATAATGCTTAGCAATGACTGATGAATTGAGTTTTCCTATTATATTCAGATCACTTCTACTCAGTTCGTCAGGAACCCACCTCTCCCCTCTTAAAAACTTACCTGTTTGACAGCATACAGTGACTATTATAGAATATATTGTCTTTTGGAGTGCAGTGAAAAAAATACTGTCAAACAAAATTCAAAAATATAAAACCACTACAACACTATTCCTTATTTCTAACCACCCCAGGAGTGATTAAAAATCGTAGAACTTAGATAAAATCACAAAGAAATATGCAAGTGGAAAAGATCAATGAGATTCAAACTTAAACCATTAACTAACAGCAAAACATAAACCTTTCTTTTCAGAGGACTCCCTCATATTTCCATCAAAGCATATTAAATATCTGATGATGCATAATGATACCCCATGCACTGGATAAATGCTGGGCCATCTGCTTTTCTTCCTGTTTCATTTTTCCAAGTTGATATGTTGACATAAGTAATAATTCTGTTTCTTATAAACAATAACTCTTTCCTATGAGCAGGGTAACCACAAATTGCAATATGTTTGGACATTTGTTGTTAGTTCAAGAGCACAGAGCAATGCAGTTACACTGTCAGTGTTTCACTAAAATACAGTTTTTGTTTCTTCTTTATTTTCAAAGAATAAATCTTGCCTTACTGCCACAGCAGATCTTCCTGCAAAGTGTGTTAGTAAAGCAATAGGCAAGATTTTGTTGGTCTTCAGCATGTACCTGCAGGTCAGAATCTCCCTGGAAGACATTAATAAGTTGGTTTTTGTTTGTTTGTTTTTTTGTTTGTTTTTTTTTCCCATGACTATAACTTTTTTCCTAGAAAATAACAGATAAAATTGGAAGTTGCCCCTCAAGCATCGTGTATGCTCTGCAAAAACACCTCACCATTCATTTGAAGAAAGAAGAAACTTTATTTCAATTAATTAATTGTAATTCATAAGGCATTATAGAAGTGGGTTTTTTATTAAGTCAACAGCATTTACTTACAGATTCTCAATTGAAGGAAGAGGAAAAAGGAAACAATATAGAATAAATGAAAACAAACAAAATGAACTGGGTAGACCTAGTTAGAACTGAAGTATAACAATGAAATCATGGACTAATCATATGCAGATGTCCCAAGAGTATCATTACAGACACTTGGCTATAAAGTGAATGATAGCTATACTAACCTATCTGAATGGCTTTGAAGTCAGAGCTATTCCTTAATGTTCTTAAATACATATGTCCATCAGTAGAATAATATTTCAATTAAATACATACATGCATGCATGTGTATCTCCAGATACAGCTATTTAATCTTTCACCTTGTTTAATTTGAAATTATGCACTGTAAAAAAGGAGATTATTATTTTCTTTAGCATGTAAATTTGAATAATACCACGAGCAAGTCTTAGCAACGTAGTTATATTTCAAAAACAGTTTTCCACAGTATTTTTCTAGAATATCTGCAAGCACTTTAGAAGATAAGTACAACACCTTTCTTTCTAGTTACCCCAAAATTCTGAGTCATAAAATGACATCAATTCACTGATCCCAAATGTGTTCCTTCCATGAGATACACACCACCACAGGAACCTTGCAACTCACATCCCTGCATGTGGAGGCTGGTGAGCCTGCCACACAAGGGTTCCTGAGAATGCCCTGGAGGGATGGACCCTAGCAGAAGAAACGCTCCCAGCTCAGGATGAGAAAGAAAGGCTTTTCCCAGGATACCCTGTTCTATTATGTTCATGTACCCCAGTTCTGCTTCCCTGGTTGGTCCTTTGGCCCTTGTCCCTCAGCCACCCCCCCTCTATTTCCCCATTTAATACTCTTTCTTTTAATACCCCATTTCCCCAGCATAATACTCTTACCCCTCCTTTGTACTGCCCTTTGCCCCCCACCCATTGCTCCCTGATGCTCTCTCTGCCCCTATCGCTCCCTGTGCTTAAACCTGGACCCTCCCATGATGCTTGGTCTTTGTCCCTGGAGCCCTTTACACACGTGGCTCTAAGAAACATCTCCGTGGAACCCCATACAAAGATCCTTCCTGGCTCCTTGCTGTTGACTCATATTAAGGGCCATCTGGCTTGCAGCACCTGCACAAAAGAATCCATGAAAAATCCCAAAGAATCAATATGAGCAAAAAGAATGCTAGGCAAAAGCAGAAACCATAGAGGACAACACCCAATTGAAAAATGAATATTGGTTTCCACAGGAAGAGAGATGAAACAACTTCCCAAATGTAAACCTGAGTACAGTGGATGTATAGAATCAGATTTTATTTTAGGGGGAAAAAATGTGGGAAAAAATTATTTTATTTTGTGTTCTTGGAAAATCCCTAGTATTCTGAATCTGGTCTTTAATTTAGCATAATACATTGCATTTTACTGTAATTTGGCCAAACCTTACCAATATAGGCTGTAATTATCTGCCTCATGACATTTGATGGCCTCCAATGAGTGAATAGGAAAGCCTACTCTGTAATTTAAACCCATTCATACTGGTAACAAGGGGAGACAATCTAATTTAACTTGTTTTGTATAAGCACTCAGATTAAGTCTTTAATTACCTCATCACTTGATATTTTTACACAGATTGCACCTCTGTAAGTGCACAAAGTATTTGTCAGGATACCAAAACTGGCCTATAAAATAAACTAGGATCTTTGTCTCAACTGCTGCAGAAGTTGGATTTTGTGCAGTGAATGATCTAGGATTGGCAGGGAGGAAATAATCTTTGCCCAGATAATGCAGATAATCAGCAGTGTGGTGCAGTCTGTTCAGGTCTGTCTCTGTGATGACAAGCAAGTCATCTAAATGAACATTTTCTCAGATGCACATTAACTGTATGTTTTCCATGTTCTGAATACCACTGAGAACTGAGAATCAAACCAGCAGGCATGCTGAATGATTAGTAGCAACAACTGCCATTTAGTAGGGAATACTTTGGGAAGGGAAAGTGCCAATCTAAAGATCAGAACATAGACATTTAAGCTTACTGAACAGCTTTGGTGCTAATATTTTTGAATCCTTATTATTAATTAATTCTATCTCCATATTCATTGCGAAAACTTTAGTAAATGGCTATGAAGCTGTGATGTGAAATTCCATAATGTCTTCATGGTAGACAATTCCATGAGATAATAATTAACTTTATAATTAATATCTGAACAGTATGAAATAAAATAGGACAAGGGCCATACATAGAGTGAGAAAAATGCAAAGTGGCTTGGAATAACTCTTTTAAGATTAATTCCTGCAGGAATAATGTGGAAACTTTAATAAAAATAAACTCTGAAATTAAACTTCCTTGAATAAACATTGGATACAATTTCATATTTCAAACTATAAGAATCTTCAGTGACAACTGGTGTGAGTCTAATTTTACATTCCAAGATAAGAGTTTTGATCCGTTTTTGTGGAGTTATGCTTCATCCCATCATCATATTGACAATGGCCAAGTTGTTCTATCAAACATTTTCCATGTTTAGGGTGAGTAACTGAGGAGCAGAGAAGAAGAATGTCAAAAAGTCTTGTGTTCTGCTTCACTGCTGTTTATTCCAAACCTATGGAAAAAAGAAAAGACAACACTGCATGTATTCCACTTGCCACTGAGAAATATTACAGACTAAATTTTGTAGAATGCCTGCAGCCTTAGTGAGCATTTCTGTGTTTGTAATTGTCATTCCAACTTTACTACATTCATAAGAAGCCTTAAAAGCAACAGTTTTACAATGCAAGATTTTGCATAAGCTTTGATTAAATTTCGTGTGTAAAGCACAGCCCAAGATGTTAATCAGTTTTATGACAGCCACCAATGAGTCAACATTTTAAATGCTGCATGACTCTTGTTACTGGCATATGTAATTACAAGAAGCAGTTCTATGTGTAGTGTTTGTGTCTGGAAATCCTTCAATATTACATAAAAGATAAAAGGATATTCTGTCTAATGTCCCAGATAAAATGTAGCAGTTGAGAGTGTTGTGGTAATAGAGTGTTTAATCATAATTTTGAGTGTATGAGCACTGAGAATTCCCACTGCAAATATTCTACTAATTTCATGATGTAATGCAACCCCTGGGTCCAAGCTGTGATGTTGCTGAAATATCCTGATTAATCTTGGATAATTTTAACAGTATAGGGGACTTAGTAAATAATCAAAATAAACTGACACCACCATCACCAGATTCCATCTGCAGTTTTGGTAGAATCCCAAATCTATACTAAGAATTCTAACTGTGCTTTAAGGTGAAAGCACAAAACAATGTGTGTATGAACTAGCTGGCTGACCTCAGACTCTTGTCAGTGGAGAAACACGTTTCAAATCCAGTTGCCTCATCTGTATTTCATACTATTTCCAATGCCCTGCACTACCTTGCCAGCCCCAAGTTGCTGCCCTGTAGGGCATGGATTCCTTGTAAATAATGTTCTGTATCTGAACACTCCATGCCTCCTACACCTGCACATATGTATAAAAAAAAAATGTATAAACCGATATGACTGCAAGCAGGAGACAAATATTTACTGTAGTTGTCTAAAAAGTACATATATAGAGAGATTTATATGCACTTGCCAGATACATGGGCTGCATCATAAAGATGGTCTTCTCTTTCATCTCTGCTGAGCAATCTCCCCTTGATTTTTTTGTTGTTTCTGCTTTGAAACTGAACCCTTTATTGCAATCTATTTGTCATGAAACGGTTCTGCACTGGTTATACCCCTGCAAAAGGTAAATCTTCAGTAACTTTTGCTTTACTGGCTACCTTTGTGATTTATATGATCAAGTAAAGTTCATAGCATTTGGTTTTAAGGAATCTTTCAACCCCAAACATTTCCTAGGCTGTGTACATAAAGAAGTCAGTAAATTCATCATGAATAGCAAAGCTGTGAGTTATATAGTTCATACCAAACCCACAGCAATAAAATCTTTATACTGCAGAACTGCATATGCTGTTGAAAAATTCCACATTTTACAAAGTAAAGCTATTATAGAAATACTTCAGAGGGTTTTGCTCTGAATACAGTCATCTGCAAAACTAGTCTGCTTCACACAAAATTTATCCACGGCCACAGGCCTCTATGGAAGAAAAAAAACATAAATTAGCTTTTCTCTACACCATGATGTTCAAATCTCTTGAGTTGATATTTATGAATGTTGTGGGCATCGACCAAACTTCTCTGCATCCTGTTCAAGGATAGCCTTGCATCCTGTTCAAGGACAGCCTTGATGTGCCCGAGGCAGTGTTCATCTTCTCCTCCCTGCTTTGTGCCCTCCCCAATAGTCTTGTGTCAGGGCAATTGTCTGACAGGGACTTATGTGACAAGGGTAGGAATATAAAAAAGGACTGGAGCTGAAAAGCCAGGCATACTTACTAAACACTGCACAACAAAATTTTTTTTTTTTTTCTTTCAGAAACTTGGAGAGAAATGATGGTAGTGCACCAGAGGCCCTAATCATGCCATTGACCATGGCAGGTAGGAAACCAAGAGATGGGGTTTACAGAGAGGTCTGACATCTCCTGTATCTCTGTCTCCTTGGAAATGAGGTAAAAATCAGTTACAATGAGTGTATGTAAGGGGAGTTTTGAAATGCTCAGTCTTTACTTCTAGTGTTAACTGTGGTGATTTTATTTCTGCATTGTATGTAAGCAAGGCATAGCTATTTTATCATATGTATATTGTTGTGGTTTTTTTCCCCAGAAAGCTGCATGAAATTCTGGGCAACTACGAAGCAAGTAAATTACAGATTAAAAACAACTTACATGAAATTTATTCAAAATATTTGGTAATATTGTGCACCTTTTAAAACTCAACAGGAAAATTAAATCCAGTCAAATTTCCCTCTTTCGATAGTAGAAGAAAAATACTAAGAGAGATTAAGTTGGAGTCACAATTTACTGAAGAAATTGTAAACAAACACAACAATATTAATAAAAGATTTTTGAACAGAGAGGATGGTTTAGCCATTAAAAAGGGTACTCACTGCAGCTGTGTCACAGGTTTCCCTAGGAACAAGGACAAGATGGCAGGCGGGTCCCTCACTGCACCCTGCGGCTCCAGAGAACAATGGAAGGAAAAAATGAACCAGGAAACAATGCTACAAATGAGTTTCCATGGCTTAACACCCTCCCCCAGTCAGGAAACTGCAGAAAACAGGGGCAAAGCAAAACCTGGAAAGCTATTTTTTCTGACAGGAGTTCTGCTGCCAAGCTGCTCACTCCACATCAGACACAAGATGCGAAACAGCTCCCAGCAGTGGAGGTCTGCGGACTCGTGGGGCAACTCCCGCTCCTGAGTGAGCCCAGCAAAAGGAAAAGGACCTCTCTGTAGATGGTAAAGGGGCCAAAACCACTCCTTTCCATGACTGGACATGGAAAAATGTTCTGCTTCTGATGCCTCAGCATTCCCTGCTGAAAACTGCTCCCCACTCTCCATGGGGATGGGTGTGGTACAGAATAAACAGCACCAAGCATCTGCACCTGGCACAGATATAAAGCAAACTTCACGACTATCCCTGCACCTGGCGCAGCTATAAAGCAAAATGAGATGCCCAGGTTCTCTGGAAATTCTGATGTTTCTCTTCAGGAGCAAATGCTATGGGTGCTGAAGCCTTTCTTCCAGGGAAGTAGCCAGATGTCACTTGCTGATGGGAAGCAGAGAATAAAATATTTGTTTTTCTTTCTTTCCATGCACAAAACCCTTGCTTTTTCTTTATTACACTACCTTTATCCCAAACCATGAAGTTTTTTCCATCTTATTTTCTCCCCCACTGTGTTCTGTTGAGAAAGGGAAGTAATAGAACGGCTTGGTGAGCAGCTCGCATCGAGCCTGTGTCAACTTACTGCACAAGAATCCCTGCATCTCAGAACCATCTCTGTATCATTCCAGATACATGGTGTCTGGAATTAAGACCTTGAACATTTTCTGTATTTAAATGATTGTTGTTCAAGTAAAATTGCAGTTGCAAAGCAAAAATAAATCCACATTAAGTTTCATAAATCAGATTGAACCTGAAAGTTAGAGAAGTGAAGTATGGTTTTCCCTCTCAACTCCCATGTTTATATATAAACCTAGAGCAAACATGACAAAATTCACAAGTAAAGTCTTCTTCTGCTGATGACCTTTTACACCAAGTAATCGGTTTAGACAGGTATATAAAACAAGACAGAACTGGAATTTTACACAGGATTGTGCACCTACAACATTTTTCAAAGACTTTTCTGTTTAGGTTTGACTTCATATAACAAGTGACCTTATATGAACTTTCATTGCAATCCACTGTAAGTTTAGAAAGCAGTGCTGAAGTGACTCCATTATAAACAACAGTTTAAAATAATTCATGAAAGCCATATTTCTGAAGGAATTTTTTTTCTGTCAAAACAAATCCCTCAGGGAACTTTGATGCAGGTGTTAATATTTATAGCAGAATACTATAAACACTACCCATCTGGGTTATGTGCTAGCTGAAACATCAAGGTCCTACTACAACATAAAAATGGGGTATGACAAATACCTGTAATTATGCAAACCCATGTGACATGTAAAGGCTCAAAAGAAAGGTGAGGCACAACTCAAAATAAGGCCAGACAGAAATAATAGTGGTTAGAATTTATCGATAACATTTATTCACCATTTATTAGAGAGGCCTGTCCTTCAGCTGTCAAACAGGCCCTGAGAGTCCTCAACATCTCACAGACCTGTTTGGGAGCCAGAGGGTAAAAACAAAACAACAAGCAAGCCAACAAAAAACCAATGAAAATAATAAATAGTATTATTTCCATCTTTCATCAAATAGTGACTCTATTTAAATTTTCAAATCAATCTGAAAATGGGAAATAGTGGAGGTACCATTACTAAAGAATACTTTATCAAAATGTTTACTCACTTGTCCAGTCCTTCATAACTCCAGAGTGAATCTTATAGTCCACATTAGTAACACCAGAAAAATGATTCTGACTCTTAAACATTTTAGTGAAATTCTGTAGTCTGTGTGGTGCAGGTGCTCATTTTAGGCAATCAAGCGCCCTCTTTATCTTCAGATTTTTTGGAATTTATCTATAGTGAATAGTGTATCTGTATCAAGATATATGTGATTACTAAAATGAACTACACTGAGAGGTGACCTGTGGCTACCTTAGATCAGAGGATTTTAGGCACTCACAACTCAGTGCTTTCTGGGGAGATATCTATGTTCTGTTAAAATTCACACCCCTCACAAGGATAAGAATGGACAAACTGGAGAAGTCTTAATCCTGGAAGCCATTACAACAGCTATCTTTACAAGATACACAGTGTGGTTCTGAGTAGCAGTCTTCTAATAAGTTAAACCAACAATTAAATATATTATTTTGCTCTATTCATGTGGAAGTCTGGCTCAGTTTATGTTAGTCCCTTCCATTTTTACTCAGTTTCCTTTTCCCTTTAATTAACAAGTTTTACTTCCAATTCAGTGTAATATGTTTTCTCTCACTTTTTCTCATTTTCCTTTAAGGAGTCATTTTAAAGAATTTGTTTAAATTGCAATTTAGCTCTCTCCTTGTCATGTAAACTGCTGTAATCTTTCACTATGACTGTTTGTTGATCTTGCAATAACAATTATGCCTTTATTCAATACTCCATCTCTTCCTAGAATCATTTAAGAAAGATTACAAAAATCTGCCCAGGCTGTTCCTTAGGCTCATGGCAGGAAGAGCCAAAACACATGGGTTTCCTTATATCTTTGAGTGAGAGGGAGTTTTGAGTTCCCCCTGAGACTGGAACTGTTTTCTATTTTTATGCTGACTATTGAGTTCTATTTCTTCCTTAACAACAGATTATTATTATTAACTTATCTGGATAATTATTAATTTATCTGGAGGAAGCAGGTGAAGGAGTCATGATCAAATCTCCTGCTGTTTCATTCCAGAGGAATTCCTTTCTTCAGCATTTCGAGAATGGGTTGTAGAAAAAACACAAGCTTCCAACACATAAATGTTGGCCAAAGCTACCCTGAGCTACTGTTAGTCCTTGGAGTTTTCTGTAGTAAATCGTAGGTAAGGTCTACCATAATCATCAAAGGTCAAAATAACTTTGAAAGAGGCACTTCCTTCTTTGGGACAGGGTTTTGTGAGCAATTCTGTATTGCAATATGTTAGCAATATCTTGGAAAGAGAGGGAGTTGTCCACTATCAATATTTACCTAAAAGAATTTACTTTCTTACTCCTAAAAAAGTACTTGGAAAATACAGTCATATTGCAACAACAATTCAATAAGAATAAATACTGAACATGAGTTATTTCCACTATTCACTACCCCAATTTCATTATTTACTTCTTAGTGGGAGGATTCATAGTCCAAATTCAAAAGGAAGACAAGCAGATTTCAGCAAATAAAATGAGGCACAAGCTAGTATACTGAAGATGGATTAGGGATTGCCTCCTCAGTAAAAAATTCACTTTGACTCTAATTTATTCATGAAAAGACTCAGTAGTCAACTTTGGTCATCTCTGTTTATATTTTCCTTGTGAGATGTTTCCTCCATTTGATTATCTGCGCGTTCAACCAACATACCTAAACATGCCTGGGAGATACTCTGTTCAAAACCTTGCATCTCAACAAAGTGGGATATTTATTCCTTTTTCTCTGAAAATATAATACAAGAAATCATCTAGAAATGAAAGACTATTAACATTAAGCTCAATCTATCTACATTTCAGAAATTCTGTACAGCTTTGTATTTTTTCTCACAGGGCTGATTAGTTATGGGGTTTTTGTTATGTATTAATCTCTTTTAACCAGTCCCTCTTATTGTAACCCAAGATGATATATCTGAGAAAAGATAGGGTTCTGTGTTATTATCAGATGGATAACTAAAAGATAAAGGATTTTAACTGAAGGATTCACTTTGACCTCTTGCCCTGCTAGCTTGCCATCCATTCATGAAAGCAATCTTAAAGGGGAAAATCCGGAAGAGTGGAATGGAAGGAGCTGAGGATACATCCTTTTTTGAGAGTTTGGTAGAATGATAACACAGGAAAGTCCTAGAATGTGGACAGTCAGACTAAATATGTGAGTACATCCTCAGGACAAGGTCCCACAAGCTGAAGTTTAGGGATTATGCTTCAGGAACAGCTTCTTCTATGCCTGTTCTACACCACACGAGAAAAATTCCAGTTAAGAAATTATTTTGGCATGCAAAGAAACACTGCAAAGGAGCAGATCTAGTTAATTTACAGGCCTTACAGAAATGAGTCCTAGTCTTCCTTGCTCAGACTGAGTACTAGATTTTTCTCTGCATCTCTGTGCACAGTTCAAAAACAATAGTGTTTTTCCTTTTCTACATCTAAGTTTCAGAGTTACATAACGATTATGATCTCTGGCTTGGAAGCTGGTACCATACAGCTTCTCCTACCTGCTGCTCTGGTAATCAGTGCCCAGTCCAATGGAAAATAAAACAGGAAAACTTCCTTCCATTGGGATGTAATGTTCCCTGGAATTTCACTGTTGTGTTTTCCATTTGACCCTTCAATGCCTGATGGCTCTGTATCAAGTTGCCATAAAAAATTGAAATCCTGTACATGTTTCTTTCCCCATTGTTTTTGAAAGGACTCCATCTGTACAAGCTTTCAGAGGTAAAAAATTCATTATGATGGCTTTAAAGAGAAGAAAACATGGATCTGAAAAGAGTACTAAAATATAAGGGGCACAGTTTTTTTCTGTGCTTCATGTTCTTTTGTCCAGATAATTTATAATTTTTGGTAGATTTGAAGAAAAAAAAAAGGTAGATAAAAAAATGCCAAAACTTATTATGTAGAAATAACATAGACCAAAATACATGTGTATGTGAAGAAATAACATTTTTAGACAGTTGAGAATAACATCATGCACTTCATTGTTTGGCCAGGCAGAAATAAAAAAACAATTTTCTTCTCTTCTAGTCATACAAATATCAGACTAATAACAACTGTTTTGGGTAGGAACTTGATATTGTACTATGTAAATTTATAGAATACCAAGATATCAAAATATCATGGATGATTAATGGGATACATTTTTGCATGAGAATTGTTTTGATGCCACTGAAACTGTTTCTCTGAAAAAAACACATATATACACACACATACATAATTCTTGATCTAGTGTTCTATGTCCGTAAGTAAGAACACAATAAAAGATAAGACAGAGCTATATCGGATCTCGAACAATCATTTATGCTAGCACCAGAAAAAACATAATATTAAATTAGCCAAGTGCAAGTAGCACTTTTAACTATTAAAACTAAAATATTGCTAATTTTAAAATACTATAATAGTAATAACAATAATAATACAATAATACTACTATTTTCACCATTGAAGCAGGTTTTCTGCCTAATGAAACTGTAAGCTGATGATTTTAATTAATATCTCTCTATTGCTGCTTAAGAATTTTCATATATCATGGATTAACTTGAGAAACATTAATAATTCACAAATCAACTGTATATAACTTAAAATTTTGAAGTAAATCAGACAAAAAGTTAATTTATTTTTGTTTTTCCTGACAGAGTTTCTTTAATGTCTCCAAGTGTTTGATATAGGAAGAGTGTACATACTAGTATTCTAGTAATGTTCTAGAGATGTATTACTATAAGTGTGTTTCAGACATGCATTCTGTCTGAGAGGACAGTAATTTCTTGATATGGATTTTTTTCTCCTTTTTTTAACCATTATGTATTCTACATACAGCAGCACCACTTGCTGTCCAGAACATTAAATAGCTTTAGAAAAGTTGGATATTATTCCACCTGTTTTTCATCCTGTGAGTTTATATTCAAGTGCTATGAGAAATCTTATCCAAAGGAAAACGGAAACAAACCTATTCAATAGCTTTTGAAAAATACATTTTTATAGCACTCTACTTGTAATGTGAAGAGATTAAAAAGGAAAAACCGTCTTTAGTATTCAGTTATGTACATATTTTCAAACAGGTTTTAGTAAATATATGTGTAATTAAAAAAAAAAAAATGGTGGTTAAAAAGTCATATTGAAGAGTAATAATATGGAGCAAAAGGTTGAAGCTCCTTCACCTTAAATAGTGGTTTATCTCCACAAAAACAACTCTGACAGTAACACTTTTTTTTTTTTTACAAGAAAATAACCCATTTATGCAGAAATTTTGAAGTCATACATTTGCCAATTTACCAGTTTTTCCAATACTGAGTCAAAGATTTGGTAAATGCTTAAAGCACAGCTGTAATGTGTATCTTGAAAAAGTTTTTCATTTCTACATTTCTACAGGTAGAAAGTTTAACATATTCCAGTCTACTTTTCAGTCCAGCAACCAAACACTTTTTTTTTCTTTTCTGTTTTTGTTTGGCATGAAAATATAAACCTGGAAATTTAGGGGAATAGACCAGTTTTTGGGGAGGTTTCTAATTGTGTTTTCGTTTTATGGGAAGAAAACCAGGTCTGATAAAACGGAAATAAATCCTTGAGTAATTTCTAACTATGTCTGTATTCACATTACGGCAGAGCATAGGGTTAGATTTGTAGATAAACAGCTGCTTAAGCTGCTGTAAACTTGTAAACACCTGCTGTACAAGTGTTTGGGGGACATTTACACGGAGCAAGCTCTAGGCTGGATGTGTGCTCATTAACATCTGGCACACTTACTGCACTCCCAGCACCGATCTACATCCCTACATCCATCCACACGCAGCCTGAGATGCCCCTGTGGTGTAATCCAAAGCACAGTGATGGGGTGTCAGAGTCCAGAGAAGCCTGGAAGCTTCTCCTGCTCCTCTGGTGGTTTCTTTATATCCCCAGAGCTCCTCAAAAGTGGCCTAGCCAGTGACCTAGGCTTTTGGAGAAGCTCCCTCCACTTTTGGGAGAACCTGAATGCACCAGAGACGTGAAAAGATTTTTGCTTAGTGTACCACAGAGAGTTTAGTTGTAGTTTTAGGATCTTGCTCTATGTATTATATAGGGACAAGACAGAGATTTTTTGGGTGTCGGCCTCTTCTTTCTCCTTTCTTCTTCTCTTCTCTTCCTTTCTTTTCTGACACCAGTTCAGTTGGTTGGTGGAAAAAGTTAGCATTGAAAAGACATATCAATAAGATGAGGGTTTACTGGTGTTGAAAAGAAAATAAGATACGTATTGTTTCTTGAATGGTTGTTAGTAAGATATAAAAGGTAGCTGCCTTTTAGCTGCCATTGCCTTTCTGTCCTGGTGTCCTCGGAGGACGCTGTCTCTGCCTCCAAGGTCTTGATAAGAAAAATAAACAACTTGTGAAACAGCAAAGAAGATGTCTCGCTTCGTTCTTTCCAACACGACGAACCAAAGGAAGAAAATCTCCAGGGCAGAGGACAGGGACAGGAGCCAAGGGCTCCAACACCTGCGGGGGCCCAGGCCCCCGACAATGGGGTAGAATCAAGAGATTTACTTTAAAATCGCCCTCCATAAAGCAAACTAAACATTAATGCAGACTCAATGTCTCTGACTCTTTCCTGGCCTAGGTGTTCAATACCGTTCTTGTTGTGTTGTCCAAAAAAGGGCAACAAAGCCAGTGGAGGGTCTAGAGTACAAATCTTATGAGGAGCAGCTGAGGGAGCTGGGGTCCAAAGGGGTCATCAAGTCTTGGAACAGTCTTCCAAGGGAAGTGGTTGAGTCATCATTCCTGGAAGTATTCAAAGGATGTGGTACTTAGTGACACAGTTTATTGGAGTATTTGGCAGTACTGGGTGATGGTTAGGAGTGAAGATCTTACAGGTATTTTCCAATTCAAATGATTCTAGGATTTGATGACTTTTAAAGACAGCCAAACTAAATACTATGTTTCACACTCATCAATGTTAGGTTGTTTGGGTTTTTGTCAAATGTATCACCTTTCCCCCTTTTAAAACTTTTATAGCATTACCTTATGAAATGGCAATACTAATCAAACAAATCTAAACTGATATATCTCAGCTGTATTTACTATTCTTCTGGTGCTATTTACACAATTACTAGTACAAACAGTCTGTATTTGCTACTAATTTCCTCCAAGACATTGTTTTAAGTTTAGTCAGCTATGCTTTTTCCATCATTCCACTGTATGATCTGTGTGTCTTTCTTCCAGTGCATTTTGTTCAGTAGTGATTTATATTTATTACAAGTCATTGATGAAAATGCTGAACAGAACTATGTCCAGTACACATCCCTGTGGAACATGATAGAAAAAAAACAGAGTAATAACTCCCATCTGTTAGGCAATTGATGATCTACTTGTGTGATTCCTTTTATTACAACATTATATGGTATTAAGTCAAATACTTTGTATAATTCCAACTGTGTTTACCAAATCTATAATCTTATGGAGGCTGACAGTGAAATCAGATTTGCTCTGCAAGATTTATATTCCAGCGAATCACGCTGACTACCAATAATTATATTCTTACTATTCGATTCATTATGGTTTATATTTTATATATATTTGTCTCCAATGTTGTCCAGAACGTATTCTAAGGCCTTTCCACAAAATTCCCACTGCTCTTGTATGAAACTGGTCCTAACCTGCTGGCATGAATTTGTAAATAAGTAGTGGTTTTACACTCAAAGTCTGCTAGATAAAGAGATTTGGTGAAAGAACAGAAAAAGGTCAACTTTTGCAAAATGAAGTTAGCAGAGGAATGAGCTGCTGACTGGTCTTTCCAGAGTTTTCTTCTCCTATTAACCACTACCTGCTCTGTAGCACAGAGGTTTCAGGACTACTGTAATGCAAAAACCAATTAGATATTCTGATAATTTACAGCATTTCAAGAAACAGACATTTTCAACTGTCTACAAATGGCTGCTGTTGTAAATGCCATTTTCCTCGGGAATCTAGCCGGGGAAGGCTTGGGTCACAACCAATATTTCTTAGAAACCCTTCCATTTATTATACTGCTGTTAGTAATAAAATCCAGGTGTTACTATAAATCATAATCACTAATATAAGAATCTAATCGAACCAGATGAAAAAAATATTGATATAATTCCCCTCAATATACAATTTAAATACGTTGCCAGAACCAGCTGTAACACAGACAAGTCTTTGTCGTAGATCCATATAGATTTCCACAGGCACAAGCCACTCTAATGCAGTGCTGTTCTAAGCAATGCCACCAGAAGCAATAAAACTAAGCCAAACAGAGGGGGTTTCATGAAGATCAAAAGGCCTGCTTTTCGAATAGACCACATGATGAATGACACACCAGCAGAAAGTCATGCACCCTAAATAGCAGGAAAGAAATCAAGGTTATAGTATATAATGTTACCCTGCCAGGAAAACAAACTATAGCCAATGTGTGTGCCGATTCCAAACTTACATTGAAAAATAAAAAGCAATAAACAAACCCTCTGAACAACAACCTTGCCTAAGGTTTATGGAGGCTAGAGTAACACACTGAAACAAAGGACTGCCTAATAGCACCTGCTGACTTTTGCAGAGTATTTGAAATTCTGTCCAAAAAAACCAAAATCATTGTTGTCAGTTGGGAAGAATACAAGACAATCCTCTTTAATACACATAAGTGTTCCTGGACAGACAATGTGGACATGCATATCTCCATGATCTTGATTATGTAGGTGTGAAAATACATATGCTAATGAACAAAATCTATGGGAGAATGAGTGTGATTAGCTGAAAACTCCTCTAAAAAGTTTGAAAATAAATATCATCTTCCCCTGCTGTAAAATATTGGACTGAATTTTTGGTACTTTAATTTCTTATATTATTCATATTACTTTGAAGCTTATATGAAAAGTTGATTATTTGAATTTATTATTTGTATTAATGTATTTGTATTATTTATTATTTTGATTCATTTGAAGTTAATATGAAAAGCTTTTATTCAAAATCAGTGCAGGGTAACCTGAAATTAAGATGATTTTATCATCTTCCCTGCCATGCATTGCCCATGTGAATACTAAGGAGAGTAGACAAGTAAATAAGATGGTTGTTGCCCAGAGACACACTTTAAAAGAATGAGAGGATCAAGAGCAAGTACCTAATTTCTCTCCTGCTGATGAAAAGAGCACCTGGATGGTGACTTTCAAGGGAACACGTATACTAATCATCTTGTTGTGTGCCAGTCTTTTTATTTTGTTATGTCTTGCTGTGTTTCAACATAATATATGCTCATTAATAAATTTTATTTTTGTCCCAACTTGCATTTTTCATTGTTATTTTGATTCTGTAAACAACACTTGTTTTAAAAGTCTGCACACAATCTCTTCTCATACAGGTTACCATTTGCCTTTTAAAATACCTTTCTCAAGTGTTTAATTACCTTGCCCGGGTACCAGGCACACACTGAAGTGTCTTTACTACTGCTCTATAGTAAGTAAGTCTACCAATCATACCTCACAGGCACTATGTAGAACACTTTATTGTTGGAATATTCTCCTGGTACATTATGCTTCTCTAGGGTGATGTGAGAACACAGGTATCTCGGTGCGATGCCACTAGGTTGAACTTTGTTCAGTTAAGTCAGTTGCAAACAATTTTATGCAACTGCTCAGCCCTTTTCCAGAGTGTACCTGACATTAGCTTTCTTACACAATAAGATCTGATTTGAGGAGTTCAGACTTCTTGTTTTCCTTGTGTTAAAAAATAATGCACGATTTTGAGACTGAACATTTACCCTCACTGTACCAAGTGGACTTACGGAAGAAAAAGAAGGAAAAGGTAGAGCACTTTCAACTGTAGCACTTAGCTGGTCATTGTTGCAATCAAATGGAGATTAAATGTGATATGGGTAACATTAAACATCTGGCTGTCATTTCTTATCTCTATGCATTGTGAAATAAATTAGTGAATGCTTTAGGATATTTCTGCTAGATACCTACATTACTCAAACTGTATAGATGAGAAACGTGTATGAGTAAAGCCAAAAGAATGGACCATGGTCACAGAACAAACCCACAACAGAATTACAAAAGAGCTGTTTCTGACAGATCTTCTGATCTCTAGTATGAATTTAAAACTCCTGAATGTCAAATGACCTCCCAGCTGAAAAAAAAATTCAAATTATTTATACAGGAGCTAATTTTATTTGTATATTTCTATATTACATATGGGATGTTGTCTTTAGCTTTTCCTTTTCATCTTATACCTGTGTCAGATCACTGTTCTTCTTAAACATGGGAACAAAGACATCAATAACTGAAACTTACAAATCTAGCCTTTGCACATTTTGTAGATGAGAAAATGAATTACTGCTCAGTGAACAAAGTTGAGCTACATCAAAATACATGCAAATTGCCAAGTTACTGCCAGATGGACCAAATCCCAAGACTGCAATGTTATGGTTATAATGTGTGTCTGTGTGTGTACTTAGAAACCTTCACAGGCTTGTCAGTTACAGCACAGGTATCAGAAGTGCTTACGTGGTCTAACACAACCAGGCTCAGTGCTGGTATTCTTCCATATGGGCACAGATGAAAGCTGATGCTAGATGTGAAAAATGAGTTGAAAAATGAGCTAGCAAAATATTTTCATTCCTGCTTAGACTGGGGACATTTCTGAATACATGCATACATTCTCATGCTCCTAGTTTTTTTTACTTTTTCTTAGGTAGATTAGCAATCAAAAGTAGCACTTTTTAATTTCTCTACTATTTATTTACTAACATGCTGCTTTTCAAATTTTAATTTAAATACTAAAGGTTGAGATAGCTGGAATATATTAAGACTCTGGAGAAAAAGTTAAAAGATATTGTCAAGGCTATGCAGCAACCTCACAAAGTAGCCTTTTATCTATATTAGAAAAGAAAACCCATGCAAGGTTAACACTGAAAACTTAATTTAGTGTCCACATGCAGGAAGTTAACATTTAAGACTGATTAGCTTGGAATTGTAAGCTAATTTTCCAAGATACTGCTGAACTTTGTGCCTCTCCTATAGCCTCTCTAATTCACATACTGCCTTCTATTTGTGTGCCTCCCACACATCCCCTGACACATTCTCTTTGAAGGGCTATAAAAATTTCAGTCTTTCAACATCCCAAGGATGACAACACCCCTTCAGAAAAATCTTCTAGACAATGCAATATCCAGTACTCCATCCATTCATGCCAAATAAGATTACAATTATGGAAATACCAGTTTTGTCCATTTCTTTTACAACATAAAGAAAGCATTGAGGTGTGTGTATTTACTTTCAAGAATCTTCTACTTCTGGGCTGATGGATGGTTTTCAATCAAGGCTGAAGAATTTAGGTTTATTTATTTTAAAATAGTTTTCAGAAACCACCGTACTTTAAAATGTTATCATTCTATCCTATATATTACTATAACAAATTTTAATCATTAAATAAGAAGAATGAGACTTGTTATTATTAAATGTCTTAGTATTATCTCTCAGGTATCTGATCACCCTGAAAAATTGTTTATTTTTGTGCATGTTACCCTGTCATTAGGACTAGCTTTTCACTGACTTGCCTAGCAAGAGTGCAAAGATGAAAGTCAGAGGAAATAGGTGGTTTAAATTTTATTTACAAAAATGCATATACAGTCATTAAACAATTATAAATATAGATTGTGGCCTTTTGTGTGTATGTTTAAACCCCTTTTTTATGATGAATGAGGTTTTAATCTATCCCAGAACCACAAAAGGAAAACCTCATATCCAGTCATGGGTTGAGTAGCACTTTGATTTTATGTATTTTTTTTGCTGATGTAAGGGCTGTAGATGAAGAGGGGTGCTGAACTCAGCTGTATCTTAAGGTCCATAGGCCAATGAGAGCTGTGGCAACTGATCATGTTAGCTCAGCTGTATTTAGCTTTTGCTTGACAATATACAAATCCATTAATGCAGAATATTTATCTAGGATTTTTATATGGCCTTATGCATACAAATTTATTTCAACTAACTGAGCCATGTCTATGCAATCTTGAATATAATAGATGAATAGAAATGTAATTTGTTCATCTTGAAATGACCTCTCGTGTGTAATCATAAAATCGTTAAAAAGCTCCCAGATGAAAATCTGAAATTCAGAAACAATTTTTTTACTTGAAGTTGGCAGATATTAACATTGACTGAGTCCTTTCCAAATGCCCATGCACAATTTAAAATTTAGCTTTTGCATTAATGAATTATTCTGAATAGTGCTTTTGCTTTAAAATAATGCTGTTATATTGTAAGTGCTTGAGATTTTTACTTCCAGTTGCAATAGCCTGTTCAATGAAAAATGGAAGAGTTTACCATGGGGGAGCAAAATATCCTGCAGTAAAATCTCTCAGAAAGAGGCACTTAAACCCTTTTTAAAGGGCACAGAAGTCAATAGACTCTTTAAAAAAGTCAGTGAACTTTGGATAAGAGCATACAAACAAAATTTTGATCAGCCTAGTCACTACAACTCTTACAGTTGATTGTCCTTTATGTTCTACCATCTGAACTGTGACCACATTTAAATTTTCCATTGTGCCTATACCATAGAAAATCGGTTATAACAGAAATGGTCATAGTGGGTCATAGTGTTTTATGAGAGTCTTAAAGGTTCTTCTGTATTCTGAATGGTATTAGTTATCTGAATCCTGAATCAGACTTACTGTATTGTGCTAAGTTTCAGGTGTAGAAAATGTTCAGATTTGTACACAATTGTCTGAATTTTTCTGATAGAATTTCTTTTAAACAAATCTGGAGTCCTTTAATTTCTCAAATTATGCTACACAGAAACCATATTTTGCAGAAAACTACTGTCCTCATATTCCTTGCCTTTAGAAAAAGACCAGCCATCATTCTTTCATCAGAATAGGAGAAAGAAGATGCTATTGATTTGAATAACAAGATGAAAAGATGCAGGTCAGAAAGCAAATAATGAAATACAAAAGTGGACAGAGGACTTGGCATGAAATTATAAAATATGATTCTTAAATGCTGAGAACAGTTGGACAAAGAACATTGAATGGAGGGAAGGTGATAATAAGTTTCTTGAGGAAAGAAGATAGATACTGGGAAGAAATTCAGAAAGGCTGAAAACACTGAGAATTAGGGAAGATAAAAGGAAAAGCAAATTGAAAAGAATAGAGTTAGCTGTGATGATGATGCATAAAAAGAAAAGATGACAGCACAACTGGCAATAACTGAGGAGTGCATTTTTAAAAAAAAAAGGACTTGAAAATTTAAGGAAAGATGGAGAGATTAAAGAGGAATCTAAATATTAGACTAAGAATGAAAGGTAGTGAAAAAATACAATAGATATTTGGAGGTACAGTCATGTGGATACCACAAGGGAAATAATGGATTTGAATGGGAAGAGAACTTAGTAAATGGGAATCATATCAGAGATTAGTCAATTATAGAACACCAGTACAGGAGGGGCAAAGAACCAAAAACTGAGGTAAAAAAACTGCAAGAAAAGGAATGCAAAACTAATTGTATGATGATAATGGGGTAACAAGCTTTAAAAGAGGAGATAGGGAAGTTGAATCCACATAGAATGGAAGGAACAGAAGTAATCATCTATGGGGCTAAAAAGCATGTGGAATTTTCCATCAACTGCATCAGCTTGATGACATAACATGTCTGCTTGAGTCCAGCACTGAATTTAAGTTATTGATAAAGATTCTCTAGTGTACTGTATAAGTTAGGTATAAAATTAAGGGTTTTTTTCTGAAAGGAAGGTATTTGTGCCAGTGCCAAGATGTGGTACACTGAATAGTTTTGAAGCTGAAGTCAATACATTGATAAGGTGATTGACATAATTGCTTAAATAATGGTGTCATTAGCTATGCAAGAAATACACAGTGGTCCAGCAGACAGACAGGACCTATGTGAGGCTTTCTCTGACTCTGAAAGGGCAACTGAACACCAGTCAAAGTACTCTGGAATGTATTAAATGGTCATAAGTCTATGATATGTACCCTATCTCAGCTTGAATATCTAGTTTTACTAAGGCAAAAAGTGAGTGCTTAAATAAAGGTAATTAAACCAATTAATGATTTGAATAAAGAATACATTACATATTGTTTTGTCATTTTATAGAATAAAAATCTGATTCTGCAAAACAATGAAAGACACTAGTTCTGGGCACTGCAAGAAAGACCTTCAGCAAAGGGCCAAGAGCTAATTTTTTTTTTTTTTTCAATGGCAATCACTAAGAGTTGAGAAAACATGTGTAACAACCAGGAAGAAAATGAAATTTGAACAGCTGCTGAGTAGTGAGTACTACCCTTTGCAGGCACCACATGGGGCGGATCCCACATAAATGTGACCACACTAATAAAACAGACACAAAATAAAGATAAATGAGTGCTCACTGCACAGAGAAGCTCTTTTCTGGTACCTCAAATTTCTGAGTTTCCTTTTTTTTGATTTTGTTAAAGATAATGGAGTTTGATTTCCTACTGGATTATTTTGTGTTACATATATATGAAGTTCCCTTCGAGCACTACAATAAGAGAAGTAGCAGGAATTTTTCTGAGGCCAAGATATGGGGAATGGGGAACAGTATTGTGTGAAATTCACTGTATCTAGCTGGTTGATTCTGTGAAAAAGAAATAGACTGTGCTTCTATGCTATCCAAGAACAAAGATGTCACTCCAATATATTGAACTTGGGTTAGTCCTTTCTTGCCACATCAGAAGAAACCCATTTATCTAGTTTTATTGTGGGATGATAAAACATGTTTCTAAGACTTAAAAACTATAGAGAAAAACAAAACAACAAAATAAACAAAACAACAGCAAAAGCCACCCACAAGAACATAGAGGCTTCAAGAAGGAGCTCTCTGCCAAAAGAAGATAAGAACATGGAACAATGAGCACCTACTTCATCTAGGCAGACACNAAAAGTTAGGGATTTTTTTTCCTTCTTCAAACAGCTTTAACCAGGAGCTGGCTGAAAACCACTTTTGTAATTGTGGGAAAAGTAAGGGAAGTATGTGAAGAACATGCCTATAGTTCTCGAGTGGTATAAGTACTAAGTGCTCACAGGTTTACAGCATTATTCTTCAGGCTCAGGAGTTCACAAGACCAAAAAGACAAGTAAATATGAAGCAGGGTTCATTTAAATCAAGACTTTCTCATCCTGTTTATCCAAGGCTTGTTGACTTGGATTGAATTTATATCCAGATGTAAATGGGCCTAGGAAAAAAAGTGTCTTATCAGTTTCCTACTGCCTGTTGGCATCATGATTAAATGCAACTCATTTTGCAGAAATAAGGTTTCAAATGAGTTTAGCAGGTCAAGCTCCTCTCAAGGAAGGACACAGCTCACTTGGTAAGCTGGTTACAAGCAAATACTATTTGATCTAATATAAGAAAAAAAAGTTCTATATTTTCAGTCAAAGACTCAAATGTGCTTAGAACTTGGGAGACAATCATCTGGGAAGCAGTGTCTCTGAACAGGGCTTCGGGGTGTGGGATGGATAACTCTGCTCATCTAAAGAGAAGAGAGACTACTGAGGAAAAATTAAAGTTACTTACTGCTGACTTTGTGCTACTGTACCATGAATAGAAAGTCTAAACCCTTATTTCAAGGCTTTTAGGAGAATTGTGATCACCCAGGGTTCTGGTTGTAGATTAAAAAAAAAAAACAACAGAAAAGAATGATAGTGAGAGGTGGCCACAGTATAAGATCAGAGTATCTTAGGTAGCCACAAAAACTTTAACTAAGTATGAGGGTTAAGCCTGGGCTCTCCAGAAACATGTCGCAACTTAAGTACAGTTATTAATTAAAGGTTTTGCTAACAATTGCAGAGTAAGAGATGAGTTCTTTCCTTGGAAAAATATTCTGGCCCAAAGTCCTCTGTAACTTGAGAACTTAAGAGGTCAGCCACTGATAAATATTTCTTAGTATATGAAAAACTAAGAGATTATAATTCTTCAGACTCTTGTTTCTATTATGTTTACAAGGTAAACATAATACTTTGGTTATTTTTTCAGTTACATCACTCTGAACAATTACTAGGATTCTATTACTACAATTTTCAGTAGAGTGATTTTAAATTCTCTGCTAATGCTTTGATTTCATTGAATCAAGAATTTGGCCTTGTTTAGTTCTCAACTCACATCTTGGGGGCAACACTGGTTACGTACTTTTCTAATGGGAATTGAGCTTTTAAAACTATAGATTTTATTAAAGGGTGCACTCCTGAAATAGTATCATAATCACATAAAAACTTCTGGTTTTATTCTTCTGGTGATCATTTCAATAATTCTAAATTTTAGTCTCCATTTTTACAAGAACTGCTGTGGACACAAAAATCAGCTCTCTAAAAACAATTTAGAAGAAAGAAGTAAAAATTAATGTTTCTTCCAAATCCCATTTTTGCATGAATACACCAGAGATGGGTCTCCACAGTCATGAAAAATTCCCTTGCTTGCACGATTTCAGCTGACTTGAATGGTAAAATTATTCTATTGCTTTCTTCTCTCCAGTAACTTTAATTTGCAAAAGGGTTGACCTTGCCTGTAGTTTGGTTACAGCCCATTGCATTTGTGACACAGACTATGTTCAGGATTTGCATAGGCTAATTGCATCCCCAGATCTCCGCCCTCCCAGGTATTCTCTCTCTGAAATTCGTAAAAACAAGCTTTTGCTCTAGACCTGGATTTCTGTAATTTAATAGCTACTTACAAATGGACTTGATTCCAAAATTAACATAAAGTTTACATAATGATTTAACCCTTGTCTCTGAGATCACTTGTACCACATCAGATGTTCTGTCTTGTGTACACTTCAGCCTCAAACTCCTCAAAGGGAGTTTCTATGAGTAGCAAGGGAGGTTTGAGGAGCCTTTGGAACTAAAGGAATGATCAAATCCCAATTTTCTTTTTTCATCGGGCTATTTTCTCAATGTTGTTTTAGTGTTGGATTAATTATCTGTTTCATTGTTCTACTATGCCAGGTGGCTGAGTTCATAAGAAATGTAATTTTTTTCTTGCTGTTGAACTCTTCACATCTTTGAATATTGTCAGAAGAGCTGTCAGATTCAATCTTCACTGGGACTATCTAGAGAGAAAAAAACCTTTCCCCCATGTCTGCAGTTGCAGCTTGCTCAACAGCCCACTGCAAAAGAAATGTTATCACCTTTACATCAGAATATTGAGGGAGAGAACCTACAGTTACAAGTAGAAATTATTCCTTTAGGGAATTCTACCAGTGGACCCACAAAATATTTTGACAGCATTCTGTCATTCTTCCTATCTCTGAGAGCCCGAAAGGAATTTTTTGTTTAAATTTGATAGTTTGCTTGGAGAACAATTCAGGCATACCTTTGCACATTTGCTTTTCAAGCCAGAAGCCTGAGACACAAAGCTTTTGGAAAGTCACTTCCTGGATTCCCTCCACTGAAGATCTATCTCACCAGCATAAAATCACATTTCCTTTCTAAACTAAGTTGATGTTGTCTATATATAAACCTTATCTCCTTCAAATAGCAGTAACCTAAATATTATGGTTATTTTACCTAATAAACATTTTTACCAGGTTTTTTTTTACATCCCTCAGCTATTACCTTCAAAGGTAAGAGATGTTTAAATTATTTTGTCTTTTTCCCAGTCTTTTAATTAAGTGCTTCATTTTCATGTGATCCTTTCATGAGTTTCTAACATTATATCTGCTTCTATAGATTTTTAATTTCTGTTTAAATTTTACACAATTCTTTGTTTTACTAGGTGATCTATTATTTATTTAGAGTACAGTCCCAGAAGCTTTTAACTTTTTCACCATGAAATGTTTCTTCCATTCAATAATGCCACAAATACACTGCAACAAAAGAATAAATTTATAGAATTGACTCACAAGAAGTGTGCTCAGGAGCATCCTGTGTGTAAACTGCATTTCCAAGTACAGTCTGAAAACAAAGTAAGCGTTCAATTGCAATGAAAATATTCAAGTGTAGGTGATGAAAAGCAATTCTGTGGTGAGCTGAGCATGGGACAGGTGAATATCACATGCTTCAAGTTCTTCCAGATGTTTGGGTGAAATTGTGTGGTCGTCAAATCCAGTATGCCTTTTCTTGAATGCAATAACTGGAGTCACTATAAGTTTTCAGGCCCATCTGTGTGTGAAAGTAGCAATTGAAAGTACCAGTTCATGCTTCACCATCTTTTATTTCATAGCAAAAACTGCATGGCTCTGCAGGTGCTATGCTCCACAGTGAGGTTTGGACCAGTCAGAAATGCAAAATGTCTGATGATCATTAGAAAGTGTTCGTCCCTCCTTTCCTTCTTGGGATGCTCTGTGATTTCAGAAATGCTCATTAGGCCTCAGCCTAGATCAACAACACCCGGACTAAGCTCCTCTTAAGCTTATCAGAAACATTGTCTTCTCCTAGNACTAAGCTCCTCTTAGGCTTATCAGAAACATTGTCTTCTCCTAGGAACTTATGCTGTCTAACAAGCTCCTATTTTTTAATGAGCAGCCTGGGAAATTTATTATTCTTGCCTGAATAACAACCCAAGTGGAATAATTTGCTATTGAACTTTAAAAGAAAATTACCGACCCAAATTGCATCCAGGATGAAAAATTATTATGATTAAAGCCAACTTTAATGACCTATTTAACAACTCTATAAACGTGATCCTAAGTGAGATCCTTTGAGCTCTCCTGGAATGCAGCAGGATGCTAGCAGCAATCTCCCTCTGAGTGAGATGTTTCTCAGAGCCAGCAAACTCTCAGGTTTGCTGTACTTGGAGGATTGCTGCTGAATGCTAACAGAAAGCTTGGGCAGGTACCCCCAATCCTAGAGATTCAACCCTTCACCCATTGAGAATATGCAAAGGCATCCAACAGGAATATTTCACTGAATTTAGAGGAAATTTTTCACAGGTATAATTTTTCCATACTCATTTAGGTCCACATGCATGTGAGTGTGGATGTGCTATAGCAAATGTACTATGAATAATGCTCTCTTAGATTCTTATGCATGTTAGATTTGTAAGTGAAACCTATCAGTGAGTTACTGTTATCATACAGCAAAGGTTTTTGTTAAATTTTTTAAATTAAGTTATTGATTAAGTACTGTTAAAACCTTAGGCCTAACAGTGAACCTTATGGTTCAATAGGAAGATCTCCTTATTTCTTTATATCCTTATCCTCGCCTATACTTACCCTTTACGTGGTCACCATTCACCCCAGCCTCCATGTAGATATATTCTTTGTTGATTTAGATTTAGATTGATTGATTGATTTATTTATTGATGACTTTAGGGGTCTTTTTCTCTGTGTGATTTAACCATCTAGTAAGTAGTAGAATGAACATTGCCAAAAATTTTATTATACTTTCATTTTTATATTAAACCTGCTTTTGCCAATACCTTTGTCAGGAATCCTTTAAGTGGCCTAAACCAGTAATTTAGAGTATTTGTGTGGCTCTCCTTCCCACGTCATTTAAACTGCTGTTCCTGTAGCCAGTGCAGAGGCTCCACTGAGACAATGACATTGGGATTTAATTCTCAATAGTATCATTTAACATCCAAAAATAAAGTTCTTAAGGTTGAATGAGACTTGTTTCACCGCACTCATTCTAACTCATTCTAGCACAACTACATTATTTTTTATATTCAACCACCTGTACACTTCTATTTTGCAGGATTGATGTTCTATGATGATTTAGAGCCATAGAATCATAGAACCATTGAAGTTGGGAAAAATCTTCAAGATCATGATGTCCTACCTATGACCAAACCCCATCACGTGAATTAAACCATAGCACTAAGTGGCATGTCCAATCATTTCTTGAATACCTTCAGGAATGGTGAGTTCAACCACTTACTTGGGCAGCTCATTCCAATGCCTGACTACCCTTTCAGTAAAGAGATTCTTCCTGATGTCCAACCTACTCTGGCACAGGTTGAGGCTATGTTCTCTTGCCCTGTCACTGGTTGTCTGGGAGAAGAGGCGGACCTCCACCCAGACACAGCCTCCTTTCAGATAACTATAGAGTAATAAGTTCTCTCCTGAGCCTCCTTTTCTCCAGGCTAAACAACCACTGCCTCCTTAGCTCCCCCTCACAGGACTTACTCTCAAGACCCTTCACCAGCTCTATGGCCCAACATTTACAAAATGGCATACTGGAAAAAAAACATTCACTATTAGCTGCATTTTTGCTGAATTATACTTGAATACTGTTTATTTTGGTGACCTTTGCAGGTTTTTAATTTTCTCTAGCTTTTCCTCCTTTACTTCTATGGCTAAGGCTTGTGCATTTTGGCAATTTTATTTCTGTTTGATTCATTTGACAATGGAAATTGAAGAAATATTAAGAAATTCCCTGGGTGAACAACTAAAATATGTACTCAGTACCCAGGAAAGCAGTGGCATACTTGTGCTAGCACCTTCAGCCAGATGAATAAAGAAAAAAAAAATCATTCCTTGAATGAAGAAATGAAAATCACTCAACTATAGGATCTAAACCCATATTTAGATCAAGCATCTTAACCACAGCTGTAACACATATAGATGGGACTTGGTTCAGTTTTCAGTAATCTCTGTGAACTGCCTACTTTTCCTTTCGGTTAAACTGTGAAATTAGTGACTAAAAAAGATTCTTAAGCAATGTTTGTTACAAGTATTCAGATCAAGTGGCAGGGCAGAAGTGAGATTGCACATCTCCCTGCTCATGTGTCCCACCTTAGTGGGGTTCCATGTACCCCAGGGTACACCCAGGGTAGCACTGCTGGCAAACCATGCAGACAAATGTGAGCAGGGACACTCATGCAGACATGAACACACCAAATCTCTCTTCCTGTTCCCCTTGCTGATCTGGATGAAGGTCTGTTAGTATAAAATAAATGCATGATATATACATATATATAATGTAGGACTCAAGGAGCTGTACTTAAGACTGTCTACACCGTAGCTGTCCCTGGTATCCCCTTGGTACCTGTATCTACAAACTCCTGAAGCTGCAGTCCCCCTCTGTCTGCTGGAGCAGCCCACCTTTACATGCACACACAAAAGTACTCACCCTGCACACTCTGCCCCACAGCCTTAGCCCCACAACCAGGCAGGTGCTCATCCCTCCCGCTCCTCAGGGAGCCTTTGTGTAGGAAAAGCATTCAAAATGGAGCTTAGTGATGAGGCAGAAGATGCTGTGTTGTCTGCTGCAGACACTACTGGAATGTGGGCTGACAGGCCTCTGCTCACATACCAATAGCCTCTTTCATCCTCTTTTTCTATTCTGCTCTCTCTTTCACCTCTTGATCTCCAAATTGTCTTGATGTCTCCATTTCTTGCTTTCCATTTCCTACCCTGAACACCCACAATGACACAGGGTGCCTCCCTTTCTTACAAACATCACTGCTTTTTTGTACACAGCAAGAAAACGCTTGCTTCTTCCTGGCATCTCACTGTTTGTCCCTGCACATTTCACACTCATGTCTCTGCCTTTCATACTGCTCTCCTTGGTGGCTCTGTGTAAGCATCCTGCATGAACCCTGGACACATGCTAAGTACCTGAAGCCAGCGACATTTCTTGTCAGAATTTTATACTGTGTGGTTTTGGAGTTGTTGTAGAATCTCAGTAGCAGGGAGATAAATTCAAAGTGACTGTGAGACAGAAAATTCTACACTGTCCTTGCAGAGATGTAGGTGTGATGCATTGGTATAGCTCTCTAGGAGACCACTAGCACTTAGGGAATGTAAGCTTCTGTGGAAAATTGCAAAGCTTATTTCGTTGATGGCATCACTGCACAATTTTTCCCTAGAGCTCCCTTATTCTCTGCAGTAATACTTGTGTCTGGTTCAGATTATTTGAGCAACTGTTAGGATTAAAGAGCTAAAAGAGTAGTAAACTTCCTTTCTCATGTTGGTAATACTTCTGCAGCAAGGGCTCTTAATTTCTGATTCTTAAGGGGAAGAGAACCATAAATTTTATTATTCCAATGACTCTTCAGTGTGGAAAAGGAAGATAAGTACTTAATCAAGACACTCAGGAGTAGTTCTTCCTTTTCCTTTTTGTGAGTAGAGTTGTTAACAAATAAGCTAATAGACCCAGAATTTCCAGGGGGCCCAGACAAATCTTTACTTGAAATTTCACATATATGATCAATGGCTGATATTTGGAGGTTACTTTTCTTTTTTTTTTTTTGCAATATTTTTAAAGTGGGCTTTTAAAGGCCTTAATGTAAAACAGCAGGGTAAGAGCTCAGCAAATGAGGATGAACTGTCAAATGAAGCAAGTTAATCAAAGCATCAGTATCAACAATAACATGAAAACTGGGACAAGGTTTTCAGCAAGTACCACTTGTACAGCTATCAGATCATTTTTCTTCATATGCTCTGCACTTTAGTTTGAACATCTTAAATCTGGATACCAGTTATAAATGCAACTGGAGGCTTAACAATTCTGTCAAAGAGGAATGAAGCTGATGAATAGGACTCATCCTCTAAGTACTGCAATCAGACAAATTATTCTATGATGAGGAAATGTTTTTTAAGATTAAAGGAATGAGGAAAAGGAAGGATGTTAAGACTACAGATGTGATGGGTCTTTGTCTATCATCTGGGAAATGCTGGTGTCATCTGACAAGAGTGCCTAGATTGTAAATAGCACCTTAACAAGCTATATGAGTGCTACAAGCATCATGTAAAGATCACATTATAGCAGTGATTGGTTGTGAATGCTAAAGTAGGTTGAAATGTGCTGAGTATCTCTAAAATATCAGCATCTGCAGCAGAATGCAGTGCCTCTCACTATTGAGTTTGGTCTATGGCAAATATTGGGTGAGTAACTGTGAGGAAGAAGCATCCCACACAACAACTTATCTCAGTTTCAATGTGCTGTATTGGAGATGGCAAATCAGGTAACTCCCCTGTGGGGGAACATTTGGCATTGGTAAATTTTTGGAATGAGAGGAGGGCTTGTTTCAGTGAGGTAACATCAGGCACCCTGCTGTCCTCTATGGAGTGGCATAACATTTTGTAACTTTCACATATGTTAGAAAAATCATGTTAAAAAAATGTATCAACTTCTTCATTTGATAAAAATGCAATAGCTTAGAGGGTAAGCTTACAATATATAGTCCTTCTCCAATAGTTCAGCCAATTGTTTCTGGTTACTGTGAGTTTGTAAGAATTTGTGATGCAGTTTGAGATTCAAAGAAATGTAGTAAATTAACATGCATTCCTTTGAAACGTCTGCACTTTCCAAAGTTTTTTTGCTCTACTGCTGTGCCTCCAGTACATAGCAAATACATTTCCCCATATTTCAGTGGCTTAAAGCCTGGGTTGTTGCAGTTCTTGGCAGTGATATGACAATCAACAAAGGGACAAATGCTTTCACTGCAAAATCTTCAAAAATAAATAAAACACTAACAAATGAATTGTATATTCTGGGAAGACACAATAGAGGAAGTTAGAGGAGAGAATAGGGAAATTTATGTTCAGTAATATGAAGAAAACCCCCACCAAAACCTCAACTCTGTTGTACTGCAGATGTAGAAGACTATCTCAGGAATATGAGAGGAATGTGAGAGTGAAAACTTACTTTGTTACTTAGCATAAGAAAAGAAAACAAACTCAAATCTCAGAAAGCAGCAAAACAAGAAAAGCAGATCATTAATACCTGAAGCACAGTATAACAGGAAACTGCCAAAAACTTGTAATCCAACAGAAAATGCATTTGGTCATGTAATTCAACTGCTAAATAACTAAAAAAAACCCCTCTCAGTAAATATAACAAATATGTATTAAAACATCCCTACTCACCATTCTCAGTTCTCAAATTTACTTAAAGGAACCAGTAAGACAGGAGGAAAAACTTTTCTGAGAAAGACAAGGTTGTAAGGATTTTGGCTTAGATCAAAACACACTTCTTCTAACTCATTATTTTCTATGTTTAGTGGAATTTGGTTTGCCTTTAATTTTGATTGCTTTATCAAAAAAAAAAAAAAGAATTTTATTATGCAGACTTCTTTTGAATAGAACTGGAAAAATGATGAATTATAGCTCTCTATTAAAAACACTGCAGATTAGTTCTCACAAGGACAGGTTCCAAGTTCAAAATAGCTACATCAGAAACCAGACAAAATCTAGCAAGATGCAATGTCACCTTGGGAAGCAATCAAAAAATGTTATTTCTTTAATGCCTTTGTGTCTCACAATAACCAATCTATAGACTCATAAATTATGACTATATATGATACAGATACAGGATGGACAAGCTGGGACACAGATTTGCTGAAAAGTGCATGGGGTTCCTAGCATATGTCAGGCTGAACATGAGCCATCAGCGGGCTTTGTCAGGGAAGGTGAAATACCCCAGGATGCATTCAATGAAATGCAGCATTCCTCACTCATAGATACTGCCTACAGCTTTGGGCACCCCAACACAGCAGGGACACGCAGGCAAAGGAGCTGAGTGGGAGCCCCATGGTGGCTAGGATTAGAATTACTGCTGAGCAACACTTGCACAGCCGCGAGGAATTTTCTGCCTTTCTCCTCACCCCACCAGTGGGAGGGCTGGGGTAGCACAGGGAGCTGGGAGGAGATACAGCGGGGACAGCTGATCTCAGCTGACCAGGGAGGTACTCCACACCATACACCAACATGGTCTGGGGGAAGATGGAAGAAGTGGGAGATGTTCAGAGTGAGTCCATTTGGCTTCCCAACCATCTCTTACATGATATTGAGCCCAGATTTACTGGCGATGGCTGAACACCTTCCTGACAATGAGAAGTGGTGAATTCATTCCTTGGGATTTTTTTGCTTATGTGCATGGCTTTTGCTTCACTTATCAATTGGTCTTTATCTCAATCCAAGAATTTTCTAATTTTTACCCTTTTTATTTTCTCCCCCACTGGGAGAGGAAGTGAGCAAGCAACTCTGTGGGGCTGAATTGAGTGCAGGGTATGAGCTGATGTGTAATGAATTCAGGGTGTTCTATTACTTACCTTAATTTCCCTAATAAGTCTTCATGAGCTCTTTCTCATTAATTATCTTTTCTTCAATAATTCTGGTTGAAATGATCTATTTTTATTTCATATAAATAAGTTATAAAACCGTGCAGGTGAGAAGGAACAAGTTGTTTTGCCTACTCCAGATGGTGTCTGGTGTCAATCACATTCAAGACCTCAAACTTTCTAAGGTTTCTTATCCAATCCTAGAGTTAAAGGTCTTTCTCCCCATAAAGCTGAGTCTTCTTTTCTTGGGCCTTTACAATTTCTCTACAGTTAAAACTTTACTTTCCTATTAATATCAGGCAGAAACACCAATATATACTGGTAACATCAGCAAGGAGAAAGACAAGGGATAACCTGATCCTTACCCAGAAGTACTTGTGCAGAAAATAAAATTTGGACAATGGAGGATATTTATTCCAGTAGTTAAACATATAATGTAATGTACTAGGATTTACTGTCAGACAAAGTTTGACTACAATTTCAACTTAAAGGCAATTTTTTATGATCATAGTAAGTAACCACTGGAATTAAATACAAAATCCTATGGCAGTTTTACTTGATTTTTTTTTTTTTCCTTCAAATGGAGGATGATTTTATTTTATTTTTTAAAATATAAAAGAAAATTCTTAGTTTAAGTAGGATTTAATTAGGGAAATCTAATATTTTATATTATGGTGAAAGCCATAAAATGAGGGAAGCAATGTGTTTTTAACTAAATTTTATTCTTCAATTGCAGTAACTCCTTATAGCAAATGTATTTGTCATTTACAATGTCCCAGAGGCCTGTGAAGCATTGTCTTTTAAAAAGAAAATAAACTTCACTTTTACAAACACTTGTCATAGTGGGGAAAAAGTGCCTTACCATGTACCCCTCTTCAAACTCCTTCAGAGGTTTGTCAGGACAGCTGTATTCTTTGCAGTCAAAGGACAAATCCCTGTCAAACTAATGAAGTAATGTAGTTGCTTTTTCCCCCCGTGTTATCTAAAAATTTCAGATTTCAATTATGTACTGATAAGGAGCATGAAGCAGTCCTTGTCTCCTTATGCTGAATGAAGAGCTTCACTCAAGTAGCTATTTCTCTCTCTGTCAATTGCTATAAAAGATAAGTTGCATAAAGAAAGGTTACCTGAGCAGTGTTTTGAACTGTTGACAGTTCAGTCAAAGTGATTGGAGAAATCCATTTCCTGAGCCACAAATCACTACATGCCTTAAGAGAAATCTTGTCCCCACAGCATTTTCAGTTCTTCTCTGGGAGGAGCTGCCTGTCCACAGCCTTCTCATTTTCTGAGGTTAACACTGCAAGTATGTTCTCATCTTGTCAAAAACATAAGACCTCTGGTTTAAACATTTTATGGCTTATATTTTATACAAATTGACTGATCCAATACCTTTTGGTTTTTTTGTACCCAAGTCTGACAGAATGAGTCTGTTGTGATTTTCTTTTGTTTTGGTTTTTTTCTTTTTAAGTAGAAAGCACTGGAAAAATACACCAAATAGGTTGGTAAGTGGGTGATTTGTTTTTAATAATATCTTCATTGTTTTTTATATCTTAGCCAGTTATTCCTCTCACTCCCTCTTCTATCTGCCCTGCTTTTTTTTTTCTTCCACCACTCCCTTTGAAGAAACAGCCAGTAACACTATAGTAGAAAAGAACTTTCAGTTGGATTTGAGTTTGCTCTTTATTTTAATTATATTCAGTTCAGAGAGAAAAATATATATTGTAATTAAAAGAAAAATAAACAAATTTTATTGTTACTATAAAGTTGATATTAAAACCTGTCCCAAAATAGGGGAAGTCTTCAGATAAATACCAAGCAACAGTGAGTGCATTTTAAATAGCCAATGCTGCAAACACAGTAGGTTGCCATTACCATAGAGATAAGTTCAGAGGTTCCAAGGCATGCAATCCAAATGATAAAAAGAAGTAAAACATGAAACAACATAATACTAATTACTGAAAAATATTAAACAAAAAAAAGTATTTGCAGACAAGAAAGTGACAGGATAGAAAATTAAAGATGCAAAATGAAAAAAAAACAACTTTCAACTGAAGGAAAGGTTAGCAGGCAAATGCTGAACATAAAATAGATGTCTTACCACGGTTATTGTTGAAGATCCAATGTTAGGTAAGGTGTAGATGTTTGGATTCCATTCCTATTCTGAGTGCCATTTGCAATTCCAATAAAATATCATAATCAGTTCTGATAAAAATTAAAGAAGCGACAGAAGAAGGGTGATATATCAAAAAACTTAACAGATTTGCATGTGCATGGTTCACCTTGCTTATTTTGATGAGTGATTTCATAAACCAACTTTAGACCCATTTATGAACAAGGTTAAAAATTGCTAGTGGTATTTCAATTAAATCTGTATGTTACACAAATCACATTTTCCTGGGCAGAATGGGCACTTAATTTTTAATGAAAAATGGTGTCTTTGTCTTGGAGAAAGTACTGCTATTATCTCCCATTGTTTGCACCACTATCACAGTGTAATTAAATATAGAGATATGAAAAATGAACATGCTACTTATGCATGGAAATTTTGTTCAGCGAGGTGTTCTTAATGCTTTGAAATGGTTTTATGAGGACCTGAAAGGTTATCTCTTTTTTTGTTTGATGTTTTTTGTGTGGTTATTTGGTTTTGTCTTGATTCAATCTGGGTTTTAAAGTAACCATACAAACGGGGATTTTTTTGGGGTAAACCCCTCTGGATGATATCCCTTCCCTCCAGCATGTTCACACCACCAGACAGCTTCATGTCACTGGCAAAGTTACTAAACATGCATTCAATCCCACTGTCCATGTTGCTGAATAAGATGTCCATGGAGGGTTTCACAGGTGTGTTGGAGAGATTAGGATGCTGACATGTCTCAGTAGCCTAGGAGCACCCTTTAATCGTCATGGTTGGCTTTAAGATATCAAGAAACAAGGGCCCTTATCTTAAAGATAGGGGATGTCCTTCTCCTCCTTGCAATGAGCAGGGGTCCTTTAGGCATATTTACTTAATTATACCTATGCTGTCTATAATGTAAATTTTATGTATCTTAAGTAAGTTAATAAAATGTCTTGTTAAGAAAGTTTATGCAATTTCATACTATAAAGACTGACTGAATACAATGGTTAAGAAGTAAGATTTTCCAAACGTATGTTAAAACCAGAGAGAAGTTAAAAATTTAAAACAGTAAATAGTAATGGTAACAACAGTAATCTTTTGCCCTAGAAAGCTCACACATTAGGACACTTTATCTATGGTATTCTCTGAGAAGACAGAATCATCAGATTACTCTTACATCACCTGTGATGCTGAGAAGCTACTTAAAATGGCTCTTTATTCCTGTTCCCTCTCTATTCAGCTTTCCTTATCCAAGAGTCATAGCATATAGCTTTCAATAACTCACTAAAGTAGAAACAAGAAGTGTTGTTCAGAGAACAAAAGTGGATACAACAGCATAGCTGGCTGAAAAGAGAGAATTCACAAGCTTATTCACAGTTCTGGACCTCAAAATAATAAATTATATGTCCAAGAAAAAAGGATGAGCACAGACACTTAGCTAGTAGAAATTGTAAGCAGCTCTCCACTCCTTTTTTGTTTGCCTGGTTTTGTTTTATTTTGTTTGGGTTTTTTTTAGGTTTGTTGGTTTTTTTTTTTAATACAGGCAATTATATACATTTTATAACTCAAAATACACTGGGTTGATGAGACTTTTATAATCCTGACTGTGTTAGAGTTGTCAAACTATCTTACCTTCAAATAATTTCCATTCTTTTCCATAATTATGGGTTTTTTTTAGGTTTGTTGGAACTTTATGAATGGGTCAATCTTTATTTCTTTCTGGAGCATACACACAAGTCTAGTCTCCACTGGCACAGTGGCTTCCTCTGCACAGTCAATTCTTCTTACAGGATTTCTGCTTCAGGAATTGTTTGGGTTTTTTTTTTTTAGTTTTGTGAAGAGTAGCCAGAAGCAAGGATTTGAACTATTTTTAGCACTTTTAATTCCAGGTTTTCTCTCAAATGGGGTAATGAATAGCCTCATCCTCTATTTCCATCCTTCTTGTGCTTCCATATAGAAAGGTAAATCAATGCTGAACAAACGGGAAATCAGCAAATAAAAAGTATTGCTTATGGAATTAAAATACATGGCAAACTCATGTGTCAGGAATATTAAGGAATATAGGCAGAGTTTGCTAAAAAAATTGGGGTGAGGGAGACATGTTGATGGGCTTTGTAAAGGACATATTGAGGTTCAGGATGCAAAAATCTGGATAGTGCTGGAAGTGTGTATAGCAGGACAGTTAGATTCAGTTTTAAGCATTCTCAGCAAGAAATGTACTGGGGACAAAAGTACCATTTTGAGAGGCAATGTCAGTCTCTGAGAGAGTCTTAAATCTTGTAGTGGTAACAATCTCCGTGAAACTACCATGAGAGAGAATAGGGGCAGACTCCAGCACTGAATTGCTTTGTGGCACTCCTTTATTTGTCACTCCTCTAAACATGCAAGACTTACCCACTCTACATATAAGAGTGCAGTTTGTTATTAGCTGGGACAATTGATATATATATCCAATAGACCTGTTAATTTCTGGTTTTCACAGAATCGTGGATACTGTTGTTCCTTTGGGGCTTCAAGGCTGCAGGTTTTTCTTAAAACCAGATGGTGCTGACGTTATAAAGAGCAGGAGGAAAGGAAGGTTGGCTTTAAAATCTTTCAGGGGAAGCCAAATTAACATCAAATTTCTGCTTACACAAGGGGAAAGGTGTACATATATCAGGACAGGCATCTTTATACTTTCGTCCTGTTTGATTTGAGTGAGAAAGGAATTCAGTTAAGTTTCCTGTGACTGAAGGGGTCCCATTTGTTCTCTATGCTACTTTTCACAAAGTAAAACATGTATTGTAAGATGACAGAATTGAAGGGCTGGGAATAGGATGGGTTAGCAACATAAGGAGCGGGGTGAGACATAATTGCTGGTGCCCTGAGGTAAGTTAAGGAAATGAGAATCTGGCAGCAAGTCAGAACAACAGGCCAGCTCAGTAAATAGCATGCCTCCTGCTTAATAAAAAACAATTTGGTGCTAGTGAATGGAGGTCTCCGTGGGAGGGGGTGAAACAGCTAGTCAACCTCAATGAACCTCAATGTTTCATTCCAGTGGAAGGCACAGTATGTTGTTATAAATGAGATTATAGTCTGAGAGTCAGGTGTCACCGAGTCTTACACTTACTTAGAGTGTTCTTCTGTTTTATTGAAAATATTCTTTGGTAAGTAACCAAAGGTTACTTTTGGTAAATAATCTTTCAAATAATAATTGGGAGGCAGAAAAGTTTAGTTAACTTACCACAAGAAATTTTTGTTTAATTTTCTCAGTCCATGGGTAGGGTCTCATGCCTTTAAGTTAAAATATATTCTATATTTCTCTGACTTGTTTGCTGACAGAAAGCTACACCTGCACCAATTACAAGCTCATCTTTTAAGAATTTCTTGAATTCTCCAACATTCCCATTATTTTGGCTAGGGCTGGAGTTCAGGATACGTGGCCTATACAGAAGCACAGAGTCTGGGAACAGCCTAGGCTGAAAGTCACCTCTGCAGGTCATCTTGACCCACCACCTGCTGAGAGCAGGGTCTGCTTGAGCAGTTTGCTCAAGGCTATGTCCACTCAAGTGTTTATTAATTCCAATGATAAAGACTCCATAATGTTCTGGGTGACCTGTTCTAGTGTTTGACCACACTCATAGCTAAAGAAACCAAACCAAACAAAAAACCCCCACGCACACAAAGCCAAAACATAGCAAATGTTCACTTTTTGTTGTTGTTTGTTTATTGAAAGGACTGTGACATTCAATTCCCCAAAAAACAGTGGAGAAATAGGAGGAGCTCTGTGGCAGAATTGGAAGAGAGTTGCCATTAAAAAGGCTGGTAAAATCAGGAAAGAATAAATGTCTATTTCAGAACCTAAATAACATTTGTCTTATATTTTCAGGCAGTACAGAATACTGGCTTGAAAACTCTTCCAACTAAAGACTCAACTCACTGAAAACTAAATACAAAAAATCAAGAAACAGAAACAGTCAGAAAGACCTCGGAATAGAAATGAAATCCAAAATAGAAAGTTACATCTCAAATGTACGTGGTGAGATTTTGAAATAATTTGTGGTTTTATTTCAACGTCTGTTTCAGAAACATGATAATATATACCAAAAAAAAAAAAAATGTCCTCCTCTGTTAGACTTTAATTTAAGAAATAGATTCCTAAAGTTTATTTCCTGCCTGGTTCACTCTGCTGTTACCAAAAATTATCTTGGCAAAGAAATTAAGAATGGTTTGTAAAATTTGCAAGCATGTGTGTACAAAGTAATACAAATGTCAAGGTACTTCATTGGTTTTCACATAAGGTTTTCTCCACTTAAAAATGTTTATCAGTGTTGCAATAGTATCTCTTTTCTGTGGAGTCTAAGAATATAATGGGAAAAGAGTTATTTCATTGATGCAGTTTAAATCCATTTTATGAGTGCCAATTAAAGTTCAAAAATTGTTATATTGTCTTCCCCTGTTTTTTCCTTTTTTTTTTTCCGAGTGTGGTTAGACTTATAGAAGACAATTCTACTCACTCTATAGTTTTTATTCAGGTTCAATCTCTTTTTTAATCATTATTCAGAATCAGAGTAATGTAAGACTAGACTTATCACTAGCTATATAGTTAGATATAAGTGAACAAAGCTGTAAAATTTTGTGCAGCTTCTCTGTATTCAGTTACATACCCCTACCTGCAGTCTTAAGTAAATGCTAACCCAATTATACCTTTGACTAAATTAAAACTGACTGACAAGCTGAAATATGGTGCTAAGTAGATGTGACTATTGCCTGATTTTTAAATGTACCAGAGAAATTTAAATGCTCCTTTCCATTTTTCAGCTTAACACAATGCATAAATAAATTCCACAAAATGAATACTAATTTCCCACAGTCCATCTTAAGCAGAATGTCAGTTAGGTTCCTTTGATTTTAGTACATAGAAATGTGCTAAAATAGTCATGCTGGGAAAAAAATCTGCATCATCTTAAATAAATAACGCTGACTCTTCACCTGTACCTTCAAATTATTCTTGATTTTCTATCTAACTTCACAGGATAGGATTTCCCAAAACTTGCAAGGAAGAATAACATTTTGAGCAAGATGGGTTAGAGATGAAGTTTGAAAAAAGCAACAGATGCTGATAAATTTGCAAGATTTAAAAAGTAGCATTGGGCAATTATTTGAGGTGATTAACGGAGCAGTGATTACTCTTGTTAAGTCATACATATGGTATTCATTTGAAAAACTGCCGTTCATTTCAGTGGAGCTTATTCTGTTGAATAAATGGGATCTGAGGTTCTGGTCCCTCATATTTAAGGTTAATATAGGTGAAATTATTTATGTTCGATATTTAATTGGTATACTCCTTATATTTTACTTGGCACTCAGTTCTTGTGATGATGTTCTAAAAATAAACCCTGGTTCAATACTGGAAATAAAAAAGAAAAATATGTTGGAGGGAAAGTCAGAGAAGAATAAAAGCATAGTCTCACAAGTGTTACCACAAATTGTGGGAAAAGCTCTTGAACCACACAATTAAAAAAAAACCAAACCAAAACCAAACCAACAAAACAAACAAAAACCAAGCCAGCCAAAACAAACCAATCAAACAAAACCAAAAAAACCGCACACAAGAAAACTTTTTAAAAAACTTGTTCAAAAACATGTGTGATTTGCAAAGTGTAAGTCAAATATACCCTAATTAGTTGGGGTCTAGTTCATTCTGCTTTAAAATCTTACCAGATTTTCCTAATTTTTTCAAAGTTTGTCCCAAAGATGTTTTACAATCTCAGTGTGTATAAACAGTAGTTAGGAACAATACAGCACTGTCTAAATTCAGGCTGTTCCCTCCTTCTCTCAGTAGGGACTACAAGTATGCATAAAGCAATATGATTAAGAATTCATTTGTTTTACAGTTCAAGGGGAGCTGAAATGATTAAGCTCCTTTATCATGTTTCTGTTCCTATGTATATTTTAAGAATACTTCTGCTAAGAACAGCAACAAAACAAAAGGGAAGCAAGCTCCTCTTCAAAGTGTGGCAAATATTTACTTACCTACTGTATACATATGTTTCCATTTGATAAATACTGCTTAAACCAAGAGAAATCGCAGGCTGCAGAAATGTCTCTGTGCGGCACAGAAGAGAGAGGCTGCAGAGGTAGTTTTCAACTCCTTATCTGCAAAGGGAAGGAGATTATTGCCTTAACCTTTGTTATCAGTATGAGACCTACTTTAATGCTCATAAAGCTCGAAAGGACTTATGAAGGGGTGAAAGGCAGAGCCAGAGGGGCTGTGTCTCACTGGCAGTGTCGGGCTGTGCAGCGGGGGAGCCTGGCTGGGGCAGCCGGCGCGGTGGCACAGGGCTGCTCTCAGGGCACGCCCCAAGGTGTGCTCTCAGCTACGGCAATCCACATCCAGAAGCCATGGCTAACGCCGACGCGTGAAACGCACAAACAGATACAATTATCACCCATCCGTCTCTTCTTTTTCACCCAAAAATTGTCGTACTAAGAAGAAGAGAAGCCTAGGTTCCCCTCCCCTGGCTCCTGAAGGCTGGCTGTGTTGACTTACCTACCTAAAAGGGTTCACCAACAATCAGTCTGGCTCTGCAGAATGGAAGAGAGTATTAAGCTTGGCTTGAATGTATTATTTTATTTTGTTCTCAATAAACCACCACATAATAGCATAGTGCAATAGAAAATGAACAGAGTGCACCCCAATTTTCCACTTCCGTTTGTAAAATTTTCACTATTTCTTTTCTATCATTGTATCCATGCAAGTGAAATTTCACTCAGAATTTCTTTCCTATGTTAGGAAATTAACTTGCCATTTCACAGATTTTTACTTTTGTGCCTTCTTTGGTAAACCTCTATTTTTGGGAAATACAGAATTTCTGCAATAAAGGTAGGCTCCAGACTTGCACTATTGCACATATAAGTTTAACACATATTAACAAGGTTGAAGACCCATTTAATGCCAAAATAGTTTGGGATTATCTCTCCATTTTTAAACAATAATTCCAAGGTTATTTATAAGTACCAAATTCCAAAGTCTAGGAATGCAGAAAAAAGGAGAAAATTAGGTGTATTATAAAAGTGATTATTCATAAAATATAGTTTCTCATTTATTTTTTCTACTGTTTTCTCTGTCAAATACTTCTATTCCTTTTAACCTATGAATGGAATGCTACTGCTATGAGATCAGTAAACATATATTCCCTAGGCATTCCATTTTAAGAACACAGTACATATTACTTTTGGAAAAAGACAAAAGACTTGTTTATGTGAATGCCTAATCTGAAGAGGGAATCAGGAGTAGTATATGCTCAGAAATACTAGCTAAAATATTTTCCCTTTTTCAAGGCTTTCCACATGCTGAAAATATAATTAGCTCTTAGAAGCTTTCATGACATGCAGATATAAAAGCCAGCACATTAAAAAAAAAAAAAAAAGATAGTTAAAAAATTAGGATCAGAAATTAGAAATTGGAATGAGAAAAACAGAAAATCATCTCACACCTGTGAACCTTTTTTCTTTTCTAGTATATCTTTTGTTCTACCTTAATTCACATAAAATATGTATAACAATTTTATAGACCTTATCTTTGTGTCTTATTACAGGTAGAAAATTTAAAGTTGTGAATAAGCACTTTTTTATTTTCTGTATTTTTGAATAGAAGCCCTTTCTTTACATTTTCTTTCTCTGATGTAAGGGAGTGGGCAGATGTGATACACATGCTTCTTGAAATGTAATAGCTTCATGCACTTTAGTGAATTCACCACTCATAAAATACAGAATGTATGGGTCTTACCTCCTGGAAACCTTCAAAAAGCCCAGAAAGTTGCTTTTAATACCATTTGTCTAACTTTGTTAAGACAGGTAGTGAATGTAGGTGGGTGTTTCTGTGGTCAATTGGGAAATATCTGGGATGAGGATACAAAACATCACACCACGGCCTTACATCAGCTGCCATCTATGTCACTATGCACTAATCCATCTCTCCACACAAAAGTGCCTCACATGCATTTCATCCTTCCTAGTTTCCTGCTTAGTCTTTCAAGTTTCTTGTTTATATTCTGATTTTATTCTTGTTTATATTCAAGAGACATAAAAAATTAAAGCAGCTATTGTGACTGGGCAATGAAAGAACACAATGAATTGAAGACATTTCTTTTATATATGCAGATGTGCCTTTAGAAAACATTGTAAAGAGGCTGGGAACATACAAAACCCTGGAATCTCAGTGGCTCACACCTATGACCCAAGGTACACTGTGGGAGAAAGTCAGAGATATTTATAAGCCATTTTAGAAGGAGCATTGAGAATTAAGGAATGCTTAAGAATAAACACTTTTACTTTTTGGTCAATAAGTAAAAAAAGTTGAATTTGGCATTAATACACTTGGCACCTCTATTTTTGTCCCACTCTGGCCAAAATCTCAGTGGTATCTCAATTCCTTTTTTCTTTAAGGGAAAATTAGTTTATAGGGATTTTTACTGAAAATGTACTAAATCTGCAATCTAGCATCATTCAGATTTGTAACTACTTCATACATTTTTCCCTAAGGCACCTATATCCACTTCTCTCAGTACCCCAGAATAGACCCTTATTATGCTTCCCTGCAGATATATGCATCATCAATTCTCTTAGCTCCCTTCTCAACAAACTTGGGATGTTTAAAAAATACACAGAAACTATTAAAAAGAAATGAAGAAAGATACAGGAACATGAATCATTTATAATAGTCAATAAGAACCAATTTTTATTTACTATTATCTGTATTTGTCTCAAAAAGATTTTTTTTTTTCTGAGTGCTGACTTATAGTCACCATTATCTCTTCTTTACATATGGGAACATTTGTACTTGAATGTGCTTTAGTTAAATTACATTCATATATTTTCTAAAGGAGTAAACTTTTTAATAGTGAGACCAAGTAGGCATGTTTTGAGGCATCCTATGTTCCTTTTAGACTCCTACCAATATACATCAATAACTAATCAAAAATCTCTTGAACTATGCAAAAAATTCTTATTAAGTTCTGCATATTGACTGTGCAAAGTATGGAAGCCTTAATGTGCCTGAAAAACCTAATGACTAACTCATGAACCAACTTGCACAAACTCTCATTTCTCATTTTTTGTTTGATGGGGGTTTTTGTTTTTTTTTTTGGTTTTTGGTTTTGGTTTTTTTTTTTTTTTTGTTTGGTTTGGTTTGGTTTGTTTTTTGTTTTTTTTTATTTATGAAAATATTAGTTACTTGTCGTAGTAAAAGGAAGAGGGTTAATATCTTCCTCAAATTTTCCAGCCAGTGAAACCATGTAGAAATCTTGTACTACTGGCAGTACAAGATTGGCAGTCCAAGAGTCTTTCAAAACTCTTGGACTATTATAATTCCCAAGATCATTCATAGGAAAACAACAGTATTTAAAGCATGTATTAAAAAATTGACATTACAGGCCTGGTTTTAGCTATTTTTTTTTTATCTTGAGAAGACTCTCCTTCCAGATGTTTCTTTTTATGTACAGCTATAGATGTAGACATAGATATGGATACAAATTCCTGTGGAAAGAGAGAGGAGCAATTGAATAAATACGGAATAAATTATGATTAAAAATTCTATTAATATGACCCATTTCAAATCAGAAAATAAAAAGTCTGGTGATATAAGTGATGTTCAGGACATCACTTATAGATAGCATTTTATAGAAAACGAATTGCTGTCCACTGACTACACCTGTCACACCAAGTAAATTTCACTCCACCTTTTTTCAAAGATTCCATGTTCCAAAGCACATCAGAAATAAAAAAAAAAAATCATGCATGAACAATTTGCTCTTGTACTACAAACAGCAGCTCTGGATAAACATTACCTAGGTATATACTGCTTTTCCCATTTTTTTGTTGCTTTTTAGGAGAACTAGTTGTTCTCCTATTTTACTTTATTCCCTCTACATCAATCCTTTTAGCTTCCATTTGCAACAAAAACAGCCAGCTCATTCTGACCACGAAGAAAGACCATCTCCTTATGTTTACATCTAGAATTACATCTAGGGAAAATTCAGTTTTTATCTAAATTGCTAAATTGCTAAGTATGTCAAAGTTTAGGCAACACCCCTAAACCTCCCTTTTTTGCAGAGCTTAATTAAAATAACACAGTGGTCTGCTCAAGCAAAGGATGGGATATTAATGGGATTATTCTGAATGGAAAAATAACTTTTCTTTCTTTTTTTTTTTTAATATTGATGTTTGCAAGTGGCAAATCATGTCTACATCCCTTATCTACCACATGGAGAGAGTCTAGGTCTAGAGGTACAAAGTGTATGTGTTTCATGTTAGTGTATCCACACTGTGCATGCACTGTGTGATAACCCCTGTGAATATATGACAAAATCACTGCTTTTGCATGCACTTTTCTGAAATTTCAGAAGTAATGTGAAGCTTAGCTGAAGACCACTACTAGCATATTGCATATGACACAAAATGAGGGTCTACTTTGCATGCTCTGGGATGTAGGATGAAGATGTTTGTGGCTATCAGAAGGAACAGGCCTGCTGAGAGACAGGTGATTAGATGGGAAAGCAGTACTTGCTGCAGTCTCTTAGTGGCCATTTGTCACTGGCTATAGCTTGCCTTTGGGCAGCACCCAGCCAGGTACCTACCTGACCACATCTGTGCATCTCAGGCCTCTCAGACAAAACTAGAATAAACTGAATAAAAAAATTAAAGCTTTCTTTTTTCTAGCATTTTTGACAGAAGATGATGAAAACCATAGTAATGCTGACTGACTTGAGGCTTTGTGATTAACGAATACATGTGACTTGTTCTGAAAAATGAATAAAGAAAACAGTGAAGATTTGAAATAACTCGTCCAGTAAGGATACTGTAGGAGCCAGGAGAAATGATTCTTGGCTCAAAACAACTAATATGTGGGGGGGAAGAAGCACCCCCTGGAGCCTCTGCTCCAACCCCAAAGTTGCTACCAAGCCAGTGGCACAAGTAAAATCCCAGCTTGGGGGAGACTAGAGCAGATAAAGGCCATGGAATTGGTCTCATGTACCCCATTGCCTCAGATGTCACAGCAGCTGAGACCACACTGGATCCAGGGCTGTGATCTTTCTCTCTCCTTTCTCTCTCTTTCTTCTCCTAACTTCTTCTTCTCAAAATCTAGGCAACTTAAAGTTAGATGGGTTAGAGTTTGCCAAATCAGTGCTTTGTAAAGTGCCTTACTGTGATTGGATGATGCTTTAAAATTTGCCAAGTACCTTATTCTCTTAAGTTTGCAAGTAAAATTTGCTGTCCAACATCCTGAGAAGTTTGTTGTTTTCTCCCATTCACTGCCAAGGGAAATGAAATACCTAAGCCTCTTTAAAACATGTGCCAAGTGAGCTCGGGGTGTAACAGACAAAAAATGTAATTTTGAGTGCTTTGAGAAAGCTACCACCCAAGCACCAGACTCTGCACGTAATGGCCAAGCTGTCAGCTTGTGACATGCCTGTAAGCTGCAGGAGTGTCCTGTTCACCTGGGTCCACCTTGTTGCAGTTTGAACTGGTGGGTCTCAGCTTTGATTTGGGTGTACATTTGTGGGTTTTAGAACAGCACTCACTTCCCATCCAATGTACCTGTCGAGGAAATTCCAGGTCACATGTCAGTGCACAAGGAGGCTGCAGCAATTGCTTGTGACACCATGGGAATGTGCCATCCCCAGAGCTCCACCGAGGCGTGTTTCCAGGAGAACCTGGGAACAGAGATGGTGCAGTGTTGACAACTGCCAGGGTACATGGGGTACAGCCAATCTAACACTGTAGGCCTACTCGTATGACAATATTTGCAGTACTCACCACTTCTATTACACCAGTTAGGATCCTTTGGACTGGAAAAGACCTTAAAGACCATCGAGTCCAACCATTAACCCAGCACTGTCAAGTCCAGCACTAACCATATCCCAAGTGACACATCTACATATCTTTTAAATATCTTCTGTGATGGTGACTCAGCTTTTGCCCTGGGCAACCTGTTCCAATGCTTGACAACTCTCTCGGTGAAGAAATTTTTCCTAACACATAATCTAACCTCCCCTACTCCTCCTGGGCCCTTTGAGTGAAAGCCAGTGGTAGATTTATGACTCTTGGGACTGAGTTTGATACTAGCAAACAATCCAACCCTATGGGCATTTAATGATTTTGTGGTTTTTTTCCCTTCTTCGGGAAATTTATCTGCCTTTATCTGTCAATGCACTGATATCTAATGCTAAACTGTATTGTCAAGAAAAGATGATTTTAGTAATTTATCCATGGTTTACTTTGCACCGAGGTTTCTTTGAAAGTATTCCTGCTCCAGGAAACACTATCATATGTAAGGATAGGATCCATCTTTTACTCAGTAAGTCATCTACCTCTTGTTCTTCCATGCCAAAGTCCAAGATTATGTTTTAAATTATTCAGTTTTGTATGGCTTTGTACTCAAGCATTCATAATGCAGAAACCTGCTTATGGGAGAATTTCAGCTGATGTACACTGAATTTGGAGGCTTTGCTAATGCTGACTTGATTAGCATGCAAGTAGGTTTTGATGTCTCTGCTCAAATTAACATTCCTATCACCTTATCCCTCAAGATAACTGTTTCTCCTGGCTAAACATCAAAACTGGATGTCAGTATTTCCCAAGATCTTAAATTTAAAAAGACAGAGCCCATATTTACCAATAATTTCTCCATTTCTAAAGTGAATCCCCAGCAGATGAAGCTCCATCTGGCATAGTTATTAACTACATTTTGTCTGGTCTATAATCACAGCGAAATTCCTCTGCTCCACAGAAGGGATTGCATTCTTCATTGATACATGTCCACCATAAAGGAATGGATGACGCCAGTAATACTCAGTTTTCTGTCCTTTTTCTTCTGTAATTTTCTTTCCCTCCAGTAATATTCAAACATGACGAAAGCAAATATTGCCAAGTCCAAATTTCCTGGAAGAGAGACATTCAAAATTTCATTTCACTTTTAGCCCTTTTCTCTCTCTTTCTCTCTCAAAAAAGAATGAACCTGAAAAGAAAATGCCTGCCAGACCCTCCACAGCTCAGGCTTTTTCCAGGCACTACAGCTTATTTCTCCCTCTCACCTGCCTCCAGTGTAACAGCAACTGCTCTTTCTAGACAGCCTGCAATTGTGTTTTATTTCCATGGGTACCATCTCCCCTCTGATGCTGCAGCTCCTCCTGCTGACCGCAGCCTCCTTTCTCTCCCAACGCTGCAGAATTGCTGTCGGATACTGAGGCAGCTGGCCCTTGGAATTCAAACCTGATGAATGGTACCTTTAATGACTGACCATTACAGCCAGTATTGTTACTTTTATCACGAGAAATAGAATGCATCAATCTGTATTTGTTATCACTAGAGGAGAGAAACAAGTATAGCCATGGTCATTTTTATAGGTTATTACAGTGTATTGGTAGGATGGGCAGCGTATTTTTTATATTCTGTGACCCTTTCTAGCACCTTTTTATATAACCTAGGTCACATTACTAATTTCTCTGATTTTTGTACTCTTTCTGTATGCACTTTCTCCAGAAAGAAATATGCAAAGGCCCTTTAAAAGTAACACTTTTTATCCATACCTTTTTAATGGGGTAATATTTCATTTGGAAGCATTTAGCTTCTTCTTCCTAAGGCTTTCAGCTCATGTTCATCAGATCAATACGAGTGGTCGTGATCATAAACTAGGTATAAAGCACGTTCCTACACCACCATGTCAATGTACTCAAGCTAAAGTTAAACTATCTATTCTAGTTTCAGTGATTTTAAAGTGACCACACATTTGTTGTTTGAGTGGTTAGGGAGCTTTTAGGTCAAAGTTATTGCCTCAATTTTGGCTGAAATAGAGTTAATTTTCTTCTTAGTAGCTGGTAAAGTGCTGTGTTTTAGATTTAGTATGAGAATAATGTTGATAACACAGTGATGTTTTAGTTGTTGCTGAGCAATGCCTATCCTAAGTCAAGGACTTTTCGGTGTCTCATGCTCTGCCAGTGCAGATCTGCGGAAGAAGCTGAGAGGGAGCATTGCCATGACAGCTGACTTGAACTGACCAAAGGGATAATCCATGCTATAGAACTTCGTGCTTNAGGGATAATCCATGCTATAGAACTTCATGCTTGGTATGTAAACTGGGGAGTTTGGGCCAGAAAAGGCCAAAGCTGCTGCAGGAGGGGCTGGGTATTGGTTCAGTGGGTGGTGAGCAGTTTTATTAGGCATCACCTGTCTGTCTTGTTTTCTACTTACATCTCTCTCTCCTGTTCATTGCAATTAGTATTATTAATATTAGTATTTAATATTTCTAGTTTATTTTAATTTAGTTCAATTATTCAACCATTCTTATTCCAAATCATGGCTGTTATTTTTNGAGCAATGCCTATCCTAAGTCAAGGACTTTTCGGTGTCTCATGCTCTGCCAGTGCAGATCTGCGGAAGAAGCTGAGAGGGAGCATTGCCATGACAGCTGACTTGAACTGACCAAAGGGATAATCCATGCTATAGAACTTCATGCTTGGTATGTAAACTGGGGAGTTTGGGCCAGAAAAGGCCAAAGCTGCTGCAGGAGGGGCTGGGTATTGGTTCAGTGGGTGGTGAGCAGTTTTATTAGGCATCACCTGTCTGTCTTGTTTTCTACTTACATCTCTCTCTCCTGTTCATTGCAATTAGTATTATTAATATTAGTATTTAATATTTCTAGTTTATTTTAATTTAGTTCAATTATTCAACCATTCTTATTCCAAATCATGGCTGTTATTTTTTTCTGATTCTTCTCTCCATCCCACCAGGGAGTGGGGGGAGTGAGCAAGCAGATGCATGGCATTTAGCTGCTGACTAGGGTTCAGCCACAACAGCTATCCCAGCTAAGTCTAAACTATCCTTCCATTATAATCATCTTAGAGCTGTAACTGTATCAGTGGTCTAAACATGAATGCAAAAATATGGACCTACATATACATTGCTAGCTTATTAACCATAAATACATGTTTTACCATAGCAAGGTAAAATAATATTCCTAACAAAGAGAATGTGGAGGTTTAGGTTTGAAAATTGCACTCTACCAGCATTTGATTCCATTTAAAATCTAAATACAGCCTGAAAAAAGAAAATCTTTTAATAGGTATATATATTTTCAATCACTGTGTTCAATGGTGTGATGTCCAAACAGTGATGGAATCTGAAAACACTTTAAAAAAACAAAGCTTTATTGACGTAGTAGGGAAAATGAGCAGTAACTCACCCATATGATGACTTGCTCATGATGAATAATATGGGAGGGGCTTAATTTCTTCCCATTTTTTTTAGTTACTAGTGTACTTTCCCTGAAGTGTACTTTCCCTGAAATTAACTTTAGTTTGTACTTTCCTTAAAATGTATTTTAGGTTATACAAATCACACTGGTACTTAAATCCGTTAAAATTATTCTATGCATGTTTTAAATCCAAGAAGTTTGAACATCCCTACTGCATAATAGAGAGGAATACATGGTGAATTTATTTCTTTGTGTACAGAACAATATCTTGAACTTTGCTCTATTAGATGAGTTGAATTCAACATTTGTCAAAGACATCAATCAAAAAAAAAGTCTTTAATATGCATTGATTCTCAACAGAATCCCAGTGCAAAATAGAAATATAAGATTTTACAGACTGTGCTGTTTTTTTCTGGGCTAAAGTTAATTTTCTTCAGAGTGGCTGTTATGAGGTTATGGCCTGGGTTTGTGCTGAACACAGGGTTGAATATAGAGGTGTTTTTGTTATTGCTGAGCAGGGCTTGCACAGAGCTGAGGCCTATTCTGCTTTTTGTATTGCAATGCTGGCGAGGAGACAGGGCATGCATGGGAAGTTGGGAGGAGGCTCAGACAGGGCAGCTGAGCCAAAATGAACTATATTCCCATACCATATAAAATAATGCACCCTATATAAATGTGGGGGAAGGAGGAAAACAGAGGGTGACATTTGGAGTGATGGTGTTTGTCTTCCCTAGTTGCCATTATGTGTGATGGGTCCCTGCTCTCCTGGAGATGGCAGAACACCTGCCTCCCCATGGAGGCACTGAATTAATTCCTTGCTTTGCTCAGGTTGCATGAGTGGCTTTTGCTTTCCCTATGAAACTGTCTTTATCACAACCCAGGAGTCTTCTATCTTTTACCCTTCTGATTCTCTCTGCAGTCCCACTGGTGGGGGAGTGGGCAAGAGGCTGTGTGGGGCTTGGTTGGTGGCTGGGGTAAAACCACAGCACCCACACACACAAATGCATGCATGTTTGCTGTAACTTGTATGATTCTCACAGGACTGACTCATGTTAGATTCAATTTGTAATAACTTTGGATGTGAGTGGGTACATTTCAGTATTGTGCTCATAAGAGGAATGTAGGCTCATCCCATGGAAGAAATTAAAAGAAGTTTCAAGTTTAAAATTCAAAATTCAAATTTCAATCTATTCAAAAGAGTTCAAAGATGCATTCCATCTAAATTAGCTACTTCTAGCAATGGAAACTAGCATCTTGTTTGCTATCCTTGCCGCACTCCTTCCTATGTTCAAAGGACTCTATTTTTAGGGGGTTTTTTAAGAACCGGGTAAATGCCAAAATATTCTCTTTGTGGGCAAGTAAACACTCTTAGTTCATCAGTATTTGAATGAAGATCAAACCATTCTGAGTGTCTCTTAGAAAATCCCTTCTCCCTAGTGACCTCTTTTACTGAATTGAAGTTTTAAATCACATACTCCAAGTGAAAATGTAAAATGAAGATTTAAATGAAAAATCAAAATACAAAATGTCTTCTTTTCCTCTTTTGCTTTTCTTTTCCCTCACTTTTTTTTCTTCCTTTTTTTTTTTTTGAGGTTTCTTTTTTCTCTCTTGAAAAAGCTGTGTATGTTGCTTGAGAGAACTTGATATATTATAGAAGCTTTTCCATCTGGAAAGGTTTTACTGTTCCAAATCTCCAGACTCAAACTGGTCTTAACTTTCTAGTATATCAAAGCCATGAAACCATTTTAACAGGCACTATAGGATTAGTTCAGCAAAGGGGGGATTCTCTAATAATGGAGAGCTGCCATAGCAATGTATTTTTCTCCCCATGTGTTTTTGGCATTGAAGAAGTACACATGGAATGGATTGTAATTCTAGCTTCCCTGTTTTTCTCTAGTTTTTGGCTGCTAAAATTTCTTTTTTGGACTCACTGTCTGAGGGCAAAAACTGTAAATGCACAAGAGCCATTCTGGCTTACCATGACATCATAGAATATGCTGAGTTGGAAGACACCCATCAGGATCATCACATCTAACTCCTGGCCATGCACAGGATATCCCAAGAACCACACCATGTGCCTGACAGGCTTGGTGTTGTGATCACTTCCCTGAGGGCCTCCAGTGCTCAACCACCCTCTGGGTGAAAACCTTCTCTTAATATCAAGCCTGAAGCTCCCCTGACTCAGTTTCATGCTGTAAACACTAGTATAACCATGAACATAACTCAAAAAAATGGAACCACTTTCATTTTTTTTCTCTTTAATTTATTGTAACCTTTACTTTGATGTACTCTGGAACTAAATAAAATGCAGAAAGCAAAGATGGAATGGCATAAGAGATACGTCCTTACAGTGGCCCGAATCTTTTCAAAGCATGGACAAATAAAAAGGTGAAAGGTTTGGAGTTCCTGAGCTCTGGCTGAAACCAGACAGGTAACTTAAAACAATGATTCTCTAATCTCTAATTCAACTACTGAAAGTATTTCTATTAAGTTTTTAATGAAATTGAAACTAAATCTTTACCAGCATAGCCAAGAATATTTTTTTTGTCATTTGTAAATCCATATCTATTTCTGTCTCCTGTGAAGAGATTGGTATGTAATCTTCCTTATGAAAATTTTTTGGCAGGAAATAATCTGTAAAATAATTATTTAGATAGAAAATATTATCTATCGTATATTTAAAACAATCAGCTTTTTAAAGACATCTCTAAATGGAAATCTGTTAGAGAGCAACTCACTGAGAATTAAAAGTCAAAATGAGCTTTCACTGCACTATCATTACCCTGGAATGTATTGTTACTTCTTGAAAGATTTTTGGAATTTTCATATGTTCATTTACTATAACACAAAATGTTACTTTCAAGAAAAACTAAAAAAATTATAAAATTATATATATATTTACAGCTCTTTATCTGCCTCCCTACCTACCTATCTCAGACATGACTAATTAGATGGACATGGAATCACAGGTGTTATGTTTCTTACCAACTTAAGTGTTTTCCAAGGTATTCCAACCAATTTTGCAATTTCCCTCTCATCTGTGCTGTACTGCTAAAGTGCAGCAGATAAGATTTCTGCTTAACAAGTGTTTCAAGCATGTTTATGTTACCTGTAAATATAAAGGGTGAAAGAAAGAGCAATAAAAGCCCCAATTCTACAATTACAGCTCTGATAGCAGATTTACAGGCCTTGTCTGAGCCCATTATCTCTAAAAACCTAGAGGGCAACAAAATTCCAGCAGAAGTGAAACCTGTCCATGCAGAACCAACCACAGGCTAAAGGGTATATATATGTTTTCAAAGAAGTATGCCTAGAAATCTGCTCACTGAGTTCCTCAGTCAAAAGAGGTACCTGCTTGTCAATTTTCTTTTGTATTACATTCTTCCAGTAAGGGAAGCTATTGACTGGAAAGGCATGGATATTGGTGGATTCCTGGGAAAAGAAAAAAAAAAGAAGCTTGATTTGCTTTGGTTTTGCTTTTTTTCTGAAGGGTGATAACATGTTAAAATACAGGGTTTGCTGTTAATGGAGTTGCAAACACCACCTTCAAGCTGTTTAGGAAAACAGACATCAGTTAGGACCAGGTTTTATTCAGTGGGATTAATTTAATTATAGCAGATACTAATGAGCATGCAAAATGTAGTTCTGCTGAAAAAAACTCAGCTTAATATTTTGCTGAGATATGGATATTATGCATCACAATTTGCTTCACAAATTCCAGAAATATACATAAGCTTATTCTGCAGTCCAAGGAACAAATTGATAAATATGTCTGTTTAATAAGTGTAGGTAATTTTTTCCAGGAAATTGCTGTTCATAGAGCATCTTGGTATTTATTTTCTCTGTCTCTACTCCAGTTCAAATCCAACCCTAGTCAGGGGTACTTGCCTTCTAAATAAATTGAAAGTCATTTTCAATTTATTTGGCAACTCTGAAAGAAATCTCATCTCAGGATTCCAAGGGTGGAATAAGCAATGAAGATTGAACTGAACATTCACCAAAAGAAACAATTCTTCCATATTTGACTTGAACACCAATTACTTTCCCACACATTCATTATTCTGGAGTCAATTGCATTTTGGAGTCTAACTTCTTTTTCAGTTTAGATACTGAGCTATGGTCCACTGAAGTAGTTTGTCATAGCTTTGGCCTAAGATTTTTTTCAGTCTCATATACCCATGTAGGTGAATCATTATGGCAAGAGAATGGATTTTTTAGACTGCTGACAGATATTTGATGTAATTCTTTATTGTAAACAGCTCCCAATCTCCAAACAGTATTGACTGATACCAAGTTTCAGGGTGTGAGCCACTCAGACCAGAACCAGGGAGCAATGCAGTGATAGCAACCACAACATGACTGCAGGCAGAAAAGGGGTGAGGGAGCAGGAGCATTATGATGTTCCTTTTCCATTTGATAGGGGTTTCTTGTGTGAACACTCTTTAAATGTCATGTTGTTAAAGCCATTTTGCTGGAACATGTCTGGCCAAACACATCGTTTCATTAGAAAAGGTAGTGCTGATTTAGCAGATTTGATAAAACACGTCACTGAGGTCAAGAAATATTCTGGTTAAAAGTAGAGAAAGAGCAAATAGGAAAAAAAAAGCAAGTAATAAAACCAAAAAAACCCCAAATTAACAAAGAGTGCCCAAAAATAATCGAATCCAAGAATATTTGAAAATGGTGAGGTTTTATTCCAAATTTTAAAAAATTTAATTCATTAAAAATTTCTACTGCTTAAAAGTTTTGTTTGAATACAAAATCAGAAAAATATCTGTTTCAGAACATGTTCCTCATGTTCTTATTTTATTTTACTTTATTTTTCCAAACGACAAGCACCATGCTAATGAATTTTAAAAGTGCAGGCACTTCAACTTCTATGCCAAAGAAAATGCTTCTAGGGTATTTCCATGAACATGTAGTGAGTCAAGTTTGAGGTTGCTGTTAGAGAGCTGTTTGCAAGGTAGCCTAGGTAGATGGACCAAATCCTGTGCAAGGCTCCAGTGATCATGTCAGGGTTTGTTGACAGTCAATGTGGATTCTTTGGAGTTCCCTTAAAAACATAAATATTCTTCATTTGTTGAAGACAATGCAAATACCATATTTGGGGTTTTTTTTTAATTGAAGTGGCTAGTATAACAAAACATATGGTTGAACTGCCTTTAACTAAAGCTGGTTTTGCATGTCACCCATCTTTTTTTCTGGACTATGACAAGGACATATTGTGATGCACACAGCTTGCCTGTCTGATAATTACATATTCACCTTCCACAAATACAAATTGCTTTCTTGGTTTTTTTTAACGAAAATTCTATTGCGTCAACTCACTGCTACAAGATTATTTTCTTAGAAAAACCTTGTTAGTTTTTACCCTCTCAGCAATGCTAGAGTAGTTGATGCTATATCAAATTGACAGTGCTCAGAGGGAATTAAGTATTTTGAGAGTTAAGAGAACTCTGTCCAGACCAGAATAATGATTAACAACTCTCTCAACCTGATCTGCCTTCTATGGTGTTTTTTCTTGAGCTAACTTTGATACCAAGGGTAGTCCTCTGACAAGGAAGAGTTTAAATTCACTGTTATGAAAGCCTGTCCTTCTCATGTACTCATCTTCTCAAAGTGTCAAGCATCAGCTATGGAGAACAACAGATTTTAGAAATGCTTCATTCCGGTAGGGAAGATATGGAAAAAACAAGTGGAAATGTAGTAGGTAGTACTGATTTTATCACAATACTGAAGTGTTCTGAAGTAGCACATTTCAGGAAAACTGGTACATTCATGTCATCCTAATTTAAATGGAAAATTACTTGCATAAAGATTAGAGCAATGGCACAAACAGATTTAAATATACCAAATATTTGATACCTCATATGTGTGAAGCAAAATTTAAAAATAAAAGCTGACAGGTTATAAACTGGACAATTTCTCTGAAGCCTATTTCATTAACAGCATTTTCTTTATGTAATTTTGATCACAATATGAATGTTGAATAAAGTAAAAAAGACTGTGTTTGTGTCTTCTTGTTGTTTGATACAAACAGTTTTGGGGGTTTTTACTTTGCTTTTGCCTACATGTGTCTTTTGGAATTACTTTGATAAACTGTTTGACTGTCAGAGAGGCATGGGCAGAATTTTGAATGCTGTAAATGAAATGTGTTTAAAGTCTGAAAGAGAGGAAAACCATATGAATTTATGTCTTGCAGCTTTTCACTGTGCCAATCCATTAAAACATTATATAATAATTTTTTTTTCTGTCTGCTGTAGGTTTTAACCATGTTTACCTGTAAACATGGGAACATATTCAACAAGTTGTCCCAGTTTGAGACAGTCACTCCAAGACACAAGTCTTTAGGGGAAAAAGTGCCAAATGTAAGATTAAATGATATTGAAATCAGTAGCCAACAAGTTAGCACAAATATGTTTCTATTTTAAATGAGTACTGTATTCCTTTCCAATAAGAGGGAACTGTAGGCTAATCAGTGACAAAGTAAAGGAAGAGGATAGATGCAATAGCATCCATATTTGTCATGTGTTTTTCATCTTACCTGTTTTTCCAACAAGATATGTGTGAGTTTTTTCACCTCAGAAACTGGAATCCAAAGTAAACCCTTCAGGGTATACCTTGAATGGCTTCTGGCATCATACATAGCTTTTGTTTTTAAGGGAAAGAAAAAATGAGGGCCTGGTATTTGTTCTCAAATACTTCTAAGATACAGAATTTAATATGAAGTAAACTATTTATTCTGTTTAGGACAAATATAATGTAAATCCCCAGTATTTTGTGCCATGGAACAGACTAGTCTAACAGGGTTCAGCCAGTGTCTCACAAACAGGAAAAGATGTGAAACTGCTGGGGGAAGGGTTAAAGTGGATTGTGTCCTTCTTGTATTTCTAGATCTATGTTTGTCGACTGAAAGTCAATAAAAAAATAAGGGTTATTTTAATTCTTCAGAGGCTAGATTTTTCTCAATGGGTTTCTGGAAAAAGTAGCTGTGATGTGAAGTCATTTTTCAAAGCTATTAGAAAGTATTTTAGAAAACCAGCATCAGTAGGAAGACTGCTCTGAAAGATGACTACTTGGCTGTAATTAGCTGTAATAAGCAGTATTTAAACAAAAATTTTATATCTCTTGAGGTTTAGCATGACCTCTGAAACTTGACCAAGGATGCTTTCAAGGACTAAGCAAAATGCCTGGGGTTGTGGGG
>VZTN01022281.1:0-22576 GCA_013400515.1 Erpornis zantholeuca | reverse complement strand
TAATATATTAAAAAAAAAATAAAAAAACCAAAAATGAAACAAAAAACAAACCTACACAGGCATAGGTGCATAAATATAAATGTTTATAAGTACCTTTACTTTGGGAAAATTCACTTGCATGACATAACTTTCTCAAAGAATCACTGTCACGTCCTCTGCAGTGTCAAATATGTTGACAGCAAACATCATCATGACCGTAATTTGTAAGTCATTCTGCCAGCTCCTGTCTGGTAAAGGAAAACTGTCCTTGAATACTCAATATTTTTTCCTACCACGAAGTGGCCAGTACATCTCTCCTTAGCATAGAATCTCCAAGATATGAGGAAATGAAGGTTTGTTCTTCTGTGACAAGATAAACTATTCTCTTTTCTACCACAGCATCTTCATATAATTCAATATACCAATCATGTTTGATCTGGCTATTTTACAAGCCAGATGTGACTGGGTTTCCTACAGTTGTACTGATTCAATGCAGCACTGACTGCTATGCTGCTGAAGAAAAATAGCGTTAACCTGAAGAAAAATACAGGGCAGTCAAAGTAGTTTTGTTGATTTCAAATGTTGTTGAATGTAAAGTTTTACTCACTGCACTTAGAGGTCCTAAAGGAAAGTCTTACCTTCCACAGCTTGATAGCACATGAGAAACATGCAACAAAAATATGCCTTTTAATTATTGCTTTATGTTTTTATTTCTATGTTTGTTGCTGTGCATTTATGGAGTGCTACATTAGGAAAGAAAATATAGTTCAAAATTGTTTTCAGTATATATGCCTTTCTTTTTGTTCAGGCAGAACTCATCTTCTGGGCAAAAAATCTCAGCCCACCTGAAAGTATAACACTGATGGATTCTATAAAGTTTCCCAATTCTGTCATGCAGATGTCATTAAACACAAGGCTGGTCATAGGGGCTACGTACCACTGGCCTCTGCTACTCTTTAAAAAACATTACCAAATACATTCTCAATATAGAGTAAGTATAACCCACAGTTACTATTATTTTGACATTTTCTCCAGTGGTTAAACCACGTTAAAAAAACAAGCACCTGCTATATCCTCTAAACTACTGAATTGTTTCTTTGTTTATTTGCTGTTTTTTAAAGTTTGGTCCACAGTGGTTCTGTTTTTAATGTTTGGTTTGGTTTAGTTTCTTAGATTCTAACTTGAACCTCTAAAGATATAATCTGATTCAAACAGCAATGCCATTATGTGTGGAGCACAATTTTAAAAGGTTAATAGCTGTTTGCACATTGGTAGTATTAGGAACACACCCAGTCTTAGCCAAGCAGCAGCTGTTTTTCAAGGATCAGTGAAAATATTAATCTGTACTGAATGGGAAGGTTATTTCCTGACATTGTGCAAAAGCAGCAGTGCCAAAGGAAAGCAGGGGAAAAAAGAAAACAAGGGAATAAAATTTGCTGATCCATAAATTTTGGTTGAAATGGCTACCATCTACCTAGAGAATCTTCTAGGAATTTTTCTTTGACTAAAGTAGTGAGCAAATTTAAGTCCTGTGATTAAATCCCAGAAAACAAGCATGTTGACCATATGCTCCTTCTCTACCCTTTCGTTATATCCAAGAAATTCTCCTCTGGTGATATCCATTGGAGAGAAAGGCAAGTAAACAGAAAGAAATCAATGGTTAGGGGTGAAATATTGCTTTCCATACGTTCTTTCTTCACATCTGGAGGCACTTCTATTAAAAAAGAAAATGTATCAGAAAGTATTTCAAAAACTGTAATTGTCTTATTGTGTGCAAGTCTGGGCAGGTATTTATATGTCTTCCTGTAGAAAGTAAGAGTTTCTTAGGAACAAAGAAGTGAGAGTCTGGATCAGAAAGAAGACAGATTACAGACTTTTTTAGAGGGCATCTTGAGCTCTGAAGAGCGATTAGTATTGAGTTCCCTTTGAACTCCAAGACAATCAAGCCTGTTAATATTTCCCTATTTCAATAAACTGCTAGTCATAAGCAGTAAATATATTGTAACCTGAGAAAAAGCACAAGAAAAATGTTTAGGAATATTTCAGCAGTTAGCTACAGGTGCTGGTGGGAATGCAGCAGGTGCTGAGCAGATAGAGAAGGAAAGCACAGACTGGGACGGGGATCAGGTCATGGGAGGTCTGGTGCAGAGAGCAGAAAAGAGGCACGCAGGGGAGCCAGGGGGGAAGCAGCTCCTGCCTGTCTCAGCAGGGCTGTCAGTCTAGATCAGCTGCTGTGGGCTTGAAAGTCTGTACAGTCCCTGTCTGAGGACTATCACTGCAAGGTGAGGAAGCAGCAGTGTGCCAGAAGTTACTTCACTGGTGAGGGACATGTTTGGTACTGACTACTACATCTATGTGGTCAAATTTTCTAGTTTTTCACTTTAAATAAAATAGGGTTACATCAACTAATTGGTATTTGTGCATGGAAAAAAAAATAGTTTATTAAACAGTATTTAACGCTTAGTTTCTTTTCCGCTAGGTTTCCAGGTTCCTGTGTGGAGCAGTGTTTTATTAGCTACCTGTTTAAATCCAGGCCTTGTTTCTGTGAGCTTGCTAAAAAATCACAATCATTTACATTTGTACAAAGTATTTAAAGAACTAATAATGGTCAAGCACAAGGACTTGAATTGCTGATAGAATTTGGATCATCTTTACAGATGATAAAATAATGCACGTGAAAGTCTGTTTCAGGGTGTTTGTCATATTTTTAGGTAAGAATTCACATGCTTAGAAAGACCAAAAAGAGAACTTAGAGGAAGGATTTGTCTAATTATTGAACAAGAAGTCTATCTCTAGACAGTTTAGAGAGATGGAATTCTGGTAGAGTGTATTTTTTCTCACCTTACTGAAGATGCTTACAACAGGTAAGAGGGAACATTAACAAAGACAACTTAATTGTGTCTTTGACTCTAAGTGAATTCAGGCTGATTCACTTGGAAGTACACATCTGTATATTAAACATCGAATACTATGTGAAATGACTCCTACTTTAAATGCACAGAGGAAGACCTGCAAAGGAAAAATTCCCACCATCTGAACATTTCAAACCTCCTCTGAAGACACAATGCAGAAGACCATCACAGCTCTAGTTCAGTTACTGGAAGGAAGCTAGTAAAGTGGGAAAAACTTTCTATATTTGTTGTTGCCACTTTATATACTTATTCAAATTTTTATACACACACACACACACACACACGCACATAAAATATGATACATATATTTTATACATATATATATATATATAAAGTAATGAGAACACTAAGTGGCCAGCACTTTTAAAATAATTTATTAAATAAATTTTGGAAAACTCTATATATTTTTGTTGTTGAGGAATTTTATAGAATAGTATTTCCAGGTAGTATGTAGTCAGGACCAGCAGTACTTCGTGATAGTAAGCAGCTGTCTGATTTATTTTTACTTATATTCTGCTGATATTTATCCAGCAAAATTAAAAATAATAACTATATGGAGTGTGAAAGAATACTGGAAAAAGAAAAAATATCATCTTAAAGTAAATCTAAGTAAAAATATTTGCAGACAACATATGTAAAATAAATGTATATGAGAGATTCATATGTGGGGAAATACAAAACAGTGTAAGCAGATACATCATAAAGATTTTAATGCTAAACTTTCTTACAATTTGTCCATGAAAATATTTACATGCCCAAGTGTATACATATAGGAAAAGATCACCAAAAAATTTAACCAACATACAGCAAGAAAAAAGATTACACTTGAGCTGTCCCCAAAATATTAGAAAATAATTTCCAAATTAAACAAAATTAATCTTTCTAAAATTATTTGCATTAAATTTAATATTACACTACACTAAATCTACTACAGGTTAGTAGAATGTTTTGGATGCTTTAGGATAATTGGATACTTTAGCTGACAATAAAGCAAGAAGAGGTGTATTCAACTATTCAATTGTGTGAGCAATTGCACTCAGATATGAAAATTATCTTCCTTGCAAAGTTGGAAGAAGATCTCATTTTCAAACTGAAATGCATTTGGCATTCCTCCAGCAATGCAGCACTTTGGAGTTAGGAGAAGAATTGATAAATTTGTTTGGATATTTACTGTTTGGCTGGCCTAGAAGAGGCATATAGCCAATGCAGAAAGTAGAGACAAGTAATTTGTGTCATGGACTTCAACTGAAAGTAAGAAAATATTTCCATGTGTACAGCTTTGACAAAATTTTATTGATATACACTCTCGTGCTGTTATAAGCACACAGACAAAATATATTTGTTTCTGAAGTGAAGCTGAGCAGGATAAAGGAAGCCATTGCATTGCTTTTCTTATGGGATTTTGATACTGTAGGCAGTTCTGAAAGAGTACAACTCAATTCACAAGACTGTGAAAAATGATAAAAACAGCTAGTATTGGCTGCAGGCCAAAGCAATTAGCTAATATTGATAATTAGAAAACTAAGCAATTAGTTAAGAATGTTACTATGAGCTTTGCAGGGTTGTTTCTGCTGGAAACAGAAACTCATGCCAAAAGAGCTATATATTCCTTGGATGCAATTCAGTTCATTCACAGGGAAAGTCTATACTGCCTTGTTTCTAGCTAATAGATTTCATTCATAAATGTTTATTCCTCATGGCTAACTAAGCAGCCCTGACATTTGAGTTGGTGCCATGGAAGAGAAAAATTGGGATTTTGATTGTCTTATGTGATGACTAATTCATCACTCTGAGCATATTTGAATATGAATAAAGATGAGAAGCATTAGCCAGTTTTGGGGGTTATATTAATCTGTAAAAATCTCCAAGTTTGCAAATCTCTTCCCCACTCCCAAATTACTCTGCCCCATGGTATGTCAGGTAGATTTTATTTATCCTGTAGTAGCTGAAAAATGCTGAAGAACTAGTAAATTTCCGTTGGAGAACATGCTTCTATAACTTTTCTGCAGAAAATTTCCTTGCACTTTGTCATGATTTAATGCCCTTCAACTTGACAAGATATTTGAGTAAAAGCTTTCTTTAATTTGTTGCTTTATATAGAGCTCCTTCTAAATCCTCAAATAACACCCTCCATCTTCCTATCTTTGCTTTATGGAATTGTAGAGTAAGTGGAAGTACCATCTAACAGTTTAAGCTCATCTAAGATTGTGAAACTTATTCATTCACCTAGGATGAAAAACGAAAAGAGGTGATTGGGAAAATTAGTACTAAAAGTGTAATATGATGCCAATTGTTCTGAAGTGAACTGTATACTTCACAGTAAAATTTTAACTATTAAAACCAATAAAGAGATCTAAATAGAAGTCAGTTATTAAACAAAACAAAACAAATTATTGGAGGGTAGCAGTTTAGCTAACAGATGGTTAAAAGTCTTTTGTGTTTAACTTACATTCAAATTCTGGATCAGCCATGCAGAACAACATCATGAAAGAAACAACTGAATAAAACAACAGCTAAGAAATGCTGAAGAGAATATCTTTAATGCTTTGCAGAAAGGTGCATGGTTAGATAATATCAACCTAAAAGTAAAGAAATTGAAAAGAACAGCCTTAATCAGAATTGAAGACAAAAAAAAAAGACAAAATAATTTTGGTAGGTGTCCCTCTGTAAATTTCTCCAACATGGAACCTTCCCATGGGCTGGAGGCATGGGTCCCTTCCAAGGAGTGCAGTGCTTCAGGAGCGAACTGCTCCAGCGTGGGTGCTCCACAGGGCCACAAGTCCTGACAGGAACCTGCTTCCCATGGGGTCACATCTTCCTTCGGGCATCCACCAGCTCCATCAGAGGTCCTAGGGCTCCAGGGTTGTCTCTTAGTCCTCTCTTCAGGATGCTGTTGTGGAACATTTTTATCGTTTCTTAAGTAAGTTATCCCTGAGGTGCTGCCACCATCACTGATGTGCTCAGCCTTGAGGCAGATCCATCTTGGATGCACCTGGAATTGGTTTTGTTGGACATGGGGAAAGCTTCTCTAAGAAGCCACTCCTATAGCCCTCCTCTCCCCCCTCTCCTCTGCACTTCCCCAAATAGGACATGAATAACAGAGAACTAGAAGGGACTTCAGGAGGTCACTAGGGCAAGTTATGACTCTAGGAATGAACAACAATATCTGTGTGACTTTTAACAGATGCTCAGGAAGGAATTTAGGAAGACCCATGTAAGATTTCACAGCTTCCCCAGGCAACCCCATTGCTTCCCTAATCTTGAAATTACTAAAAGGTTCTCTGATATATAAACTAAATCTTATTTAATGCCATTAAAGCAGCTTAGTGTGTGTTCTGTCTTCCACAGTTTTATTGAACAGACAGACATTCCCTTCTTAAAAATCCTTTTAATAGTTTGAATTTTTTTTTGCATATCTCTTCTGAATTTTCTTCCATTTTAATGCAAATAGATAAATAATGTTAATCTGTATATGGCAGATTATACCACAAATTATATTGATAACAGTATTAATCTACAATTTTTTAGACTTGGCTTCTTTTCTGTTGAAATTACATACATTTCATGAAATTCAGTCATAGTGAGAACATGTGCCTTATACTCAAGAACTTACCTAACACTGAAGGTGCATCAAATAAAGTTTGAGGCCTATGAAATTGGGGGGAGAGAAAGGAAGAAGAAAATAGCAAATAAGTTGATTTGTGTTACCTGGCTATGACAATCTGTCTCAAGGAGACTAAAGTAATTAAGTAAATCTCCAAGAGCTGAAGAGGCAAAAACTGCCATCATGCAGTGGCTTATCCAGTTAGAGAAGTCTTATGCCCTTTAATTGGCTAGGCCATTGAAGGCCTTTTAATTGGCAAGGTCTCAGTGAAGCAAGCCATGCACACAAGGAGACAGGGAATAGAATTGTAGAATCATTTAGGTAGGAAAAGTCCCTTAAAATCTGTGCATCCAACTGTAAATCCAGCACTGTCAAGTCCACCACTAAGTCATGTTCCTAAGTGCCCCATCTACATGTCTCTTAAATACAACTAGGCATGGTCACTCAGCTACTTGCTGGGAGTCTTGTTCAAACGTTGATAACAGTTTTGGTAAAAAATTTTTCCTAATACAAGTGGGTGTCCACATACAGAAGTATATAAATTCCTTTAATCTCCCTTTGCTGATGTCTCTTTTGGTCTTTTTAGTTCTACAAATAAATTCTATGTCACTTCCTAAATTTAGAAGGAACCTATCTACATATGTCTGAGATTCCTTAGGAAGTGAAAACTGTTCTTTGATGATATTAATCCCAAATAGAAGCTGAGGTTTTTTTAAACAAGGTGTGAAGTTCCCTATTTTATTTGTGTGACAAAGAATCTAGTGAAGAACTGTAAATTTGACAGTGGCTAATGCTTCTGAAGTTAAAGAAGGTATTTGAACAGTTACAGGGCACAAAAAGGAAAGAAATGCAAAAAGTCAGGAAGGCATGAAAGTGATACTACAAGACTTTTTTTAAAAATAATGGGAAAAAAAGAGAAATAAATTTAAAATTGAAATGAGAGTTTGATTTAAAAAAATCACACAGTATTTAGAAGACAAAAATAGATTCACTTTTGCAGCAAGAGAAATTGACATGAATTGCAGAGGGTTTTTATCAATATAAGTAGTGCTTTTTGTGATTCTCCTTCACATGCCCTGACTATTCTGAGCTCTAACTTACTTCTGCCTGTGCTCAATTCCTTGGGAGTAACAAACTCCAGCAATCAGCTCCCTTTGTCTCCCACTTCTTTTTCTGCTTTCCTGAATGCTGTACTATATCTTCTTGACTGAGTAGCTTCCTTTTCTTTTCTGGCAGAGAATGAGATATAAAAGGAGTTTTGCTGACTACAAATAGGAACCAGCAATCTGTCAACTTCTTCACTGCTGCTCAAGGCAACAATGAAGGTTACAGGATCTTTAAAAACAAACTTTCTGATTTTTTGTCCAAGTGATGAAATTAGTATGCAGACAAGGAGGCCAGGAAAGACACAAAAGTTACTCCTCCTGCACCACAGGCTTTACATGTTTACCTATTTTTGTGTTGCAGCAGCTGTGTGAACCTACTCAGGTTCTCATACCTTGTCAATAATTTTAAGCATTAGATAAGTTCGAATACTGGCATGTGGCAGAACAGAAACTGTGGGGATATTTAGAAGAAATTTTCTATGGAATATATTGGATCAGAATGAGGGAAAATATCTGTAAGGCCATGACTCCATATCAAATGTTTCATTACCACTACCTGGTGACAAACATGAGCTGGAGAGGGGAAAGAAAGGTTGCATCTCTTCACGTAGTCTGAGAAGCTGGTAGGAGTTTATATTCACTGTCACCTATGTTTCCAGTGGTTTCTGGTCAAAGTTTTGGAATATTACGTTCCACATATTTACGTTCACTTTGAGGGAGACCACCAATGACATTGAGTCAATACTGTGTTCTTTGCACTGACCTAGCTCATGGAAAATGCAGATTTAGTATTAAATCTAAATTTGCTGGTGCAATTTCTTTTACTTTTGGGTTTTAAGTCTATTGAGCTCTTGAGTTTACTCTGAGGTTCATTTATTTAACAACTTCTTCAATTAGTAATATATTAACATCATGATAGATTTTGTGGCATGAGAAATCAATTTGCTTGATTTTGCTTTGGGCAGAGATCAATACTGTACTTTAATGGTATATGGATTCTCAAGAAAACAAAAAACTAAAAAAAAATCAGTCAATACTGTTAACTGTTATTCTCATATATTAAAATTTATGTGCAGAGAAAATCAAACAGGATTTTAAAATGGATATTTTGATTGGGAAAAAAAGTGTTATTCTTTTTGATGGTGCATATAATTCTCTTTTTTGCAGGATTCTAGAGAGACAATATCTACTAAAATATGAAATGCAATTGTTCTGAAAATATAAGTTGATGAGAAACTATAATTTTCAAAATTTCAAGAGATAATCCAGTGGTCATCAGTGAAAGAGACAAGATAGGAAAAAACGTTTTATCTTTTTAAGCAATCAAGGATTTCCTTCTAATGAATTCAAACAATATTTTTGAAAATTGCTTAACTGGGCTAACCATTTCAAAGTAAAATAAAAACAATTTCAGGATGTTTTTAATGTTCACTCCCTTAAAAAATTCAACCTATCATTTCTCACGAGTGTGTAATATGAAATATGGAAATATGCTTCTCCTATAATGTAAGGGTAACAAAATACACAAGAAAGGATAAAAATAATTGCTTTTTTTTTTTTTTTAAGAATTAAAAACTTCCTGTAACAACCACTGAAAGTAACAAAAAATATCTTTCAGATTTTTTTTTTCAGTCTATAACCATAAAGTTATGAAGCACAGAATTTCTGTTTGGGTACTCTACTAAAATTAAAACTAATTAGGAGAATAAATAATAATTTATGACTAAGTATCTCTGTATATAAGTAACCTGATTTAATCAGTGAACCAGACAACAAATCAGTGATCAGGAACATGCTGTTGGAGTTGACAACATGGTTTGTGGCATATCAAATCCTTTAAACTGAGCTAGAACTAAGAAAAATCCTATGCATTTTCCTTACATGAATGCAGATTTGGTCTACAGAGATTATAAGTAGCAGCATTACATCTTTAAAACAGATCTTATCAAAGGAGAAGATGAAGAAAACAGCATTATGTCTAATAATGATCTATGCTTTAAGCAATGGTATGAAATGCTGTAATGCAAACAAACAATAAGTACAAAGAAAAGTTGCATCTTGTCTCCCCTTTGCTAATCACAAGTTGTTAACCACTTGTGGTATTTTACATAGTTTAGAATTATGAAACATTATAATTCTTCTGAATTATTTGTCTGAAAGATGCTTTTCACAAGAGATTGGGAAAATGTAGTCTTAGGGAGAGTTGTTGGCTTTCCTTAGACTTCAGAGTTTGTGAAAACTACAGCATTTTGATCAAATAGTTTTAAATTACCACTTTAAGTAGCTCCTGTTAAATTGAAATATTATTTCACAACTTCAAAAAAAAGTATTTTCAGTGAATTGGCCATATGAAAAGTTATTAAATACACAGTTATTGTGTGACTGATTCTGTTGTAAGGCATAAAATTCACCCATTAACTCCTTTATGTGACCTAAGAACTGCACCTGAAATAAAATTCATAGATACACAATTTCACAATTTAATAACTTTTAAACAATAACTTTTAAAATGGGAGAAAAGGAGGGGGTGGGCTTTACGTCACCACTTGATAAAGTACTTCACTTATTGAAGTCAAGTTTTGTTAAAATTGTGTGATGAATTCCTACTTGTGCTTGCTAACTTCGGCCTCATGTTATCTGACACTCAAAGGTTACTCAGGCAGCTCTGAACTAATCATTTAGCATTACTAAGTCCATACGTATGTCAGATATGCTTGCCATGACATCACACAAACTGATCACACCAGCTGGTTAACTATGAAAATGGTCCAAATCTTTAACTGTATGCCTTACAGTGACTGTTCTTTTAATGCTCAAAACCAATAATTTTCCTTTACTTTTCCTTCGATATTAAAAATACATAATCTAGATAAATTATCTAATTTGGATCACGAAACAGTAACCTCTCTCTCTAAAATGTCTCAGTTGAATTATTTTTAGAATCCATCAAATAGCATTGAATAACATTTGTCTTAATAATATTCATTGTTTTATTGGTTATTTTACATAATTTTGTTTTAATCCACCTGCAGGTGTCCTTTAACAATGAACATGGTTGCCATGCCTCAGAGCTGGGTCACAACACCAGGCTGGAGCCCTCAATCCTGAAGGGCAGCATCCCATGGAAGGGACCCACGCTGACACTGTTTGTGGGGAATTGCAACCTGTGGGAAAGACTCACACTGGAGAAGTTCATGGAAGAGTCTCCCGTGGGAAGAGCCCAGCAGGGGAAGAGTGTGATAAGTTCTCCTCAGTGGAAGAAGAAGCATCAGAAAAAACGTGTGATCATAATACCAATTCTTTGTTTTCCTGTGTCACTTGGGCAGAGGAGATAGAGAACTGGGAATAAAGTTAAGACTGGGAAGGAGGGAGGGTGGAGGGGAAGGTGCTTTTAATGTTTGTTTTGTTCTCATTATTTGATTAATAATAAATTAAATTAATTTCCCCAAGCTAAGTTTTATTTTGCCTATGACAGTAACTGCTGAGTGAGCTCTAGCTGCCCTTATCTCAATATTTGTGTCTTTCATTATATTTCCTCCCTCCTATCCAGTTGATGAGGAAAGCTATAGAGCAGCTTTGGTGGTTGTCTGGTATTCAGAAAGGGAAAACACAATCTAAGTTTAGAATATTCAGCTCATTAAATGAACAATAATCACTTTGCTGCAAACAACACAATGCTTTGTAGCCTACTCAGCTTTGTCTAATAAAGTTGCTTCTGTTAGCTAGCATTTGAACAGTCACTTTTTGTTCTCTATCATTTAATGAATCTTCTGCATATTCCCTCTTCCTTCTCTTATCTTTCTTTCCCAGTCCTATGCCTTGGTAGTTTAACCACTATCTTTCTTCTAATCTCTATTTTTTTCTTTTTTGGTAACAGCTATATATTCTTTTTTCCTTTTCTTTTCATTACAGTGGCAAGTTCCTTATCCCTATTAAAAAAAAAAATAAAAACAACCAAACAATCAAACAAAAATCCCCAAACCAATCAACCAATCAACCAACCAACCAACTAAACATTTTTGAGATTCTAAAAATTATCCCTCAAATACTTCAATAAATACATTTTTTTTTTTTACATGAAAACAAATACTCAGATTCAAACAGTAATTAGAAAAACTAGACTAAAGCAGTCAGAATGAATGAAATTAGTTAACAAATCACAGTTTGGACCATAAAGACACTAAAACACCTAAAACTTACCTCACAACAAATAGAAAGAGAAAGGTTTCAATCAGCTAGATATCTTAAATTAAGTTCCCTCCCTAATCAAGCGCATGCTGAGTCAGGCACAGCTCACCATGAATAAAAGTTTTCTCTCATTCTTTTTCCCCTTATTTTCCTTTTCACACCTGGGAGCCTCAGTAGTATTTTAATGTTTAATGATGCTGGTTTTTCTCCATTCAATAATCCCATTTGAATAATGGTCTGCATAATGTTACAAAATGGAGTATGGTAATGTTGCTTTATCACCTGAGGCAGTATAGTTTTCTTCTCCAAAGAAAGAAATTTTCATTGGACAGGCAACATAATAAAGCAAATTCCTGAACACCTATGGGGCACTTGTATCTCTTACACTCATGACATTTTAACAGAAAGTGTGTAGATCTAATTAGTCAGGAGCAGAAATGTAATCAATATTGATTTATGAATATTTCCCACGTGTAACACGACTTGTTTGGACAGAATATATTGTTACTTGTATAATTTAATCTCTGTGATTTCTTAGTGCTCTTTGTTCATAAAAATAATAATCCTATCTGTTAGAACTGAAAATTTCCAACTACAGACATCTGAAACACATATTTTTCTACATGTGTATGTACAGATGTCTATATTTGCTCTGGGGACAGGAAACTCAAGGCTCAGGGGTCTTATATAAGAGGAATGAAACCAGATCAGCTCCTGACTGAAGATTGCTTGTGATGTTGTGAAAATTAATGCTAGCGAGTTGCCAGTCATTCATCCGTTCTTTTACAGATTAATTTCTGTGATCTCTAGCCCCAAGCAAGCCTGAGAGTATTACAAGCATCGCAGTCTTGTAGGCTGCCATCCCTTTGAAAGTGAGATGTTTTTAATCATTTTAATTGCCTTTCCCTTGACCTTTTCATTTCTGCCGTAGTTGCCTTGAAACACACCAATTTTTAATCAATATTCCATGTGCTGGTACCTCATAATTTTTATTTTGTCATCTCTTTATTGATACCTTGATTTACATGTCTGCTTAAAGTTTGAAAGCTTTCCTTTTATACCATTTTGTGACTCTGCTGCATGCCCATCAATGTCTAAAAAGTTTTTCCTGAATTACCACCACGAAAGATGGATCATACAGCCAAACAGAGAAAAATTGCATCTGTAAGAAGGTAAGAAGGTCAGGTTTTGCTCACACCACAGTCCTAGAGGAACTCTTATACACTTTTCTCAAATAGCAAGGGATAGGATGAGGGGAAATGGGCTCAGGTTGCACAAGGGGAGGTTAAGATTGGAAAATAAAGTTATCTTAAAAAAACATTGCCAAATGCTCATTACAAAATATTTCTCTTGGGAAAGAAGAGTTTGAAAGTGGAAGGTGAAGATTTTTGGAAAATTTCTGCATCCAAGACCACAAGACAAGACTGAAGCATGCAGTCCCTCTCTCAAGAATATTAGACACAAGAGTTTTGATTTTTTCAAATGACTTTGCTGTTCCTTCTTTGGAGAATAATTTTCTGTTTCTGTATTTGAAGGTCATCATCTACATCCTCATGGCTCCACGTACAACATTAAATTACAGCAAATCTATTATCAATCAAGCAAAACAAAGAGAATACTATATAAGATAAACATCCCTAGCTCACTCCAAATAGAAAATTTAACAAAACCAAGGATGACTGTGACACAGAAATTTGTTTTATATATTTACAAGGATTTAGGAAATACTAAATTTTTTTCAAGTTTCATCTTATTTGTAAAATATATTTATTCTTTATAATGCAGCAATATTTCTACACTTCAAAATTTCAAAAACACGTAGAGAGTTGGATGAACTTAATGGTGAAACTCAAACAAAACCAATGAACTAAGCCTCTCTTTATATGACATAATTAGTTCTACAGACATCTGTGAAAAGTAATCTGAGACAGAATAATTTAAGAATTCATTTTTTAACATATGAGAATAGCAACTGAACATATTATCTCCTAGTGAATGAGGAAGTCAAAGTGAAGCCTTTAAAAAAACTAAATTATAAACAAGAGAGTACAAATAAGAGGTTAAAATGAAATCATGAAGAATAATGAAAAATATGACATACAAAGCAATCAATGCAGAAGCAAATATGGTCTTCAACAGCTTGACAATTAGGAGGGCATAGAATGACAAAATATACTCATTAGTAAATCTAAAAAGACAGAAATTAGATTGCATATTTGATGTTGTCTTCCATGTCATTCTATCACTCAGTAAAAACTGTCTGTTTAGTGAGTCTCAAAAGTGAATAAAGCTAACAATGGCTCACTCCTAGAAAAAACAAAACAAAACAAAACACAGTCAAAATCATATGAAACTGATAGTTATTGAGCTCTTTAAAAACATATAGCATCAATTTAAAATCAAACTGACACTTTATGAGTAGCAACAATTTTTCACCAGGTTTTCACTGTCATTCAAATTGATTGTTGTTTCATGTTGAATAAAATCTAAGTAGTCTTTCAAGCCTGCAGAAAGCACCACAATAATTCATATTAAGATGACAAGGCTGTGAGCTGTCACACATTGCCTCTGAGTCTTTCTGATTTTCATGCAGTTAAACACGATCTATTACCTCTTATAAAACTTAATCTTCAATTGAATATATGAAATGGATTTGGGTATAAGATATTTAATAAAAAATGCCCACAGAAGTGCTTAAGTCAACTTTGTTTTGGTAGTTATAAGGAAGAGAATTCCTTCTTCCTGGTTTCTGTTGGTTTTTGTTTTTTCTTTAGTTTCATGGGGGTTTTTATTAATTTTATTTATATATAAAAAATATATACCTTTCCAGGACACTGTAGACCTACTAGAGAATCTGGTCTGATGGTGCAATTCATTCCCTGTTTGCACTGGTCAGTGAATACATCAAAACTACCAGGGCCTAGATATAAAGGGGCTTATTCAAACTTCCCCTATTATTGCAAGTGTGTCCATTGTGGAAACTGCTGGCTCTAATAAATGCTGACTCTAATAATTAAATGCAGTTTTGCGTTTCAGATGGCATTGCTTTTGATGGCCACTATATAAAGTAGAACCCAGTAATTTACAAAGCAAAAAGGCAGAGATTCATATAATAATATACATCCTGATATCTCAAGGGAAGAAGTCTATCTTTGTATGAAAATAAATTTCTTAAAGTGAGTTTTCTAGTTTTGTCAAATTATAGCATGGTGGTTTAGTATTTGTTCATTTGACATATTCAACATAACATTGGAAAAGCTACTTCCAAATCAGGCAGAATGCCGTTCATATCTCAAAGCAAAATGTGCAAATATTTCTTTGTCCTGGAAATATACTACAGAAATTAATCTGGAAAAATTATTTTGCCATAGCAAAACAAACAAACAAAATCAATAGTTCCTGTATTTGACTAGAACAATTTCCATAATTGTCTTATGTTCCTTAAGAAAAATAATAAAAACAAATCAGTGTGCATTGATTTTTAACTTTCATTATTAGATTATTGAAATATTAATGCAATCTTTTTCATCTATTTTTACAGCACTAGAAAGACTTGTCACTGTTTAGATTTAAAAGAGAATATATTGCTAGCAAGATTTTTGATTTATGAATTGCATTAAGCACTGACGTTTGTTTTTCCCAAATGCGATAGAGATTTTGAAATGAGATGCTTTCCCACTTATAATAACAAGATGTAAAGGGATAAAGAATAAAAAATCCAGTAGGCCAGATGATAATTTGGCCTGGCTATTTGAAATCATAATTTTCTGTAGATTACCTTGCTGCATAGGATATAGTCTCTTATAAAAGAATTGTAACTTCCTGCAAGACAAAATTAAGATAGTAAAAAAAATACAAGTCATATTGAGAGAAAGTGCATCCTGTTGAAAACACTGATCACAATATGTAGCATTCTCTTGTACTTTCTTTGCTTGAAAATTTATTAAAACTCGCATTCGAGTAAAAAAAATGAAATAATAAATAAAAAAATAAAATAAATTTTAAAAAATAATCACTGAAAGAAGCATATTTCCTGGGCCCCAAAAGACATTAAACATATGGTATTTTTTGATGGCTATCTCCTGTAAATATCCATATTGCTAGGAGAAGTCATGTGGATCTGAGGAGTGATGAGGGAGAGTGGATTGTCTGCTCGTGCTCTGTGTTTCCCGGGTGCCTCCTTTACTGAAAGCCCTGGACACTGACAGAGGGAGGGCAGCAGCAACACCAAACTGTGGCAGCTGGAGAGCTGATGCAACGTGCACATTGACCTGCCCTAAACTCTCATGTAAACAGGAACATTTGGGTTTATGCTGGATTGTCATTGGAGAGACAATATTCTTTCTTTGGCCCAGCATGAGGAAAAATATGTCTGAGCTGTCATGTTCTACTCTGCTTCTCCCTTCTTTTGCACCCAAACTAGTTACACCTGAGAGAGCCTTACAAACCATGCCTCAGTAAAGCTATTCACTATTTTTCTCTTTGATGGGCCCTTTGGGGAACTTGTCTGAGAAAAACAGCACATGTATGGATATGTCCAGAGTTTATTGTCTGAAAAAGGCAGACTCAACTCAACAAGTTATTATAACACATGGTACAAGAAGAACATTTGCAGCAGGCAAAGTTAACCTTGAAAATCTCACATATAGATGGCATTATTTAAGGGGAATAGGAAATATGACTGTATTTTGAAATCCTTCTGTTTCAGCTTACATTTTCCATTACTTTACAGCTCTGTGTTAAGAATGTATTTATAACAGTTCTTGGTAACCCTCATTACAGAAATTATAGACAGATGAATGTATGAGGTGTTTTTAGAATTGTAAAATTTGGAAGAAAAGAAAAAAAGAAACATGTCTTTATGAAACTTGTCAGTGATAGCATAGGTTTTTTTAGCTTGATATCTCTGTCTAAAAATCAAAGTCCCTGTGGATAAAGGTAAAAGTCACTTAACTGACAGAATTCCTGAGTGACTGAAAATTGGCATCTGTTCTTTATAGTTTCATCTTTGAGATTTCTCACTAGAAAACAGCAGTTGAAAAGATTATCTTATAGCAGTACTAAATAATAGACTGTTCTGCGACATTCAAAGGTCTGAAGCTCCCTGTGGAACTAATGACATTTGTACAGCAAATCAGGCTGCTTCTGCAAAGGAGGATGGTGGAAGCAAGAAAATGATAGGTTTTTGACAGAATTTTAACTCCAAGTTTCCAGATTTTCTAAAATATAACTGCAAATTAGAGAGCTCTAATAACACATTTAATAAAGGGCCAAAGTCTTAGATGAATTTTAAACTCATACACTTCCACTGATTTTGATGTTCACAGCTAATGCTCTGTCCTTAACACTAGAGAGAGGAAATAAATGCCATGTTGCTGTGCTCTGATGACAGATCAGTAAGGTATTTTTTCTCAGAAGGTATAACAAGCATTTTATTAAGGACAGTTCCTTTTGCTTGTCACTGCAACACCTTTTATTTTCTTTTAAACTTGGAAGTTTAAAAAGTTTCTCTGGGCTTGTCTGAATTAAGTATAGCTAGCTCAGCCATTAAGCATTGTCATGGCCTCCAAAGGAGATCTCTTCCTATATTTAATCCACTGCTATACTGATAAAATATTAAGGGAGAATTAAATCATGGGCTTTTCTCACCCAGGAGACCATTTGACCTTACATGTCCTGAACGCCCTTAGTACAAGGCTGTAACATATGCAGGAAAAATATTGGGAAGGCTCCTCATTTCTCTGATTACATCTGAGGAAAATTGCAGCTGTAAATTTAAGAATCACAGGGAAAGAAGGCAAGTGAACAAGGACAACTTGCTTTTCTCCTGAAAGAGAGAAGAACTCAGTTCCAGACCTCATGCCTGGTTGTGTTTTACATCTGCATCTCTTTGGCTATCCCTCCTTACTGGGAATCATTCTTCAGTGCATGATAGCATAACTTCAAGCCAAGTTATATGTCTCTGATATCCCACAATCCTGATGCTGAAGGCTGTTTCCCGGTGTATGGGAGTCAAATTATTTCAGAACAAGATGGGTTTTCTGGGGAAAATTGGCACTGAAATATTTGTAAAAGTCACTTTGTTCAGCTGCTTTCTACCACCCACTGTCTGATGCAGCTGTCTGTGAGGAGCAGCACAATGACCTGCTTTGTAGGCTTCTTTAGGGATTCAAACAGAATTGGGCAGCTATCTGTCTGAAGTCATACAGCAAGAGAACTCAGCTGGAAGGAGAACATTATCTTCTCAACAGGGCAGCTAAATCCGTGTTTAAGCACTCAGTCAATTTCTGTCTCAAGAAACTGGAGACTGAGGCAGTGTTAGAAGTAGATGCTCTTGATTACTGTCTGAATCTTGAACCAAGAGCCCAAATTCCCAGCTGAGACATGTTTCCCAGGCTTGCATTTAGCCCCATAGGCAGGCAGCATTACCTACCCACGCTTGCTATGTCTGTTACCCCAAAACCTGCTCAGGCTTTCTCACTCTAAACATTGGCATGAAGAGAAACTGAGGCTTACATCACAAAGGTTTTAGAGAAGTGACAGTATTTCTCACTAGAATGACAAAAGAGGTAAAGAGAGGAATTTACTCTACATAGTAATAATATGCCCCCTCAGGGTAAGCCTGCACTCTGAAAATTTTTAATTAAATACTGCATACTGTTTAGCTAGCAGAGTAACAAAGAATATTTGCAAAGGGGACCAGCATTTAAACCAAACCAGTCATTATATCTCTCCAACTGCATACTCCTGTTACTACATTAGCTAAAATACAGGCTTAGAATAAAAGTTCTCCTGAGGCATAATGATACAAATATTTTGGGTATATATGTTTTCTCTTGTAGCTCTTTACATGTTCCAAATATTTGATGTAGACAAACAGCTTTTTAGATATTTTGGCCTAAGTGATTTACTATACTGAAACCATGCCCTCCTCTTCTCTCAACTACCATATGTGAAAGGGGTTTTTATCAGTATATACTTCCTGAGCAAACTTCAAATCTTAACTTTTGGAGCTGTTACAAAGAAAGTCAGTAAGGCCTTGTACTTCTTTGGCTTAAAAGATTCCTTTTTAACTTTGCTCCCTCTTTCTTTGTGCTTACAAATTGGCAGATGGAGTTCTCATGTTATTGAGATAGTTAAAATTAAAAGTAGTAAAATCTTATTTAAATTTTAAAACAAACCAATCCTAAACCTTCTGCCCTACGCCCCTGTTCCTTTTTCAGTAACTGAAGAAATCTTTCTTTTTGTGTGGAAATATCTGGAAAAAAATGTACCTTCTCCTTTCATGTTAAACAAATACTCTTCCTATATCTCTTCTACTCAATACATGGGCAATTAAATAGAAGTATAAAGGACAGGAAGAAGCAAATTAATAAATTTAAAAAATCTTGATTATTTTTTCTTTCTAAATAAAAGCCAGATGCTAATATTACACAAGACAAAGTAAAATGCAGCAAAGGGGATCCGCCCTTGATTTGTACTATATCAATATTTTCTTAAAGAAGTATTTATGGTTTCAGTGTTTTAGCTGAAAGGTGGAATGTTATGGACACAAAACCTTATCGTGTATGTCCTGCATTATCATGACTGTGACAAACCAGTTTTCTCCTTTAGTTTTACTGGTGGTTACCACATCCCACTGGTCTGCATGGCCTGAATCTGCTCTAAGAACACAAAAAATGTACAAATGCAGAGGCCCTTTTTTCACTTCAGATTCCATCATAAGCTCTCATAAAACCAATAATGCTTTCCCCACTTCTAATGGTTCAGCATTGATTTCTATTACATATAGAAGTGGTCCTGCAGGTTTTAGAATATTCTTTTTCTCCTCAATGTCTTCATTACTTGCTAAATGACAATTAGACTTTCTGAAATTCAATCCATAAAAATTTTAATTGAATATGATTTAAGAAAATTTTCTTATTCTCTGTTGACTTTGTCATTTCAATAAAGTCCTCTGAAACGGAATCCAAATGATTTTTTGGCACTTTGTAAATGATTCTTAGAAATAGTCCAAAGAAAAAGGCCAGAAAAGCAGAAAATTATGCCACTGGGTTCTTCCAAGCCTCCTACCTCTCTTGGTAAATACTGCATCAAAGCTTACCCCTTAAGCCAAACAGTTTCCCCGCCTTTGAGTGCTGTGGTTTTAGTTTGTTTTTAACAGTTTCTCAGTCGAGTCTGCCAGCAGGCCCACGATCTATCCAGCAGTGATAACAGTGTGCGTTACACAACTCTTTTTTGCACAGCTTCCCTGCCTCTCTTTCTGTGTCATAGCTGGCTCTGTATGCCATTGGGCAGAAATCCAAGCCTAGGGCCTTAGCCAACTCCAAATTTCAGCTATTATTACTGCACCATTAAAATCTTCTGAATTTCAATTCTTCAACAGCTACAGCATAAAAGACTGCATACTTTATCTCCATCTTTTTAACTAGTCTTTTCCCCCTTTATCTCGTCTAATATATTACTTACAGATACAGACTTTCCTCTTCTAAGGTGCAGTATACTTAGCTAATTATTTGTATAAAATAATTTTTTAAAAAAATATACAACTTAACTATCACTACATTCTGCATAGCTTTAAATTAGCACTCATTTGCAGCAGAAACTGATGGGCCCCAGAGGGACCAGGGTATTATTGTGCTTATTGCTGTAGGAACACACAACAAGGATCAATCTCAGTACTAAATAGCTATTAGCTGCGTCAGGCAAAAGGATTGTTCTACCTTGTTTAACAGATGAGGTACCAAAGAACAGAGATTAAACAATTTGCTTGAGAAAATCCATGGCAGAACTGAACCCAGGTCTCTTAAATCTGAGCCAGATGTCCAATTCTGAAGATGTCCATTTGTCTTCCTTACGATAAGTCACATTCTGTAAACATCTGTGTCTTATCTGCTGTCTCAGTGTACCCTGGCTCAGCAGAGATTTCCTGTAGCTATCAATAAGAAAAACTTTCATTTCTTCTCTCTTCACACATGAAAACTTTGAAATTTCTGGACATTCAAAGCTCTTGAATTAAAAAAAAAAAAATTTGTAGACTGTTGCCATTGCCAGAGCCAGTGTTTCATGTCTGACAGGAGAACTGGCACAAACACAATTCACATTCATTGCTGTAAACAAGATGTAATGGAGCAGCCTAGCAGCAGCCATGACTGTCATATATCACCGTTGCTCTACTTGCATATAATTAATTCCTTGTGAAAGGTACCATTAAAATAAAACAATTCAAAATAATCTCCCAACCAGTGTTTCTGCCTGGAAACAACACGTCACAGTTAGGAGAATGGTCTCAGCTAACAACAACTCCCCGTGTTCTGTACCAGAGCCAACAAGCTCTGCATGCACCAGCACTGCAAACAGCCAACCCACAATAATGAGCTTACTGGAAACATCTGTAATGGGAACTGAACCTATAATTTCAAGATATTTTAGAAATAGAGCAGGGATAGAAGAACGCACAATGGAATATGGGATATTTGTACCAGAGTTACTTGTGAGGTGGTCTGTATCTGTATGTATGTTAACCAGTAGGTCTTATACCATCCTCAGCAGAGAAAATGATTGGTCAGGGTGAGTATTCAACTGTTTTTTAAGTAAAATTCTGGGCTGTGAGACTATTTTCTGAAACCATATTACCTGGAAACTGGCCTCCTCAAAGATGGGATGGTCAACCATTTCAATTTGCTTATGCTATTTATTTTGGATAAAATCTTATTCTTTGATACTTCAATATAAACAGGAATAGCATTATGTTTAAAATTTTCTTCTTTGAGAGTGGTGTATTGAAATAGCTTGGTCAGAACTAGAAACATCAACAGAGCTACACTGCTATTTCTATATGTGGTAATATATTTCTCTGCTCTCTCTGCTGTACTGAATCATCTAGACACATCCTAAAGGGCCCCAGGGTGTCAGAGGGTTGAGTCACGTAATATCTGATTAAAAAGGTCAGTTTGGTCAATTCTTTCCTTCTTAGGTCACAGAACAGGAAAAAGTGATCTTTTCAGACCTGTAGGGTTTTGAGTAAAATTTCTAAATTGAAGTGTGGTAAATCAAATTTGAATGCTTCCTACCTGAAACATTTTGAGCCCATTTTGTCCAGAAGGGAGTTTTATTGCAAGTCATTTTGGACTGTGGCATCTAACAGGGAAAGTCCACCTGAAAGAATTAAAAAATTCAGTGGGCAGAATAGCAAACTCATACCAGTACAACACTGTGATTTCTTTCGTGAGCCACAGGGAAGAACAGAAAGGGACATCCTTCTGCTGCTATTAATGACAGACTATTTCCCTGCAAAGTTAAGCCATCTTAAAAAAAGGGTCTAAAGTGTGTTCATGGTTCCTTGTGCAAAGCCATGTTAGGAATTTCCATGCATCTCTGGAAAAAACCCACAGTATACTTAATTGTGCTGGTTAGTGTAATTAGCTTAGGTGCAGCCCTGGTGACTGGAGGGTCCTGTTTGAAATCTTTGCAGTTATCTCTAACAGCTCAGACAGCATGATAGTCTAAAAGCTAAAACACTCCACTGGAAGGCCAAAAGTGCCTCAAGCAGAAGCTGGATTTGAATCTCAAGCTCCATTATCCTAGCTCACATTTGCACTGTGATTCTCCAGGGAAGGAGCCCCACAGTGTTGTGTCTCACACCTCTCCATAGCACCTCCATGAAGGAAATGTTTTAAAAGGCCTTTCCCAAGCCCTGGGAGTCTACTGTATTTCTTGACTATTTTTTATGTTTATGTGTTATTATTAAAAGGGAGAAAATCAGCCAAAATATAGAGCAATGCATT
>VZTN01022278.1:334635-351669 GCA_013400515.1 Erpornis zantholeuca | reverse complement strand
TCTTTTCAAACCTTAATGATTCTTTGATTAATAAAACAAGCACCTCCACATCCTTGAAAGTTTAAAATTTACTCCAGAAATGTCTTCTACAACTGGTGTCAAGTATCCAGCATGACCATGATGCCCAACAACTCCCCCAGTGCTGCAGGCAGGGGCCAGCATCACCCCACTCCCAGCCCAGTGCTCCCACTGCTGACTCTGAGCTGGCTCTGGCACTCGCCTGACCCCCAGAACAGCACAGAACTCTAAAAACAACCTCAGCAGCAGAATTTGTACCTGACAGGTCACACACCCGACCTGGATCACCTTGCAACTGGATATTAGCTATGGATGGGGTGGCAGGGTACTCGGGGGGGAGGTGGAAGACCTCCCCCTTTAGCTGTGAAACTCTACCCGAGGACACTCCCCAGCTCCTTGGTGAGATGCTCTAAAAGGTCATTAAGTGAGAGAGGGGATGAGCCTTCCAGAAAAGAGCTGCATTTTAAAAAGCCTCCTCAAGAGATTTAGCACTTAGGAAAAAGATGGATTGAGCACAACAGGATTTGTATAAAAGTACCAGTTCCTCTGGGAGATGCTCTTATAAAGTGCTCTCTGTATAAAAAGAAATAAGTGATTGTACCAAACTCTGCAGAAATTGGAAGTGCTTCAGCAAGACCTAGATAAAATCTGAGCGAAAACACCATTGATGTGATGGTCTTTAGATTCCTACTTACACAGGAAACACTCCCACACTCCCACATTTGAAGACTAAAGAGAAGAACTGAAAGTAATAAAGAAAGGAAAAAGTACTGGTTATAGCAGGAGAAAGCAAGGAAAGGTCCTGCTGCTGCCTAGACCTCATTGCCAGCACAGCAGCCACTGCCAGAACACTGTCAGGCCACTGCCAGAACACTGCCAGGACACTGTCAGAACACTGCCAGGACACTGCCAGGACACTGCCAGGCCACTGCCAGGACACTGCTAGGCCACTGCCAGGCCACTGCCAGAACAGTGCCAGGACACTGCCAGGACACTGCCAGGCCACTGCCAGGACACTGCCAGGTCACTGCCAGGTCACTGCCAGGCCACTGCCAGGACACTGCTAGGATACTGCCAGGCCACTGCCAGGACACTGCCAGGACACTGCCAGGACTCTGCTAGGACACTGCCAGAACACTGCCAGGACACTGCCAGGACACTGCCATGCCACTGCCAGCTCCATGGACTGGGGAGTTTGGTTACCATGACAGACAGTATTGATCCTGCCAGAGCTGGAGCGATAGAGCAGCCCCTGGAGAGCCTGGCTGTACCATCCGAGCTGAGGGGGGATTTCCATGGAAAGGAGGCACAACAGACATCTCTTCCAAGACAAGCTGGAAATGCTGAGCATTAACTAAACACAAGAGTTGGGCAGAGGGTTTTTTTTCCCCTGACAAAAGCTGTTTCAAACCTTGTGTTATGGTTTGGAGTCACTTGTGAATTGAGGACACCAACCTGGCTGATTCTGCTGCTGTGAAATGACATTTATGTGGATAAAATTAGACTTGATCAAGTTCCTACAGCCAGCACTGGCTAATTCTGTGCATGTGCAGAGAAGCTGCAGGGAGAGTTACTCTCTTAAGCATTCAGTTACCTCAATTAACAACCACTTCACTTTCAATAAAAAAAACATATTCTGAGCTGCAAACTCTCAGTCCTTATCAATTCAGATGTTATATTCGAGCTGAGAGCACCATTCCTACCTGGGCATCACCTCACACTGGGTTATGACTTTGACCTGCTTTTAAAGATAGACACCAACTTCACCTCCACTGAAACACTGCACTTGCAGGTAATGTTTGTATTGAAGTAAAGAGGGGAAAAAACCACAAAAAGTAAACAGAACTGACATTTTCAAAAAAAGCATTTTTAGCAATTTTTCATTGCTTCACTTGATGCATTAGATACTTAAATGGAACTGTACTTACTGCTCTTTTTCTGGAACAACCTGTAATCCAAGGCACAGTAAGGTTTCCTGAAATCTGTAGAGGGGAAGGAGGAAACAGAACAGAAAACAAGAGCAGCTTAGGTTGCTGTGAGAGCCAATACTGAACAACTTCACGAGACTACAGCACTGTGCATTCAATTCTGACACCAATGTTTGTAAACAGGTTAAGGTTCAAAACCAAAGTCACACTCACCTTTACTGCCAAGACTAAAACACTGTTTCTGTGGGTGAGGGCAAGATAACACAGCAGTGACTTTCTGTACCCTTGGCACCCCAAACTTGTATTTCACAACAGCAGTTTCACTTTCAATCTGTCCCACACTGGCAGGATGAGCAGACTGGAGACAAGGGCTGAGGACTGAGCTGCCCTCACATCTTTTTCAATTACATCACTTAAACTTCCAGAAAAAGTGCTCTCATGTTTGTCACTGAGCTGTTCAATGTCTGATGTAAAAGATTTGAGTACCAGCAGAAAAATCAGGGATATCAGGTGGGAGAAGGAAGGGAAAGTGTATGGAGGCAAAGGTGAGCTACCTCTGTTCCTATTGCTTCTCCATCATTCCCAGAGGTCAGACATTCTTGGACTGTCTTCCCCGACCATCTGAGGTATGTCACAGCCTGGAGTATTTTAGGCTTATTTAGGATTCCATGTTCATTTTCTGCTGCAGACAAGCAATGCTGGAGTGACTGCACATAGCTCTGGAGTGATTAATCACCTCAAGTCATGACATACATGTATGTGAGGAAAAACATGTGCACTTCTGCTGACTGAACCAAACTGCACTCAGAGATTTTGTATTTGCAAAGTGCTTCACTGATGGCTCTTGCAGCACGAGCACAGCAAGTGCAGCAGCCCTGGCACAGGTGTTTGCTGTACAAGCACATAAGACACTTTTATTCCTCAAGCTTTTAGCTGGAATTACTTGGAGGTCACCCAAGATCAGACCCTTTCTCATTACAGCACAAGGAGAGTTGGGGGGGGGGCAGAAAGGAGCATCCTCCCCTCCCAAGGGTCAGCCTGCATCAGGTTTTGAGTCTAAAATACTGATTTCTTCACTGTATACACATATTTTAGAAATTCTGTATAGAAATATTAGGTCTGTTACAACCCTATATACCACACAAGGTTCACAGCACAGAATCCACCTTAAAGGCACCCTGAGGACCCACCTGGGAGACTCCTCTTCACTAATTTAAAGGGGGCTACAAAAACAAAGAAGTGCTTTTCTATGGGAGTGAAGCAAAAACCTACCTGGCAGAGCATTAGGGGTTGCTGGGAAGACAAATGCACACTGCCAGGTATGAGGCAAGTTCATCTGAAGAGAACTCCCTGCAAGACAATGTGCATGGCACCACTCTGAGCTGCCCTTGGGTAACAGGCACGAGGGCTGGGGCTGGGAGCAAAGTCAATAAAAATGCACAGATTCTCAACAGGGTTTTTGTCCCTTCTTGACAGGGTCAGGGGGAAGAAACCAAGACTAAATCCCAACTCAGCCTCGAGGACAGCACAGATAACCTCTCTACTTCAACACACTCAAAGTCAAACTGAGACAAGCAAGTAGGCTGAAGAATTTGTTTACTGAAACTGCTCAGGCATTAAAATTGATCACTTAATTAAATTTAGTCTTAAGTTACACTAACATGAATTTGATTAATTGAACCAGTAAGGAAGCTATAACTAATTGCTAATTAGATACCCCACCAATATATGACAGTAATTACTTCATCAAAACATGAATCACACAGTCCTGACTTTGAAGAAGCATCTGCTTAGATGTTCAACTAATCCAATAATCATCTAGCTCAGGTTTCATCTATTTTTAAATTCAAGAAGATTTCCCCAAGTTTAAGGATTTTCATCTCTGTGCTGATGGATAAATTAGCTAAACATGGGCAATAAAATTAACATAAACTGACAACAAGAAAATGAAGTGTCATCCTGTACAAGCCTAAAAGGATTCAGACAACACCTCAGAAAGCCTCTAATATACAGAAGTGTCACCTCAGAGGTTCACAGGGTGCATGCTCACAGCAATAAGAGAATTAACAGCATCCGGCTCAGGTTTTCCAAGGTTTAAAACCCTGGAACGACAAGGGATATGACAGGAAACAGAAACTCCCTCCATCCACATTACCAATCCAAAGAACAAGGTGTCTGAGACAGGCACAGAGGTCAACTGGGGTACAGATGAATTCCTCACTTACAATAAAACCCAGGTATGCTGTTAAAACAGAGGGAAGTAAAAAAAAACCCTAAACAAAGTTCCAGAGATCTTGTTCTGATCCATATAAACATCACATGGACAGATAAAATATCATCTACCATGAACTGTTCTAGCTCTTTAAAAAGACTCAGTTCCTACCCCATAAAACCCCCAATCAAAGTTGTTCCAAATCTCACTGAAAAAATTTAAAAATAGAAGAAATCAATCTCTCTGATGCTTTTTCAAGAGTGAAATGAAGCACCACAAGCACACAGCTGATGGAGGCATCAGTAATGGATTTCCCATCATGAAACTTGAGAAAAATGTCCTTAACTCAATCATAAAGGACTTTCACCAGTCCTTTACTGGACTGATGTTGCCCTGATTTTTTAGCCTTCTGAATTGTTTGCATTTTTCTGTAATGGAGTTCTCACACATTTCATATAAACAAAGTAACGTTTTTCTAACTGTTCCTTTTTGTTTTCATTCTTCTTCTGAAGAAGAAACAATTGATGGACTTCTAACCAGTGTGGTTAGAGAGGAGGCAACCAGTGTGGTTGGAGAGGAGGCAACCTCATCCTCCAATCCATGGGCATTGTCAGAAATCTATATATACGAGGTCAATAATTAAACTGCCTTTTTCTGCTTGAAACTGGCTGTCTCCATGTTGTTCATTTCATGTCCTATAGGGACAGACTGATCTGCTCATTTACAGCTTTTCTTCTCCTGTGAAACTGGGATGGCAAAAGTAAACAGCATTTCATGAATCCTGTAACCAAGTAAGAGAATTAACAGCAAACACTGACAGACTATGTGAGAATAAAGGAGAGAACAGCTCATCTGATGTGCCATCTACTCCCCAGAATTTACTCTGTTCATCGAACCTCTGCTTCTGGTTACCCAGAAAAGTAATAATTCACATGAAAAGTGGCACTTACTTGGACTCAAAAGCTTTCTTTCAAATGGTCAGATGAGATAGGAAGAAGTCAGGAGAAAAACCAAGAAAAACCAAAAAAACCCTAAAAAAAACATGACTCACAAAGTTGTGTTCTCTATCTTGATGAGCAAAGCAGAGGAAAAGCTGATACGCTGTCGACATGGTTTATTTTCAGGATAAATTAAAAAGGCAGTAACAGGCAAATGCATGCAGGTGAGACCCACAGAATCACATTCTGTCAGCCTTAAAAGACTTTTATCTCAGTGTCTCCAGGCTATGTCATGCCAGATGGTGTAAAAATCCATGAAAAATACCAGTTTCGATGTTTCCTGCTCAAGTATCTCTCCCCTTGTAATACCAAAAGCCAAAAAAATGTGTCAAGTGTTGCAGCTTCTCCTAAACATCTTTTAGTTCTTCAATGATGGGCACTTAATTTCCTCTCAGTATTGCTGAAGGGATTTTAGTGCAGGATGAGGAATGAAGAGATTGAATGTAAAACTGACTTGAATTTAGTGCTGCAGGAAAGGAAGCTGAGTGTCTCCTACCATGTTAACTCCCCCACAGGGATCCTAATCCCTGGCAGAACACAAGTCCAGAGAGTGCCACCTGCACAAGGGGTACAGGAATCCAAGCTGACATCAACAGGGGTGAGCAAATGCACAGCACATGAATGTCAGCATGAAACCATGTCCCCATGTCCTGTGCCACGTGTGATGTGTGTCCTCAGGGGAACACCCAGGGAATGGCCATGGCATGTGCTGGAAAGCCAGGGCAGGACAACACAGGCTTGAGTGACCACCAGCTCATAGGTATGACCCTCCTGCAGCCAAAATTTGGCCATGGAATCCATGAAATCCTTACTGATCTTCAATATATGGCTACCAAGGGCTCGGCTGGACAGGCCTGCAGTGCTGCCCTCACTGGGTTTGAGAATGAATCTCCACTGAAAGGCGTAAAAGGAGCACAGCCTGCAGAAAGGTGAACCTATTGCTTAATGGCTACTGACTTTGAAAAAAAACAGCATTTATCTACAACCTTGGCTTTGAGGTTTGAATACAGAGATAAACTGATAGATTACCTGGTAATTATTTTGGTTTTGTGACAGCCTCAGTTGACTTGAAGATGTAAAATGAGGAGAAAAGGTACTTCTGGCTGCATTCGCAGTGTTATAAATCGTGCTGGATGTTGTGTGCAATGAGGTCCGTGCAGGCAGGTGGAACTCTCTGCTGTGGTAGAGGAGATTGTCAGGCACATCCCTGGCACTGCCCACGTGTGCCCCACAGCTCCCGCTGCGGCCCGGCCCGGCTGCGGCCGCGCTTTGGTTGTCCCTGCGGCCGGAGCCGCCACCCTCACAGTATCTGGAATAGCTCTGGATCTGCGCTCCCATGGAGGCCAGCTCCTCCTCCCGGGCGTACTCGTCGTCCACGTCGCCCGTCTCCATCGCGATGGACAGGGAGCTGCCCTCCAGGGAGGGATGTTTCTGCGTCGTGCTCCCCGCTACAAGCCTCTGGGGCTGGTCTGTGACCGCCAGTGAGAACACCTCACGGATCTCCAGGTTCTGGGTGCCACACCCGGGGTCCCTGGGGTGAGCCCTTGGCCCGGGGGGCATGTGGGATGCCAGGGCCGCGTGCTCGGGTTTGTGCAAGCGCTGGCACCCCACGGACTCGGCCTTACAGGGCCTGTGGCATATCATGGGTTTCTGAGGTAACACCAGCTCCGCCGTCTGCATCGAGGAGCTGCCGTAGCTTTTCTTTGTGTGACTGTAAATGGAGTTTGCAGAATTGAGCACGCTCGTTTGCCTGGACAGGATAATGGTCTTTTCCCCCACTAAGAGGGAAGCGTTTTTACAGTGGGGTACTTGCCGTCCCAGAGGGATGTGCTGCTGCTGGAAGTCTGCGTCGCTCTTGCCCGGGAGCCGTGGAATGGAGGTTTTGTGCAGCTCTGCCATGGAGGTGTTTGTGTGCTTGGCAGCTCCCGGCCGGCCCGACGAACTGGCAGGGCTGTAGATACCAGTCACTATCACGTCATTGTTAGAAGAGGTCCAAGAGGATTGCTGGCTTTGGGATCGGGCAATATTTACCACATTTCTCACTGCTGCTTCTGGGGGCATGGAGGGAATAGCAGGGGAAGTCCCTGGAGGAGTGCCCCCAGATTCCACAGCGCTCTTGCTGCTCATCTTCCGCCGCTTGTTGCCAACCCACGTCTGAGAACAACACCAGCAATGACAGCAAACACAAAACAAGGCGTTAAAGAAGCAGAAGAAAATTAGCAATTCCATTTTTAAGCAGATCTGATGACATGTTAAGTGTTCAAGTTGAGATCTAAGTTTACAAATATGTAAATCATGTACTGATTATGCAATGAACATGACAGGGTGGAAATCAAGGCCTGAACAATACACGGTAGAAATCCAGGCTTCTCCTCCTTGGGATCCAGAGCTCATACACAGGAGAACCCCAGTCTCAACTCCAAAGCCCCAGCTTCTCAAAAATCTCGAGGCTCTCATGCCTCCTGTCCTGGTTACCCTCAAGATTTATTTCATTGAAACCACTGCGACTAACTTCCTATAGGAAAACAAATATCCCTGCCATACGCAATTCCACTCTACTAATTTTTTTGTCAAATTTTACACAATGTCTAATTTGAGGCACAATTTGTACTGTGCAGTGAAATGTCAGTTACTGGTCAGCTTTGCCTCTGCTGAGAGTCTCATTCTCCTGACCAATTGTATTTAGGGAATTCATGCCCCTATATAATCCTATCTGCAAGTGCCAGCTGCAATTTAAGTATCATTTTGCACAGAGCTAATCATTGACCAAGCGTTTTATAGGAAAAAAAGGAGAAAAGAGGGCATTAGGAGAAGCAGAAATGGGGGGTGTAAATAACAGAAAGGTAAGATCATGTTAAAATATGACAAATGCAGGACAAACACTGGATCTGTTTCCATTGCACTCCCTAAATAAGAAAAAGTTTAAGTGCTGCAAATCAGGGCTCAGAAAGGGAAGAAAACAGAAAGAATGATACTCAATTGCAGGAAGGGAAATAGAGAGGGAAAGGAAACATGAAGATGGAGAGAACTGCAAGGAGAGGAGAGCAGGGCTGCCTCCTCTAGGACACTCAATCAGCACAAAAATAGCAAACCAGCCCTGGCTGCACCATCAGCATCCAGATTCCTGTTACAACTGTCTGCCTGCCCCAGGAGCCTGAATCCCTGGCTGACTTTCACAGCTTTCACCACCCCTGAGCTGAGAAAGTAACTTTTAATGTTTCCAGAGTGTTGTGAGGGAGGGGAATCCAGGTAAGAATTTGGGAGCAGGGTTGTTATTGTCAATGTACCACTGGTAAACCAATTAAAAAACCAACCTCGACCGGTCCCACTTGCTCCTCCTCAGGGTCCAGTGCCACAGCAGCTCCAGGGAGCTCCACTACCCTTGTTATTTTTCCATCTAATGCTTCAGGATTTCTATTTCTGTTCTCGGACAACAGCCATTTTGTTGTCTAGTGTTTCACAAAGGGGTTATTATTTCCCTTCCCGCAGAATTCATAGACTCTGGAACTGCTCCTGTTAGCACTAGGGACATTCTTGTTTTATAAGAAAAGAATGTCCTCACTGTAAATAACCACAAGGGACCACAATATTTATGATTGTGATATGGAATACAAGTGTGACAGAGTGCATCAAAATAAATAGATCCACAATTGTTTCTCCCAAATATATTAATTTACAGAAACTTTTTTAGCTTAAAAATAGTTTCTTAATAACATGACCTTGCTTTGATACAATACACTATATGAAGTTTCTATAGGGCAAACCAACTGGTAATTTAATAAATAATAATTTTAAAAATCCAAAGACAAAGAACAAAAATCACTCTTTGTGCAACCCAGGCCCCTGTTAAATTCAACAGTCAGTGAAGATATTTCAGTGAAAACAAACTCTAAAGAGGCTCACTGGGTAAAAAGGAATGTCACAAACACACACTTAAGTGTGATTTAAGACAAGGATAAAGTTAGAGACCCCAGACCTCTATGTATTTTATGTAAAACAATGAATGTGCCTGTTTAACAAATCTGGAAGGCCTCAGTACTTACCCTGACCACACTGAAATCCAGTTTAGTTTCTTGTGCACACTGTAATATGAGCTGAAAGCAATTTTTACTTTGATTTGTCATTCCATTTTCATAATAACGCTGTAATATCCTTTGTTGTTCTACAGTAAATACAGAACGCAGATTCATCTGAAAAGAAAAGGAGATACTCTGAAAGCTGCAATAGAAACTGTAACACTTGCAGGATCCACAGGCTCTCACGTGTGCCTGGGATAATGCTAAGGATTGACATGTTTGCTCTACAGAATCTTTTACCAACACTCTTCCTGATTTTCTAAAAAAATGTGTTGCAGTCAGCATTGTGACAGACTCAAGTTGAACAGGTGAACTGCATGTTTGGAACAACAGTGACTGCTTTTCATAAATAAAGAAATACTACATGATATTATTAAGTCTGTGAGGCTCTAGTTTCAAAGAAAAAGTTTCTCCCTTAAAAATAGAAATGAAATAAAGGCATTAGGCAAAACAGAGAAACATCAGCAGCTTCAATACTGGCAGGTCTGTTTCACCTCCCCTAACAAAAAAAAAGACAAAATCTGGTATTAAATAAAGGTGACTGACAAGAGTAAAGTTTCCACTGTCTCCAACTACAGCAAATCCTACACTCCACAAGGGCCACTCCTTCTGCTGTGTCAGTACTGGCATTTCCAGCTGCAAAGTCACAAAGATCAAGGACCTAAGATGAATTTGGGGTAAGAACCCCAAGGAATGGCTTTGGGCAGCCCCGGTGGTGCCCACCCACTGCAAACACTCCAGTTTAGCAGAGGAGGGACAGCCATGCCCCATGCTCAGAAATGTTCTGCTGCTGTGACACCACCCCAAGGCTGGAAATCAGGATTTTAAAGAACATGTAAGGGTTGTTTTCCTGGGATATAACCAATGCTGGTTACAGGACCTTGGGATGTGTTCCTGCTCCCTGGCTTTGCCCAAAGTGGTGCTCAAGAACTCAACAAAGATAAGAGGCCCAGGTTCCTCCCAGCCAGCAGCAACTCCTTAGGTCAGTTCCCAGCACTGGGTTCCCCCAGAGAGCTTCACTGTGAAGGTTCAGGAGGTGATGTGGGAGAGGACAGCACTTAGATGAACACATTAAACCAGACATTGTTTTGTTATGTGTGAAAATTCACTCCCTGGCCTGGGAAAGGCAAATATTGCCAATATTATCAATATTACCAAGGCACAACGAAGTCCTAATGGCAAACTGGAGCTTTATGCTCTTGTTACATAGTATACACAAGCCAAGAATACAATCCTCTGGGTAGATATCAGGAAAGAAGAGCCCCATCAACACAGATTTCCAAGGCCTTTCTTTGTCCCAGACAGGAGGACCCAGCTGAGATGCTGCAAGTGCTGGCCAGGAACAACCTGCATCCAACCTGGTGCCTTGGGAAGCAAAAACGTCACCAGCCACAAGTTATTTTGTGTGCAGTACATGCATCACAACAATACAGAAAGAACCAAAGGACAGGAAACCTGCCACCATCCAGCAGGAAAAGAAAGGGGATGAGGGAACCCTTTGTAGCCAAGCATTTTTGAAAATTTTGAATGGAAAGGAGAAGAGTTGTGATCTACCTAATCTCTGCACAAGAGCTGCTTCTAATATAAAGCAAATAAAATTATTAAAGGCTCAAAAGAATGAGCAGACATCCAACTGCTTTCACATTAACTCTCCAAGATGATTATACTATGTAGTAGTAATGGATGTTAAAGAGTTCAACAGGCCTGTATAAAGAAAGAGATTGATATCTAGAATTTGGAGTAAAATGCTTGCAGGTCAGAGCTTTGACTTCAGAGTTTACTTTCCTCTCTACGTCAACAGGCAATAGAAAAATCAATAATTATCAATTTGTAAAAATGACCGTTTCTTTGAAATAATAGTTAACATAGAAGATCATTTTTCAATCACATTTTTTACCTCTGTTCCCAACTCTTATTCACCCTCGCAATCCAGTGCATTATTAAATGCTTCATTACAAGTAAGGTTTGCCCAAGTTCTTCCTCCCCCAGAACATTTATTCAAAGCCAGAGCTGGGCAAAGGAGACTCTTGCTCCGAATAATCCACTCCTTAAAGAAATTTATAGCAAGCAACAGTGGAGACAATTATTAGCCCATTAACAAATCAATAAAGTTCATAATAATCTACTTTCTCATGTTGAGAACTGCCTTCAGATCTCCCATGTGGATACACAATGATGAGGCCACCAACTGATTTATGTCACTTTGAAAGAACACATAAGAGTTAATTTTTTGATTCTTTTTCCTCCTACACGATTGGCAGGACCCAGCTTCCACTCCTGTCTACTCTTTTTTCAGTACCAGTGCTTGTGTTTTATTTAGTGGAGCTCAGTTCCCACAAATGACCTCATCAGAAATAGTTATGAACCTTCCATCTTTCCAGATCCAGCTGAAGTGTGTCATCCCAAAGCTCCAGCATTTCCATACACAGGCTCATCACATCATGCTCTCCAAATAGTTCACCAACTGCAGTGAAGACTCTTCCAATGGCAAGATAAATTTTTTAAGCCAGACCTGATGACCTGTGAGGGAAGATGTGTGTCAGGTCCTTGACATGTTTTTTAATTATGTGGATTTCTGTATCCGAGGTCACTTCTTGTTCACACATTGTTAAAATACTTTCATTGTTGCATTTGACATCTGTAATTTAGATAAAGACAGGGTGGAGCGTTTTGATTAAATCACTTGAACTTCAGATAAACCTTTGAGCAATGCATGACAGGCTTGGCCCAGCTAAACTCAGGAGAGGTCATGCTCTGCTTCAATTACTCATTTTTGCAGTGGATTTTAATCACTCCTGAGCTACACCTGCCAACCAAAGCCTGGTAAGCCTCTGCCTTGAATCCAGTAAAACAGAGCTCAAATGATCTGTGCAGAGGCCATCAGAAACTGATTTAAATAAACAGATGACAGGATCCTACAGCCACAGAGTTATGAAAGCTGAGTCATAACCACAGTTTACATTCCAACATGTAAACATTCAAACAAGCAGGTGAGATTTATTAAAGCTTTTTGTGTGTTGCATACACCAAATCCTCAGTCAACAGACAGTTCTGCACCATTTCTCACTGATTTCACACCAGTGTGAAGGACATCTGGCAACATTCTGCCTCTGGCAGGTTCAAAGCTCACTGATATTATGTCACCTGTAAAGTGCAGATGGAAATGAGTTTGCTATCAGCAGTTCTTAAGTGCTGATTCTGAATATCTAAAGCAGTACCTTGTGTTGAACAAGACAACTACTGACTGCTCCCCTAGAAAACCACAGAGTCCAAACCTATCACACTATTTCAGGAAGAGCTGCCCCTGCATATTCCACCTGCATAGGAACAAGTTCTGCTCACTTCCCATACCTGTCACACCTGGGAATTTACCTATCCTGGGCATTCAAACAGCTGTAAGAACACCATGTTACTGTCTCTGAGACAAATCAATACAGGATATGTTCATCAATGGATTACACTGATTATTTTTTAGGCAAGTATTACCTGTTCAGCATCAGTTTTCATTATTAGAACAAGATATTAACTCTTACATTTTCTTTAACACAGGAAGTAACTTGCAGAGTGCTAAAATTACTGAACATTGAGGCAGCCACATCAGTATGAAGGGAATCAGCAGGTCACACACCTTCATCACGGACTAGTATTCAAAATAACCTCTGTAACTTCCAAGGAAATAAACTCAGTTTCCCAATCTGTGCATCTACAGAGCACTCCAGTCTCTTCAGGATTTCTCACCTTTGTCTTGAACCTCAGACTCCAAGTTAGAAATCCACATGGATTTTTATCATAATTTCATTTTGATCTTGACTTGCCAAGCTTAGTAAACATGCATGTGAGCTTTTGGGAAGCCAGGTGTCCAGCTCGTTGGCAACACATTGGCACTGAAAAGAGAGTTTGTTACAGAAAAGAACTCTGTGAAATTTAATAAAAATCAGGCAAAGCATTATGCAAACAAATTCCATGAATGTAAGTTCCATGTTCACTTTAATAAAAGACAGAGGTGGCAAAGCAGTATTTAAGGATTCAACATCTGCCTGCTCTAATAAAACAAAGCAGCCTTGGCCAAGTGTGTTGGTGTCTTTGAGAGTGCAGAGAACAATCTATGACAGCTGAAAAAGAAAGTTTTTCCAAGGTTTCCCTTGCCCCAGCTACTTGTCCTAGACCAACCAACACTGAGTAACTCTTCACTCCTGTGGTCTCCCACCTCTCAGCCTCCAGTGAACCCAGCAATATAAAGATGTTTACAGTGCCTTTCTGAACTGAACACTAATTAAAAAACCTGCTCATCATAAGGTCCCTCTGCTGTGTCGTGGTTTGGGAGATGTAAATGCAGTCCAAGTGCTGCCAGGCACTGGGGACACTGGGAGATCCAGGGTGGTGACTGATGAGGACAAAGATGGCAACTCCACAGCCTTCAGTTTGTCCCAAGGACAATTCCATGGACACCCCACGACTGTCACCAGCTCCTTGTCAGTTGACACTGGGATTGTTCTTACAGCTGAACTTTTTTAGGCTTCTTCAGCTGTTTAAGCAACTTTTCCCCAGTATTCCCCTTCCATCCCTTCTGTGGGAAGAGCAAGAAGGAGTGGAGAGGGGAGAGCATTCAGACTTACAGCAGTTTGCTCCTGAAGCCCTGGTTTGCCTCATGAACAGGTACTCAGTGTGTGATCCCACAGGGTCTGCTGCAAATGCCCAGCCCTTCCACCCCAGTTACTTCATCCAACACTCCACAATCAGGAATCTCTCCAGGGAGACCTGGTGAAGCCAGGTCATTCATTTTTAGAAACTAATGGAAACAACTCGATGTCAAGGAGTACCACAAAAGAAAGAACAACTATAGGAAAATGGAAAAAATCATGTAATCCAATAATTCAGGAGTTACTGAGCTGTCCTGAAATTACTTGAAAGATCTGGGAAAAAAAAAAAAAGGAGAATCATAAGAAGGAAAAATAATTTCTGCCTGCAATGTACAGCACTATGATCTTGGTCTCCAAAAGTCTTTAAATGTTAGGATTGATGAACCAAGCAAACATTTACAAGGTAAATCTTTACAGAATGCTCAATTAATACTAATTAATTTGAAAAATAGGAAACAAACCCATAACTATACTCACTTCAAACAGCAATAGAAACTAGTCTTGGATGTCAAATAAATACTAAATAAATCAATTAACTCAGAGTACAAGCCACCAGGAAGTAACTAAGTATAAAAATATTTATGGCATAACATGTTTTAAAACTGTCAGGGATTAACACAGGGTGATAAAAGGAAACAAGCAGTTTCTGAGAGTTTTCTTTTTTAACTTCAGCTCCAAACAGGCACTTGCCTAGAAAAAAGTCACCTCAGAAAGCCTACTTCTGTTTTAGTCTCTCCATCTGTAACAGGTACAAGAAGAAAATCAGCACACTCCCAATTTATCTTTTTTTTTTTTGTGTTCCCTCCACACAGATCTTCAGTGGTAAAAAATAACAAATCTTAATAAATCTGAGACAAAACTGAAACTATGGTAAGAAAGCTACTATAGACAAAAATAAAACAAGACTGCAGTAGTGACACTATTCCTCTAGCTTTAGAAATTTGAACTGAAATCATCCCATTCACTTTCCACGGCTGCCAAAAACTCACCATTTCTTGCACATCCCAAATGGACAGAAAACATCCTACTGACCACTCCCCCAACGTACACACTACATGGAGATACTGGATGCACATCAAGCAACAACCTTCAATAATCTGAATTTGTAGGTTGGTGCCTCTTTCCTACACAGGCCAAACCAGTCACAACCACTCGCTCCAAGTGTAGTAGGAGAGGCTGATGCTTGGCTAAGTGTAATGTACTGACCAGCTTGCAAAACTACTTTTAAATACCCGTGACTCGCAGCATAATTGCTTCCCTCTCCACTAAGTACAGCGTTTGTAGGATTGTATTACAGTCCTACCTATAAAATGCAGCCCTTTATTAGGGACAAATTAGACAGCCCTCAGTAACTTAATAACATAATAACCCATGACCACAACACTGCAGGTTTATGCATCCCATCCTGCTTTACTGATGCAAACGAGACTCCTGAATGCAGCTGGATTAGCCACGTGTTTTAAATGAAGCATGTACATGTTTTTTAAGACCTCTGTGAGCGAAAAGGGAAGGAACATTAAAATGCAATGTTACTTTGAACATGTGAGCTGCTTCAGGACTCAAGCTGGGAGGACACAGCACTACTGTGGGTGAATTATGTGTGATCTTATACATGGTATGAGAAATCCCAGGCTAAGAGGGCAGGGCTGGGGAGTGCTTGGGGCAGGCGAGTGCCACACAAGCACTTCCAGGGGCGAGACCTCCAGAAAAGCACAGCCAGGGACACTTCCTCCTCCTCATCCTCAAACACCTGAGGGATAAAAGTGTGGCAGCACAAGGCCCCCACTCCAACCATCATGAGACTGGCTGTGCCTGGACCACAACAGGCCCATACCATGGAATCACAGAACCATTTGGGTTGGAAGGGACCTTGCAGTCCATCTTCTTCCACACCTCTGCCAACACAGGCACACTGAGGCACTGGGGCCACTGAGGCACTGAGGACTGCGACAACCTGTGACAGGACAAGAGTCCTGTCTTAAGCTTTGCCACAGTAGGTTTAGGTTGGACACTAGGAAGAAATTCTTCACAGAAAGGGTGATTAGACTTTGGAAGGGTCTGCCCAGGGAGGTGGTGGAGTGCTCATCCCTGGAGGTGTCCAAGGCCTGGACGTGGCACTCAGTGCTCTGGGCTGGTGACAAGGTGGGCATTGGGCACAGGTTGGACTCTGCAATCTCAGAGGTCCTTCCCAAGCCCAGTGATGCTGGGGTTCTGTGCCTGAGGCACCGGTGTAATATATATATTAGTGATTTGTGTCAAATAGAATAAAAGAATAAAAGAAACTTGCAATGGATTGAAAATTTTGCTGTATATTGTGTAAGACTTGGTAAAGCAGAGAGAAACCAAGTAAGGCATGGCATAAGGGGCCCAGTAGAAGTTTAGCTGATGTTAGCAGGATTTAGAAACTTTGTGGTTAGAGCTACCGGTGAAAATAGAAGCTTAACATATAGAATAAGGAACCTGAGTTGTTAGAAAATGCTTGCTTAAGATATATGGTTGGTGCATACGTGCAAAAAAATGAGGAACCAGCAAAGACAAGGAGAGGTCAGTCTCCTAAGGACCACCAGATGAAGACCTGAAATCTGGCATGTGAGCGAGAATCGAACCTGCACGAGCACACCGGAACGTGTCAAGTCCGCAAAAATAAGATCCCTAAAAACCTAGCTGGAACTCTATTTGGTGTGCATGTTGGTTGGAGTGGGGACTCCCCACTCACCCGGCTTCGGCCAATGCTGTTTGCTTCCTTGTCTTTTATCAGGAACACATAATAAAACTTTGATTGAAAGCTATTTCGGCTGACTTAGCCTGAAATCATTTATAACACCGGGAACTGCGAAAATTAGGGATGAGAGGACTCGTGCCAGGGAAGGTTTGGGATCAACATCAGGAACCGTTTCTCCACAGAAAGGGTGGTCAGACACTGGACGGGTCTGCCCAGCGAGGTGGTAGAGTCCCCATCCCTGACGTGTTTAAGGAAAGGCTGGACATGGCACTGAATGCTCTGGTTCAGCGGACGCGGCGGCGTTCGGTGGCAGGCTGTGCTCGGGGATCCCGGGGGTGTTTTCCAGGCTCGGAGACCGCGGTGTTTCTGTGCCTGTCACTGAGGCACCCGGAGCCGAGGGGCCGCTGCCGGGCCCGGCGCGCACGCGCAGAAGGCTCCCC
>VZTN01022278.1:112773-334207 GCA_013400515.1 Erpornis zantholeuca | reverse complement strand
GGCGCTCCCGGAACCCCGCACCGCCCCCGGGCCGCGGGGCCCGTCCGGCATCGCCCGGTGGGAGTGCTCCTGGAAAGCGATCCCTGAGATTTCGGCGAGAGAGGAGGAAGGAGTCCGTGATCTGTATAAAGGTCTCCCGAGAGGGTGGTGTCAGGCTCTCTCCAGGGACAGGACAAGGAGCAGTGTCCATAAACTACAACACAAGAAGTTCTTCCTCAACACGGGGAAGAACTTCTTTCCCTGAGGGTGGCAGAGCTCTGGAACAGCTGCCCAGGGTGGGTGTGGAGTCTCCCTCTCTGGAGACATCCCAAACCCACCTGGACACGTTCCTGTGTCACCTGCTCCAGGTGACCTTGCCTTGGACTGGGTGATCTCCAGAGGCCCCTTCCGGCCCCAACCATCGAGTGATTTGGTGGATGGCCATCCCTGTGACCCAACTGGGTTGTGCAGCCCAGGCTCACAAGGAAGTTGTGCCCAGTGAAACCCAAAAACCTCCATGAAGGACCAGCGTTTTGTTTGCGTGAATATTACAGCACCCAAGAAATAAACCTTTCATTGCCCAGGATGGATATGTTTGGTGTGGGAAGGGAGGAAATGTCTGTTTCCAGATGGGCAGCACAGGGCAGGTACTCCATGGGGCTGGACACCTCCAGAGCTGGTGTCAACACAAACCACACACACTCATTCGCTGTATCCTTTTGGGATCCAGGTACAACCATGTGCATCAGTGCCAGCTCTCCTTCAGGCTCTACTTCTCTTCCAAAAGGGAACCTCATCAACAAAGGAGCAGGAAGGCTGACACTGCCCACCCATCCTAATGGATTGTGTGGTAGAATCATGTAAAGTCACTGTTTATTGCCATGGGTGTAGGAGCACTGAGAGGTCTGAGTCAGATTTGAGACCTGGCAGTATTCATTAAAAACCTCTCAATAGGCCATATTCCTACTCCAAATAGTTTCCTCTGAAAGTCATGATGTTAAAATATTAAGCAGGCAATTAATTTTGTGCAATGCTTTAATCAGAACTACCAGTAAATACTTCTGCGGGACTGAAATAAAAGAATTGCTGATGGTTCTCTGTAGGCAGGGAGGAGAAAAGCAGAAAGTGTTTGCATTTATTTTAAAATTGCAAGAAGTTGTTTACATTGTTTAAAAAATTTGACACTGACTTCTGAAATAGTGGTGGCACCCCTTTGGGGAGTTGGAGCTGGATGATCTTTAAGGTCTTTCCATCTGAAACCATTCTATAATTCTATGGTGTAGTAAACATCCTGAATTCAGCAACAGGATTTTAGGGATAGCCCATATATTTAAACCCTAAATCTTCTATTGTGCTGCTTTGTCTCCTGGATATGTTCCCTTCCTCTGTGTGCCATCAACCCTTGCCCTGTAAAAATTAAATACAGCAACCACAAAACCACTACACCACCACTTTTATAGAAAATAATTGGTTTGGAATTAACTATGGAATGATTCCTGAGAAACTTGGTACATTTTCTTCTCATATTATCTGTGGCTTGGGAAATAAAAATGGTGAGACAGTCTCTCTAAAATCCTTTGAAAAACACAGTGGTGTTTGATAAAATGCAGCTTATTAAACTCCTTTAAAATGGTGAATAATAGAAAGTAATATTTCAAGGGCTCTAATTTGACTAACAATGGGCTCACAGATGCTTTTTCTATAGTTTTCATCAAAAAACTCATAGAATCGTTCTTGAAGGAGACATGAGATGTGTATTTAAGTTGTCAAAGAAACCAGTTTGTAGACTTGCGGCCCCAAAAAAGATTTATAGATCACAGTAATATTCTTTACAATATAGAAGAGGAGACAGAATGTAGAGGTTAACAAAGCTGCTGCTGTTTGCAACAGAGGAGTGATAAGCACCAGAAAGAATTTCATGTTATGTGTTTCCATCCCTGGTATTGCCTCTCAAGGAGCCAAACTTTGAAGAAAAAAACTATGGCAGGATGAAATAAACCAAATATTCTCCTGCCACCAGAGCCAAATGCTTCATCCTTCATTAATGACAGATTTAAATTAACAGGGGCTGGCAGATTGGTCTGGTGGTTTAAACAGTAGCCAGGGACATGAAAGGAGTCCTTCCAGGAGGGAATTACCATCAAAGTGAGACTCTCTGATGGAGCTCCTCTGTGTGAGCTCATTAAACTGATTAGCCCAGCTCACCATTAGTGATTTAGCCCAGTGTGGTTCTACACGCAGGGAAAGCATCTGGGCCACAGCTGGGTGTGGGTATTTCCTACCACAGCTGGGAACATCTGCATCACTCCCAAATGTGGCAGAGAATAGATTCCACAGTCAGGAACTCAACTGCAGGATCACACAAATGTTCTCATCCCCTGTGCCGAGACCTTTCCCTTCTCCAGCACTTCAGACGTTCTCAGACGTTCAGTGGCTCGTGCAGGTAAGAGAAGTCTCTGGAAGGATTGCTCAGAATTCCTGGACATGAACTGGGAGCTGGTGTGTGACCAAAGCCCAAACAGCTCCACTCCACAGAACCCTTTCCCAGGACAGCTTTACTCAATTAATGATGCCATTATTTAGGTGATGTAGCTCTAAGTATGTAACTCTAAGCCAGGCCTTGGGGTGACCCTCAGAATCAGAGACCTTTCAAGGAGTGAAAAGAGGGTGGAAAAGAACCCATTTTCACCTGGAATTTTTGTATTTGCAATTCCCAATCTCAAATGAGTAATTTGGCTCTGACTGCTCCAAAGCATTAAATCATGGAGCTGCATTGCATCAGCCAAAAAGGGACCTGGATTGATCTGTCCCCTTGTCCCCAAAGAGTCCAGCTTGTGCTTGAGAAAATGTATGGAAAATCCAGTGTTGAAAAGCCTGGAGTTAACCTAGTGCTTGACCATCGTCCCTTTGGGAACTTCTCGCTATCATTCATCCTGAATCTTTCATAGGTTCAACCTCATAAGAGATTTATTAGACTTCAGGCTCAAGAGTGACCACAGGAAAACCCCACTGGTCCTTTCATTTTGTGGAAAAGTGTATTAGCAGTTTCCTGAGGAGCTCCTCAGGCAGTTCTGAGGCTCTGTCCCCTCAGTTTCACTCCAAGAATGTGTCTGACCGTTCCAAAAACCTTACTAAAGTCAAGATATGTAACATTTACTGCTTCATGTCTCGGCAAGGCTCCTTATTCTGCCACAAAGGACAGTTTGAAGTGATTTATTCTTGCAAAATCAGAGTGGTTTCCACCAAAATACGTATGTTGTTTTCCTGTCAATACCATTGGATTTGCAGGGGTAAAAGTTGGCCTGAAAAGCGAGTTCTTGGTTTAGGTACCTGCTTTTCCCCATGTCTGCTGCTGATGGAACACCTGAAATGACAACAGCAGTGCTTATTTTACAGGAATATTATAAAAGCACACTAAAGATTGGGAGGACAAGGGTGTCATTAAAGATCTGCTAAATCAAGAGGTTCTGTGTGAAATTGTGATGGAGAGAGGATTACAGTGTGTAAACCTTAGGAAAAATGTTAATATGGAAAATTCCGTGTGGCACATTTTCTGCATCTAAAAGCACAGCCAGAATTAGTGGTCTTACAAGATTTACAAATTTTCTGTCTTCTTTGAACTTGGTTTTGCCATATTAATTAAAATTAGTTGGTAATCCTCACCCAGTGCATAAACAAAGCTCCCATAAACTGCACCTGTAAATGTGTCCTTTGTGCTGGTATGGAAAAAACAGCTGGTGCTTATGGGGAAAAAATGGAAAAGAGCCTGGCTGGGTAGATATTTTAAGAATTTGTTCCACTTTTTTACTTATTGGGATATTTTTAGGAAAATCAGAGATGCTGTTTCCTTTCATTTTTATTGCCTTTGATAATTTTTCATACGCTGAGCAGGGAAAATTATGAACTTGAGGAACGTATAAAAATGCAATACACCAAAAATTTAAAAGAAGAGGGAGATAATTAGTGTGTACTTATTTTCCACCCATTAGAATTCCTAGCATAGAGAGTTTTATAGTACAAAGAAAAAGTTAAAATATTTTTTTAATAAAAATGAAAACAAAACCAGGCATGAAGAAGGAAAGAACCAGAGAGAGAGCACCATCATTAAAAAAAAAAAATCTATACAGCCTCTCCTTTGGACATTTATCTTTCCCCTACAAGCCCCAATTCAATTGGTGAGGTGATTCACCTAAAGGTGATGCCCAAGCAATTCTTATTTCCCATAATTCTTTCAGAAAAGCACCCAAGAAAATGTTGAGTTGGAATCTTTGAAGCATTTATTAAAGTTTAGGCAGCACTTTGCTTTTCTTTGACTTGTATTTCTCCAGAGGTTAAGATGGTTTTTCACCAGGTCTCCCAAAATCAAACATTCCTCTGTTCCTTCTTTCCTACCCGTGGGTCCACACTTTATTCTGTGTCTGCCAAAGTTCATGCCTATCCCCCTTGTTACCAGGTCCTTACTTTTCTCTTGTACCCCTGACTGGGCTGAAAGAGCCTGAAAAGTGTTTTTTCCTTTAAAAGTAGGACAATCCTATATGTGGTTGTCCCGAGTCCTTGGGAATAAAAGAAATAACCATCACCCACTGCTTCCTTCAAGTGCTTCTCCTTGGTTCTGTTGCCTTGTTTAGTAAAGCTCATTTTTCTCCCCAGTCACAGTGAGCCAAAGTAAGGGGAAGAAATTATACCTTAAGATATAACATAGGTTTAATTCTAAAGGAAACAGCGCCAGAAAAACAGAGATGAAGAGAAAACCTTCGGAATCTGTTTTATAATAAAATAGCAGTACAAAGTACCTGATGGTCCTCAACAGTTCCATGTTCCCTTTGAAGAAGGGCAAGTATCTGAATGATTCCAAGGAAATCCTTTGAGCAATGGTAAACCACAAGCACTTGCTGAAAGGAAAGCATGGAACTAGTCAAACAATGTTAATCCCACTGGGAGCCCTCTGGATGTCTTGCTAAAAACATGGTCCTCACATGACCTCCCCAAAGTACAAGATCAGCCCAAAATGCCAGTTCTGGCAGTGCCAGATTTCAGCAAGGAAGGAAGTCCATGAGGCAATTCCCATCCCTGCTTGGCTGATCCATCTGTCAGTTTGCAGGTGGGGTTTCAAGATAGGGCAGAGAGTCACTGCAGAATCCTGATCTGGTGAAATGTCCTCCTCGGGGAGGACCCACTGCCCTTTGTAGATAAAATATCCTACTGTTCAGTCCCATAGGACCACATTTGTTTTGCAACAAGACTTTGTAAGTTTAAATCTTATCACAGACTGCTATCATTCATTACAGAATTATCCTATTAAGAAATATGTTTACAAAGTAATCTTCCATCTTTGTCTTTGAGATAACAACAAAATTGAAGTATCAATGGTTTGATGCCAAATATTTTCCCCTTTTTTGTAACCTTGTTTTCTTTCATCTACAGAGGAATTTGTTTAAATGCAAATTATTTCTTTCATGAAAGAAGACAGCTTTTGTATTAATCACTATTTGTTTAAATAATTTCTTTAAATGAAATCTTACTCATGGTAAGGCTTCCAACCTGTTTTACTTCCTCTCCATATAATCTCGTTTAATCTGAGCCCAGATAAAATGGAATGATGTGGCATTAAAGGGAAGATTTTGTAAGAGGAAGGGAAGGTTCTTTCCAATCACTGGGTCTATCTCCTGGTGATGTAGTTTGTAGTGTTGAGTTCCTAATGGATGCTTCTTCTGGAACAAGCATATCCAGGAAATGCCTTTAATCTCCTTTGAGGTAAAACGATGCAGCTGTAGCCACTGTCCCCCAGCTGTCCTCAGGAGACAGAGCCCTGGGGTGAAGCACTTAGAGCAGCATTTGGGGCAGAAAGAGAGTTTTCTCCTCTTAAATGTAAGAGCACAGGAACTCAGGACAAATGTCTTGGATCATATCAAAAGCCTTTTTTTAGTCCTGGCTGGCAGTGGCTGAGTTTTTGATGGGTGTTTTGTATTAGAGCACAGGAGTAACTCCCACACAGAATGATCCCCACAGCTGTAATTCCAACAGGCAATATTCGAGATGATAGAAATGCTGCATTTATCATGTTTTAGTGCACCAAGGACAGGCTGTGGGATTTGAGTTTCCTGTCAGTGTCAAGGTGTTGCTGACCAGGGAATTTCCAGTTATGAAAGCTCAATTAACACTACTCCTCAGCATTCATCAGTATCAATAACTGACTTTGATCTTTGTATTTTGCAATGAAAAATATATACTTAATACATTTCATTATAAAATAGTAATATATTTTACTCTCACATGGACATTTTGCTTCATTTTTCCCCCAGACTGACATGCTCTTACATTCTCTTCCATACTCTTGTCCTTCTGAGTTCTTTCTTTTCCCAGCTCCATAGCCCAGGACCCTCTCCTGGCCCCCCTGAGCCACCTCAGTCCTGGCTGTGACCCTGCTCAGTGGGGAGCTCCCACTCCTGGCTCCCTGGAAGCAGCTGATTCCACTGTGCCTTAACACATCCTGTTAAAAAAAAAAAAAGCTTTTTGATATAACATGGGGAAAAAATCGTGGCTGTTAGCAGTGTATTTCAATAAAGCTCCCAGAGCAAAAGCAGCAGCGACCTGTCACGCTATGGAGCTGATGGATTTGCTCAGCAGCCCTAAATCACTGTGTTTATCTTGGATTCCCAGCTAATGAAAGGGTGCAGGGTGCTTCAAGCCATGGAGCTTAAGCTCCATTAACTAATCAATTTCTGACTCTGGGAATTAAAAAAAAACGGGGAGCCAAGCTGTGGCCACTTGTGCAGTTGCAGAGGAGTGGTGCTCAAAGCAGGATTTCAACAGCAGCAGGAAAACTGGGTGACAAAGGAGATGCCAGATATCACTTTGTTTGCTGAGGGAGAAGAGGGCAGTGAAACAGGGCAATGATGTCAAGGATGTGCTTCGGAATTGTGAAGCACGGAAAGAAATAAATTAATAATTCTCAGTCGGATGTGGGAGGTCCAGCCCAGCGAGCAGCGCGTCTCTGATGCTTTGCAGCAGGAGAGACATCCTTTGTAGGGCTTCAGAAAGGGGAGAGAAAGGTGTCTTTGTGCCATTCCCCAAAGGTGGGCGTCTCCCTGAGCTGCTCGGTGCATCTGCAGGCTCGCTGGGTGTGTGCAGGTGTGCCAGGGAGGCTGCACAAGCAGCAGCAGCCCCTTGCCAGGTTAATTAGCCGTGCCCTTCAGCAAGGATTAGCAAAGATTTGAAAGCATCTAAAGCCAGGGAGGATTGAAGAAAAGCAAATAGCCCAACTTCATGGCAGAGTCTATTGCCAGGGATTCGACTTAATCGGGATCTGTGTCAGCCGCCTCGATAGGCCCCCTGTAAGTCGTTTATTTTAGGTAAACATTTGCAAATGAACTTTTTGTATTCGGGCCGTCATTTGGGAAAAGGGTAAAAGAAGGAATATCTTACCAGCAGTACTGGTGTGTGAACTCTACAGAAACATTTAGACCTTTCAAACTAAATGTCAAGTTGTTCCTATTGAGTCAAATTCTTGCAAATTTAAGCTAATTAGCATAACCACTTTCCAAGTCAAAGCAGGCCCTTATGCTGTGCTTAAGTGGTTTAGTACATGAATTCATTCTGATTGCCACAGCCCGTCATGTTTGTGTCTGTAGGAAGAGAAGGGAAAGTTATGAGTCCGAAGGGTTTTTTTACTCCAGGCAAAATTCTTCGTGGACATAAATGTACGTTTGCTACGATCATTTTTAATCCAGAATGATATTATTTTCCTGAGCCAGCTAAGAAATGTGATCACGCTGAGATTTCTGGGACACGGAGAAGGGACACAACTGACTGGAAGGGAATATTCAAATAATCAGGATTGGCTTTTAACCACAAGAGTGACCTAACAGGCCCACAAAGGGTGATGAATTGAGTTCTGGGAAATGGAAATTTAATTCTGTATTGCTTTCTAATGTCAATCCTCTCCCTGTTACATCCATGTGAAAACTCACCTTGATTTTGTATCGCTATCTAGGTGCTGCACTAGCAAAGCAGTGTCTGGAAACTGAGATTCAAATTGAGTCATATTTTAGAGCTATTAATTTGATACAGCTAAAATTGTGCAAAGGGGAATGCTTATATTCAGCATAAAAATTTAGTTGCCTGGGGGAGATTTTAGTGTCCAAGACATGCATTTGTGATAAATAGAAGAATTAGAAAATGCTCTTTCAATATACAGGGTCACAGTCTGCAAGCAGCCACCCAAAACAGGGAAGATAGGAAAATGTGAGTCACAATTCCTGAAGAGTTTTGATTCTGGTGGCAATTTAACAGCAAAATAATTAACTTTTGTATTCTAGTCTGTATATTAGAATTCCAACCAGGACTGACGTTCTACCAGAAAAGTTCATCAGAGATTTATTAACAAACAGTGTACAAAGTAATTTGCAATAAATTAATATATTTAAAAATTAATCTCTTTTTAATGTCACTTTTTGCACAGCTAATGATACATGTTTTTGCTTAAGTGTGGAAACATATCGTTTATAATTTTAGGGGAAAAAGCTTTCAACAAAGTTTTCAGCCTAAACTATTTTTAATCCTAACATTTTCTGTGAATAAGTAGAAATAAAATGAATTGTGCTGTGAAAAGCCACTAAAACAGTTTTTCCCCAGGAGATTATAAATATCTGTATATATGGGCAGAATGTTCAATTAACATGAGAAATGTCCTGCTAAGTTTCATGATGATGTACTGGGAGAGAGCAGCAATACAGCAAAAGCGGCGAGCTATACAAAAGGAGTAAGGACTTTCTTAGCAAGATACATGATTGCAGAAATTAGCCATTTATTAAAAAGATGTGATGCAGAAATGCAGCAAATGCAGCACTTCATCAGGAAAATGGGCAGGCAGCATTAAACATAAGTGACGGTGTGGGGTTTAGTTTAGAATGCAAAATGAATTTATCAATAATGGATGGAGATAATATGGATAGTTTTACAGATAGATGAATGGGACCAATTTTTTTTCTAACTCTTTCAAATTAATTTAAGACAGCTGCACAGCTACACCCCTTCCCCAAAGAGTTAAGAAAATGTTAAATGGGTAGTTCACATGATGGAAAATTATTATCCTGAGATGGGCCTTGGAGGAATTATGAGGAAGAGGGAGATAATATTGGAATATATGACTTTGATTTTTATTTAAACATTATAACTTGAAATAGTCTGTAAAATCCTCGAGCTCTTCCAGGCAGAAGATGCAGGGCCTTGTGTGCAGGGACCAGGAAATAAGGGTCAAGTTCTAACAGGTTTCTCATCTCTCTCACCTTTTGCCAGCACTGGCTCACAGCTGTAACACCTGCAGGGAGGCTTTGTAGCCAAAAACTGCTGCTGCTGCTACTGCACTGAACACAAAAAGAAACCCACAGCAGCTCAGCTGCAGGAGAGGTTTTCCTTGGGAGAAAAGCTTAGTCCTGGAGCTGGTGGTGTGGATTCAACTGGGAAATGAACAGGAGCTTGAGGAGCAGAACTGGTGAAACTCAGTGAGCTTGGGAGCTGCTGGTGGACATGTACGAGACTCCAAGGGCACTCCAAGGGCTTGGCCATGCTCATGTCTCTGTTAAAAGTTTTGGCTCCTTGTTTTGGGATGTGATATTTTGATATGTGCATTTCTAATCATTCTCACAGGCAAAACAAGCCCAAATAGAAGAATTAAAAATGCAGGTTTTCTCTCACTCTGAAGAGGCTGAAAAAGAGAAGACAGACTCCTCATGGAGCCCTGAAGAAGGAAGTAGCTGCTGGAAGGCTTGGAGGACACAGGTCCTGAGCAAACACTCAGTGGGTTGCATATGTCAGAAATCAGAGAGTATTTAAAGAACTGTGGTTGCAATGGCTGTTGAAGATGCCTAAAACAAGGGATCTATCCCTGGATTTTTATGGCAGGGCTGTGGCTGATGTTTGGTGGCTGCAGAACATCCTGTCCTTCCCTCACAGGGGACAGGAGGACCGAGAGCTGTCGGGATGCACAACGGAAGGAAGGAGTGCCAGGAGCAGGAAGGGGAGCAGGAGCTGCAGATGGCTGAGGGTTCTGACAGCCCTTCCTATAAACAAGGTTTCTGGATGGCAGGTCTTTATTTTGGAGCTGAGCTGGTGCAATTTGTGACTACAAGAAAGTGAGAGAGAAATGAAAGCTGACTCTGAAGCACAGCTACAGAGCTTCCCAGCTCTTGGCAATTAGTTTATACCTTCCTCAGCTTGATCAGAGTGTGTCTTGTCACCATCTAACATGGTTTCAAGTTGTCCAAAAGGAAAACATCATGTTGTTTGCTTGCCAAGCTCTTTCAAAATAAAGCTACCGTTGCATGTGAGAGAGAGCAGAGCTGTTTGGAATGGAAAGAGCAGGGGAAGAGCCCTGAGAAATTAATTACGGGAGGAAAGCTGGTTGCTGATGCAAAGCTCCTGGTTAAGAGCAAAGGGCATGCTGCTGGGATGCAGAGGAAAACACGACAGGACACATCACCATCATCTCCTCGGTCTCTAAACAGCAAATCAAGTTAATTTGGAGAGACAGGCTGAAGGGAAGAGACCTTTTTATTCTGCCTTATCTTCTTTCAGATCAGTGTTTAACTCGTGCCAGTGTGTGACTACAGAGAGGATCACAAATGTCCAGCTCTGCATTCAGACCCGAATTTCATCATTCACAGATGTACCAAGGGCAGGTTAGGAAGCTTCACATACTAAATTCTCTGAAGTGACCATGGTGAAGGCTGCAGCAGATGTTTTCATGTCAGGTTAGTCTGGCAGGCATTCGTGGCTCACACAGATTTTCTTTTTCTAGCTTTCAGATTCTTGTATCTCTATTTCTGCTCACAATGTTGAGGCAACACAAAACTTGGCTCCAGTCACACGCTGGGAATATCTCTGTAGCCACAGCCTCCAAGCTCCTCCAAGCAAATATTGAGTCTAACTAAACATGGGGAATGAAGAGGCTACTGGAGTATAAAGTAGCAGCATAATCTCTGAGGTTTTAACCAAGGCATTAGAAAGACCTAATAATAGCAGGGCTTTGCAAAGATGCTAAGATAAAGAAAAAGCCATCTTGAGAATGCCTTGAAGAAAAGCTTTTCCTGTCACCAGTCACTTGGCAACATGAAAGACAAGCTTGGACTGAAAATCACAGGGGAAAATGAAGATGGCACGATGATAATTGTCACAGTTTTATGAATCTGACATTCCCCTTGCCAGCACATCCTGGGTCACCCCATCACATATCTCTGCAAGGCAAAATGACTCTTAATATTGAAGGCCATGCTCAAACATTTCTGTAAGGCACATTTGCCATGGGATGATGGAGAAGAAGATAATGATGGAACACAAGAGAATAAACTGTTTTTTCTCAGTGAACTAATTCTCCACACCATTGCCTGGAGTGCACCCAGGCTCTCCTGGACACTTGAACATGAGCTTGTCTCTCCTCTCCCTCCACACTGAGAGTCCCTCGATGGCACAACAAGTCCATTTCCAGCATGGCTGGATATTTTCTTCACACCATAAATGTCACACAGAATATACAGCCCAAGTGATGCCTTAAATGGCTCCCCAGAAACAGAGAGCAGGCAGGAATAAAGGAATCAAGGAGGGATTGATTGGAAAGGCCTTCAGAGGTACACTCTGGGCTCCAGAGGCTCCTGCCTCAGTGCATCCCAACATGGACAAGGACAGCTCCCGAGTTCTTCCCACTTGGATCTCAGCATCAATTCCCCAAGCAGGAGCCAGGCAAGGATGGAATTTGCCCAAGCTTGCCCCCCTGTCCCCAAGATTGTGGTTTGCAGTTGTTGGGCCTAGGAGGGTCTGGGTGTCCTTGGAGAGCTGGAGAGGCTTTGTTGTGTGTGTGTGAGCATGAGAGAACAGCACTGAACGAGCTCCAGGGAACTGCAGAGTGACACTGGGCAGGGCAGGGTTGGAAAAATATAAAAGTTAAAACCTGAGGCATCACAAGTTCCACAGAATCACTGAATATTTGGAGCTGGTTCCCTGAATGCCTGAGGAAAATCAACAGGCAGTTGTGCTTCAAAGCCACCTTTCCAGCCAGCAGGTAATGAATTACAAGGGAATCTGGTATCAATAGTTTGGAAGTTTTATCACTGTTGTCAAGTTTTCCACTATTACTTTTTTTTTTCTCCAAAGTAATATAGCTTACCTAATATAGTGAGAAGCAGATGATTTATTGCTTAAAAATTGTTATGTGATTCTTACAGAGGAAGTATATTGAACATTTATTCCGATTTTATCAAATAAATATTTTCCCTTTATTTACTAGAGAGAGGGTAAAGGCAAATACAAATCATATTGTATATAAATGAATATGGATATATTGACAGGAAACATATTGTAGTAATAAATATTCTGATTTTTTTTTCTTCAAAGAAAAGAAGCTGGAGTTAGCAGCACTCAAATTTTAAAATTCCTATGATTTTAGGGCCAAAAGAGACTTCCAAAATTTTAGTCTGATCTATGTAATACCTAAAAAATAAGGCCGTTGATCCACATGTGATAAATTTGGCATCACACTGATGATTTCTGTTGATCTGGAACATATTTTGGGGAGAAATTGCCCAGTTTTGCCTTCAGAAATTCTCATGCTGACCTGGTGACTGTCAGTACTGTAAGCTCCATGTCATGGAAAACTGAATTAAGAGAGTGAATCCGTTCTGAGCGTGGAATTGCCTGCACAGTGCTACAGGATCCCTCTGAAGCTCCATGTGAGGCTCAGTATCTTGCTGCAAGATATTTTCCCTGTTTCTACTTAATTTAGTTACGCTCTCTAGTCAGTTCTGAACTGAGCAGAACTTTGTAGCTGTTCCTGGAGGAATTCTGTGTAGGAAAATGGTAACAAAGGGTTTGTCTGCAGTTTTCCCCTGCTTACCAAACTGGTGATGGCAAACTGAAGAGGTCAATGAAGCAGATGAGGCCCCTGTGCTCTGTGTTTCCCAGCAGCTCAAAGTTAAGATTTACCCAAATATCTGTGTCCTGATGAAGTTTATTTGGGGAGAAGCTGTGACTCGTGGTGGTGGCACAAGTGGAATATGGAACCTTCCTTGGCAAGGTGCAAGGCTCTTCCACTGGCACTGCTTCAAGGGCTTTCTTCTTGTATCTCTGCTTTGAAGATTGTCACCGTGATTCCCACATTGGAGTATTCCCTCTTATTTGGAGCTCTTTGGGACACTCTAAACGTGTTGGTGAAATCAGCAAGCAGGCTGAAAACAGACAATCCCATTTCTCTTGATATGAAAATATTTCAGTGTTCTCTGCTCATTTGCAGTCTGAGCCAAAAAACACAAAGTTCATCTACTATGAGAAAAAGTCATCTCAGTTGTAACTTCAGTGTCTTCTCTGAAATCAGTGAATTTCTACCAGAAAAAGAAATAGATATTTTTGGTTAATTTTTCTACATTAGATCTTTGACATTAATACACTTAAGTTGCATTTTAAACTCTGAATATGACTGTGAAAAGTGATCATTTTCCCCAGAGATGTGTAATCTAGAGAACCTGTTTCATAGAAAAGCTCCTATTGATGTCAAGGAAGTGTAACAAGAATGAAGAGCAACTTCTGACAAAAGGGATGATATTATGATGAAAGTGATGCAAGAGAGGAGGAAGTTTGCAGTGCCTCTGTCCATTATGTACATGCTTTGTGGCTAAATAGAGCATTTCAGTCCCAAGAGAGGTCAGAGTAGGAGCTTTTGTGAACACTAATATATACCGAGAAAAAAACAGTGCAGGAAACCATCTCAGCCATGTCAAGACATATTTTGTAGCAAGTGATAATGAAATAATTTCTCTGTATTCCTGAGAAACCGAGTATTTCTCGCATTTTTATAGTGTTAGCTCTGATTTCCAAACCATTTGTTAAGGGTGTTCTAATACCCAATTAATGTAAAGTATCATAAATTATGACTAACACACATTAATAAAACAGTTTTATCATCTAATGGAGCATGAAAAAATATAAATTTCTAATGAGGCTCCATGTAAAAGCTGGGATATTAATACCTGTGACGGAAGAGGAAAGACTACAGTGGGTTCCTGTGGAAAAAAAATACCGCAAGTTGATGCAAGAGTAAACGCCAGCGGGGAGAATGAAATGCAATTAATTAATTAATTAATTAGGGTTTATTAAAAGGGAGGCTGCCGAATGCCCGCTGCGGCCGTGCCGGAGCTGCCGCCGGGTGCGGTGCCAGCAGATGGCACTCCAGAATGTGGAACACCATCCTCATCATCGCGGGGCTCCGCAGGACCGGCCCCGCTGCCCAGGGCCTCGCCGGGGCCACAGCCAGCACAGTTCCACCAAGGACACTCAGGGCTGCTGCCTCCACGGGGAGGAAATAGCTCGGCACCAGCTGCAGAGTGTGTTGGAGAATCGCAGGATCCCAGAATGGTTTGGGTTGGGAGGGAGCTTAAAGCCCATCCAGTGCCACTCCTGCCATGGCAGGGACACCTTCCACTAGCCCAGGTTACTCTGAGCCCTGTCCAGCCTGGCCTTGGGCACTGCCAGGGCTGGGGCAGCCACAGCTTCTCTGGGCACAAAAGTGCAATACCCACCCAAGGATTGGCTCAATTTGTTGGAGAACAACCAAGGTGTGGATTCAATCCCCAGATGGGCCATGCCATTCACTTAAGAGCTGGACTTGATCCTTTTCCCTTCCAACTCAGAACATCCTGTGAACTGAAGTAAAGACTGATGGGTCATGTAGCACCTTCCTGTTGGCTCTCTTTGGGAGCTGGGAATGATCCACACCCTTTCCTCACAGCCCCTGTTTGGGCTGCTCGAAGCACAGGACCCTCCCCCAGCTCTCCTGAGCTGGGCTGCCCTGTGAGAGCAGCCAGAACCCATCCCCTCAGCTTGTAAAGCCAGGGTTAAGTAAGGCCAAGGTTTATCATTAAATAGGAAAATCTGTCAATCCCTATCCCAAACCTAAGCTGGGTTTTGTTCCTCTCAGGACATTAATTGCTCTCATGCAACTTCACCAGAAGCACTTTTCTTGCCATCTCTCTACAAGTGGCTCGAGGGTTGGAGGCAACATCAGGCAGAACCTGGTTCAGAGCAGAACTGATCAAAACCAACAATTTAGCTCTATTCTGTTTTTTAAGAATATGTTTTCTTCCACGAAAAGCAGCTGTATAATATATGAATGTTACATGATAAAAAGCTTTAATGATAACCGAGAGTTCAACAGTCATTTCCTTGGAGATTTTGCTTACATTTCCATTAATAATATAAATTATAGATGTCCTAAGTTATAACATTACATACCACTTTTCCAGGGCATTCATGACTTATTTAATCTGGAACTGCATGCTCTTGTTTTTCCGTAATGGACATCAAATCCACGTCAAGATTTTATTAAACTAACCCACTCATAAAGGACTGATTTCACAACATCCAAGTTATTTCTTCATCGAAGAAGATGAGAATAATTGTTTCCAAATGAAAACTGCAAGAAATACACGATTGTTCTAAGTGTTACAGTGACTATGGTACCAGATTTGAGCATAATCCTTAATTGGAAAGTTATCACTGGCCATGAAATACACAAGAACATTTAACTGCCTCCCACAGCGACCATGAAAATACGGAGACTGATGGTTTAATTAGCAATCCCAGAGATACCAGGCAGTGCTCAAAAGCTACAGCCCTCTCAGCATTATTGCTGGCAAGGAGGAGGGACTCCAAACCTTTCCACCATTCTGTTCAGCCTTAGGCCTTTGCTGTCAAAGGCAGCAGCGATGATTATGGGCTGGAATTACCAGATTATTTTATATAGGCCTTTGACAACAACGTTGCATCGTAGTGAAAGCTCTGCTTCCTTTCTCCCTTTCAAATGCCTCACTTTGCTCTGATGCTTATGCAGACTTCAGTCAGAAAGTATTTCTCATTTACATGACCTAGATAGAATAATAGTGAGAAAGATGTTCCTTGATCTTTTTTCCCTTGATTTGCTACATTCAGCCTGGAAGAAAAACACAGTCATGGGAGCGCATTGTTGCTTTTATGTCGGCATTAGGAAGCAGTGCTAGGTAGGTTGGGGGATAGATCTAGGCAGAAGCCTCACAATAAACAGGCAGAGAGACACATGGCACAGCTTTAGGGATTACATAGTTTTCCTATTTCTTAAAAAATTTCCTTGTTTAGTGACTTTTCAGACTTGATTCCACTGCAGTAGCCCATGGCTGACAGGAATGGTGAGGGAGGAGGTCTAGAGCCGTGTCAGGAGTGAGGATGACAGCTCAAGGTAGGAGGGGTGTGTTCCATGATTACTCATTCCAGAGTCGTTACCTCAGCGGGCAGAGTGGACAACCTGTATGAAAAAGTGCTCTGAGCTGACTGGAACTGTGGTTCCAGAAGGAGTCTGGACACGTCTCGACTCCATTTGGCCTTTCTAGCCCTCAGTTGCATCCACCACTGAGTCCCATGGCCTGTCACAGGCTCCTTTCCTGATCTTGCCTTGTTCCTGTGGCATTCTCCTGGGTGTGAGGAATAAATCTTTCTTGAAACAACAAAAGAAGAAGCAGAGGAAATCCCCAGGTAGAGCCATCCATGAGCTGCCACGCTGAACATACCCATGAGAGGAGTTGAAAGAACATTTCCCTGGGGTTGGAATGATTCGTGACAAAGCAGGGCCATGTGTGCTGATCTCTGCAACAGAGAACGAACCTGAATAAATCATCAGGAAGGAGAGAAAAAGAGGTTTTTTCCACAGCTTTGAATATTTTATTCCCAGAAGTAGAACAAAAAAGTAGACAGTTGTCCTGAAGGTTATAAAATCCCAGAATACAGGCAAACTGTGGCTGTTAATAATAAGGAAAATCACAGGAGTTTATCTAACAGCAAAGGTCTTCCAGCCAAATTATAGTTACTGCCTGAGCCAGCACCATGGTGGTGAATAACAGTGGGAATAAATGAAAATGCAAACCATCTTTGGGAGGAGGAGCCTCAGTAACAGGGCATGAAAGATTTAGAAGGTTCTCATTGTGAACGTGGAAGTTCTCATTCCAAAATAATAGTTTGGGTCCTCTTTTGTCATCCAAGGACAATGTAAATGAGTGGAATTATGCCCATGACATTGATGGGCTGTGAATTCAGGCTTCATCCTCTTTCCAAAATATGTCAAAATATATTAAAAAAATGCCCAGTCAAGTCTGGGTAGGAAATATGAGACAAAGGGGTATTGACAGAATGTCTGGCAAATGACAGGAATTGGGGAAATAGGCCAAACAATCATGAATGAAGATTTTTTTTGGTGCAAATGCATTAAAATACCAAGTTTGTACGCAACATAGTTTATCTCAAACTCTTCCGTGCTTTTACTGAACTTAAAAAAATAAAGAATTTGAAGAAAGAATAGCCCCCAAACAACTTGTACAGTTTCCAATAGCTAATAGAAGTATTTATTCTCAATTCTAGCCCACTATTGCCTAAAAAGAGAAGTATTGTGCCTTTGAGAGCTTTGTCATTATTATGTCCATTGTAAACAGCTATTTAGACAGAACCAAAGCTACTGAAAGTGGTCTCCCAAAACTCAGAGAGGAAGCTGACATGCTGTTCAGCCTTCTTGAAGGAGAATTGATGTGAATCCTTTTGTAAAGAAGATCTGTGCTCTGAGCACTCCAAATACATCATAGAATACTAATCACACTATTTCCCAAAGCTAAAGAAAAATAAAAAAGGATAGAGTGCATCACTGAGCTGAGAATGGCACACATCTCTTTGGAGACGCTTTAGTGGGGAGAAAGATGCCTGTCTGCATCCTTAACTATATAAAAAAGAGCCCTGAAAGAGTGGAGAATAAACTGCCAGAGTAGGTTTAGATTGGATTTTAGGATGGGATTCTTCCCTGTGAAGAATGGAAGGCCCTGGCACAGGGTGCCCAGAGAAGCTGTGGCTGCCCCTGGATCCCTGGAAGGGTCCCAGGCCAGGCTGGATGGGGCTTGGAGGAAGTGGAAGCTGTCCCTGCCCATGGCAGGGGGGGGAGTGGGATGGGATGGGATTTAAGATCCTTTCCAACCCAAACCACCCTGGGATTCCATTAATATTCCATTGATAAATATTCCATTGGTGTTTCATGTTCCCCCATACGAGAGGGGACAGATCTCATCCTGGGGATTTACTGGAGAGCAGACAGGGGAACAAGATCATCCTCTTCCCCTGATGTGCTGGGGGAACTTGGAGCAGCGCAGGAGAAACAGGCACAGATGAAAGATCAGTGAGGAGAAAGGTGGAACTGCTTTGTTCTGCTTTTTTTCTGGAGTCTGAGTTTCTCCCCTTAGTGTAACATAGTGGGGCTGCAGGTCTCAGACAATAGGTTGGAGCCAGCAGCACCTTCACAGCCACAGGATGCAGAATTTGTGCTGCATGAGGTGGAGGGGGTCACAAAGGGGTCCAAAAAGTGCTGTTTGCCATGTTTCAATTAAAATGTTTCACCTTCATCTGTCAGAAGGGTAGTAAACTTCAGGATTAGGAATACTTAAAACATTTTTTTCCTTCATAACAAAAGGGAGATATTGACTAATGATCCCAGTACTGAGAGTCAAAATACTTGCTGTACTTGTCTATCCTAAAGTGCTGTAGTAGTACAAATTGACTCCTTGATGCTGTCATTCTTTCACTACAAAATGAGCAGCTCATAGGAGGAAATATCCTGGCTCTGAATGTGGCCAGAAAAAAAAAAAAAAGAGTTTTCTCCCAGTAGTTTTTTTCTTGGGTAAGACTTTTCATACTGTGTTTGACATTCTGAATTACATGATTATATAGTACAAGACTCCAGCAACATTTTGCATTGTAAAGATGGAGATGCTCAGCATTTTGCCAGATGCCAGGCGATATTCTGACGTTTCTATCTTCACTTTAAGCCGAGTGACAGTCAGCATATTCACAATGAAGCCAAGACAATCTGCTATCAAGTTACAGTAGTGACATTTTCCCTGATGAAGATCCCAGGGCTCGTTGGAATAAAGCAGCTCCGTCAAACTCGTCGTGCGGAGCAGCTCCGGCGTGGATTGCTCCGTGTGTAATGCCATGTTTTATCCGTGCCGGTGGCTCGGCGGGCAGAGGCTTTGGTAAGTAAGTCTGTACTGCACCATTTCCTGGCTCGGTGCTCCGGGTGTTGCAGGCTGTGTGCAGTGGGGGAGGTGCCAGAGCTGATCAAGCAGTGTAATTTTATACATTACTGAATCAGTGCAGGAGGAACCTGGAGGGACAAAGCATCATCTTCTCTTTTGAACTGCACTGTAAAATCCGACAGCTCTCGTAGCCCAGCCATGCTCTGATACAATTTTTCTCTCCTTTTTCCCCTGATTTTGGTGTGAATGATAAAGTGATCTGATGATGGCTCTCGTTATGGAACCTATTAGCAAGTGGACGCCCAAGCAAGTAGTGGATTGGATGAAAGGTAGGATCGTTTATTGCCGTGTATTGTCTGTACTTTGGATCCTGGCAATTTGCATCCGTGCTCTCGCATTCTTTGTTTTGGGAAGAGTTTATTCAGTTCTGATCATCCCTGTGCTGCTTTGCCCAGTAGTTGTCAGAGACAGGGCTGAGGAGAGGCTGCTTCAGCTGTGCTGTGTTGTGGGAATTGCTGCCGAGAACGGAGCAGGGATCAACTGCATTTGTTGGACAATGCAGACAGAAAGTGTTTGTGTCTCACGGCTCCATTATGCCTCGCACAGGGTAACGTCGGGATGTTTGGCTGCTTTAAATTTGCCCTGATTCGGTCTGGTTTGCTCATATCAGGTGATCTGATGCAGTGGCTGTGCAGCACTTGTCTGTAGTTTTGGGTACCACAAGGAGCACCAGGCGCCGGGGGCTGGACTGAGGCATCCTGCTCCTTTAGGGACGCGTCCTGCTCTGTCCGGGCTCCTTTAGGGACGTGTCCTGCCCTGTCCCGGCTGCCCAGCCGCGTGTCCGAGGCTCCGCGTCCGCGCCAGCCGCGGGAAGGCGCAGGGCTGAGCACGGCTCCGCGGGGAAACTCGTCGGGATAACTTGACAGGAATGATGATTTCCCTGCACATTCGCAGTTTCACAACACAGCCGTCAGCTGTGACATGTTTTGCCTGACAATGCTCGGCTGTGCTGCAAACAGACCGGGATGGATGGGAGGGCGAGGGATTGTTCCTGATGATAAGTGGTTTAAATTTCTCCGGAGTGGGGGGAGAATGTATTCCCACAGTGGATGCATTAGTGTTGTTAGACAGGGCTTCTGATGAGCTGTCTGTCTTTGAGACAAATAATTCCTGCCACGGGGGATCTCTGTTATATAAGGAGAAGAGGTGCAAATTTGGGGTGTAGGTTACTCATGGAAATGATTCCTGTAATGTGATGAACTTATGGGAGGGCTGAATTGGATGCCCACTCTAATGTCCTTAAAGCTTTCAAAGTATTCTCATTAATAAGGGAATGGTCCTGATCTCATTTTGCTGAGCTGCATCTCCACACTTCGCTGAAATTGGGCTGTTTTGGAGCTCATCAGACACGTTGCCATTGTGAGCTAATTATTCCTTTACAAGCACAGAGTCTTGTGAAGCACACAGTGTCTAGGGGGATGTGTGTACTTTGTTTCTCAGGTGTTTGGGCACTCAGGGAATTGGGAGGGCTTGAGCAGGTTATTGGGATGCATCCTGAAACCTTTAGACACAGGATTGATTCCCAGGCTCCAATGTCATTAGGCAATACCAAATCCTAATGTACGTGCACAGGAGTTTTCTGATCCACACCTTCGTTCTCAGTACACATAAGAGTTAAAAAGTGGACAGACCACTCTGCTATTTTAACTCCCTAATTAAACTATAATGTAAATTAGGTGTCAAAGTGTGTAGAATACTTGTTGCTAAATTTAAAAATACTTCCTGCTACTTTTTTATCCTTTCTGAATCAAACTAATTACATCCTGGGGAACAGTAATCCATGATGTGCAGTAGAGGAAGGTCATACAAGCAGCAGGTTTTTAAATGTCTGGAGTTGCCTGACAGTTGGATTTCCATACCAGACTGCACATGGACCATCCACAGGGATATCTGGAGTAGGCAGCGTTGTCAGTGCTGTGCCTCTGTGTTCAAGCATAAACAAAGATAATACAAGGAACATTGAAGTATTCACAACGTGGATATTTTCCTTGGTAACATGAGCTGCACATCCACAAACAGGAAAGTGCACATTTGTCCATTTTCCCCACATTAGTATTACAAGCCCCCTTTTTATCCCAGCACTTACCTTTTCAGATGCATTGTTCAGTTGCAGCCAAAGAAAATACCTAAACCACACAAATGGCAGACCAGAATAAGTTTAAACCTACTTGTAACTACCTCACTTTGCAAAAAGTGCCCAACTGTGGCCACTGTTTGCCTGTAATTTCCATGTGTTCTGCGTCCCAGTTCCTTTGGCTACAGTCACTCTGCTAAATCCATGTGTCAGAGAGGTCCAAGGTCTGTGCAGGCACTGATTTTTAGTGATAAAGTAGTTTTTATGTATTCCTTCTATTCTGTAAAGTCACTTCTTTCACAGCACTAAAAGATTAATTAAAGACAGTTTTGAAAACAGCACCACTTTATGAGTGAGGAGTTTTGCCTTGACTGTAGATAGCAACATGTTAACAAAGAGTGGAACAAACATTGCCACTGGAATACACCTTTTGGGGGGCTTAAAAATATGTAGGCAATTCGTTGTACCTGTGGAGATTGTAAAGGATCACAAATTTCACAGGGAAATGATAGCAACATGCTTTTGCAACTTGCATTTATCATATTCATTGAAGCCATTGTAACTTATTTCTAAACTCTCTTAGCAAAGCCCATGTTTTGCAACTAACTAGCAGTGAGTCCCAGAAGCATCAAAAAATTGTAGAGAAGATGGAAGGAAGGCACAAAAATGATGTAAATGGTTTGAGACCCAGGTCCCCAGAATGTGTCCTGGTTACAGCATCCGATGAGAGTAGCAGCTGCAGCCTGAGCCCCCCCCAAGAGGAGACACCCTTCTGTTCTTTTCCTTTAGGAAATGTTACTTGCCAAAAAAGTAAAAATTGGTAGGCTTTAAGGAACATTGGGATGACAAGTTGGCATCTTGCATTTATCCACAGTTCCTTTCTTGGGAATGCACTCAACTGGAATTCAATTAGGGAGCTGCATCTGATGGTGTGGACAACCTGAAAAGGCCATGCAAGTCTGGAGAAATTGATTCCCGAGGCTCTCAGAGGATCCAGAAGTTAAAACTCTGGATACTTCTCTGTTAAAGAAACTGTCTTTATACAAAAAGATTTTGTAAAGTTTAGCAGATACAGTGGAAGGCATTGTGGTTAAGAGAGAAGGTTTCAAAGGAGCTGAAAACATTAATTGGGAAGGTATTTTTAGCAACAGTTTTCACTCAGTATTGTTTTTTCCCCCCAAATTTTCTAAAATTTTAAACATCTCCAAGAGGTTTTCAGGTGTTTCCCCTGGTATACACCTGTTTCTTACATAACTTACCTGCTTTCCTGGGGATATGTGCTATGGACCCACAAGGTACTTTAGGAAAAACATTTGCCTCACCCAGATTCCGTTGTGGCCCCATTGGAAAAGAAGCATTACCCATAAAGCTCGCCAGTGCATTGAGGGTCAGAGAGGTTTCTAACTGCTCAGTCTTCCCCTGGATTAGGTTTAACATATTAATGTGTGTAAATAACAAAGTAGCCTCCAAGCTGTGCATCTGGAATGCTTTACCTGGAGACTTTGGTTGCTTTTTGGCGCAGGAGCTCCCTGTGAAACTCGGGGACACTTTGCAGGTTATCAGTGAACGCTCCAGACCCAAACCTATCTATCTGAGAATGCACTGAGGAGGAGAGTCCTGTACAGAATCTGGGGGCTTGGGGTGTAGAGGGGAGCTAGGATGTCTTACTGAATTAATGAAAGAGTGGTAGTTTGTGTTTCCATTGGAGGCAGAATCTGAAGGGTATTCTCTGTACTTTTACAACCAAGAGCATCGGAGATGTTGTGCTTCCTAAGGGGAGCACTTTACAAGTAGGTCATTTAAAATGTGAACTCATTTACAGGGAAGTGACACCTCTGTCCAAATAAATACTCACTTTTCAAAGCAGTCCAAGGAACTGGAATGAAATACAATGCAATGAAACACAGCTGTGTCTTTCAGCATTACTGAACAGCTGAAAATGAAAATGGGAAACCAGCAATTCCTTAAGTACCTGTAATAACTCCACACAGAGTCCATGATTCGAAGTCCTGGGGACTGACAGGTTTGTCTGCCAAAACAGCCTGCAGTGGAGGTTTCTCTCCTAATAAATGGTCTGCTGTAGATACTCATTTCACAACTGCAAGCCATTTTTTCCCCTTTAAGTCTAGAATTTCTGCACCCTCAACAGGAGATGTAGACATAAAAAAATAAAAATTAATTCAGTTGGTAAACTGATTAACTGTGCTGCACTGATCCTGTGCAGAATAATTATATGTTTAGCTGAAGGGTTTTCCTTAGCATGTAATTCCCTGATTTCAGGCTGGGTCATAAAAGAGAAAGGCAGGGAGGGAGGGAGTGGAGAGCAGGGAAGCTGATGACGTGAGAGGACTTGTTAACATTCACATCACGCCGGGCTCCGGCAAACCCCTCTCCCTCTTCCTCTGCTTCCCATTAGATCATTACCTGTGCTGGATGTGTCACAGCCGGGGAGCCTCCTCTCTGTGCAGGACATCATATTTATCAAATCTCAGAATGTGCTGGAAGCAGGGCTGAATGCAATGATCTCCTGCAAAAGCAGCCCTGTAGGTGCTGAGCTGGGTGATCCCTGGCTGCCCTGATCCCCCCTCCTGACCTCGGAATCCCATCACGCCAGAGCGCAATTCCACCAGATGCAATTTGAAACTGCAGTAGATAACTGAGGTCATCCCTTATTTAGAAAAATGTGGGTTTTATAGCACCTTTTCTGCTCTTCCCAAAGACAAATGGGTTTGGAAGAGACCTGAGCCACGAATACAGAATTAGTGTTGAATTTCCAAGCCATTCTAAAGGAAAGGTTTCATCGTTTTCCTTCCGCTCTCACCAATTTTACAACTGAAACAAACAATTTGCTGTCGTGGCTCCCCCTTGGATTCCTGTGTTCCACTGGCACCACATTTCCAGTTGTCTCTAAGAAGTCACTGAATCAGAACAGGCTGCAATTCCTCCCCAATTTCTCTTACAACTCCTGGACTTTAATTCTTTGTAGTGATGAATTTTGTGAGCAATTGATGAGTGCTGTAAACTGTTTGCTTCGAAAGGGTCGGCAGAGCTCACCTCAGAGCTGGCAGCTTTGCAATGTAAGTGCTAAAGGTCAGATTTCAAGGAACAGGTTCCCAATATTCAGTATGCAGGAATTAATTACGCTTAATTCCCAGTATTAAGTGTTGGAATAAACTGTCCAGGCAGCTTGGGCCATTCCCTTTCTAGGAGGTTTTGAATACAACTGAGAAGAGCTCCAGCATCTCTCTGGAAGAATTTCTGTGCCAGTCTGTCCCCAGCAGAGTGTCCTAATGTCTTCTCAAGGCTTCTACCCACTCAGACAAGAGCTTGGGATGATTTCTTGCATGGGAATCACCCTCATCTTTGAAATGTGAAACAGTCCCAAAGAGATTATAGCTCTGGCTTCCTCCTGGGTATTTCCCAGTCTATATTCCCCAGAATAACCATGGGAGATGATGTCCAAGTGTCTAAAGCTGAGAAGTCTTCCTGCTGTGTTTCACAAGGAGAGCAGCAGATCTGGAGATCGTCAGAGCTGCAGAAGCAAACACAGATCTGCTCCACTTCCACCAACATTCCCAAAAGGTCCATTCCTCCCTGCCCGAGAGGTTAAGGTACCAAACAGAGCTCAGAAGACTGGCAGGATTACCAAGAGCCAGTGCCCTCAAGGCTTTGACTGTCACCACTTTAATTCAGCTTGTGCACCACTGGCAGCCTGGAGGGACAACAAAACACTTTGCTGAGCCTGTGGCTCCAGTTTGTGCCCTCCCAGTAACTGGGGTCAGCTGGCCCCCAGCTAAATACTGCACAGAGACCTCCCTAAATCAAGTCTGTTTCTAATTCTCTATGGAAATTATTTTGGCTGAGGTGTTTCTGCATCTCTATCACCTTTACCTTGTCTTCACTACCTCCTCTTTGAGGACCAATTAGAAACTGGGCTATATATCTTCCAAGAAGCGACTGGATTAGCCCTATCTCCATAAAAGATTTCAGCAACATTTAGCAATTTAATGGTCTGTATTTATTATCAGGTTATTTAGGACTATATTCTGAAATTTCCCTATCTGTAAAGCAGATACGTTCAGACCTTTTTAAGAAATGTAATTCTGCTCCTAGAGAAAAGCCTGAGCTCAATGAAAGTCTCTCAAGTCACATTTATCAAGCGTAACTAATCTTTCAGGTCATTATGTAAAGAAATTTACTTTATTGTCTTGAAGCTTAGTATCAGCAGTCAGACAATGTGTCACGCATTGCTGTGCCTTGTAACCTTTACCATGTGTTAAAATTATGCAAAATCCCCGACTTTGTCCCAGTCCTGACCATCCCAGGGAGGGCAGAGTGGCAAAGCAAATTCAGAAGAGCTCAACCTTCTCCATCTCTCCATTATTTCACAGTGTTTCGTCTTATGAAGCAAAATTCAGAATGAATTGCTTCCTGTGGATGACACTTTCAGACCACATTAAATGAGGTGCTCTATGTCAGGAAACTGCAGATACTGGATGCTGCTCAGCAAATAAGATACTTTCATGGTTTCTTCCCAGACTTTCTTACCCCACTCATTCCAGTTTCTAAATTTTTTCCTTCCTTTGGCAGGATTGCCATCAGCCCATGTGCCATAACACTGAGAACTCTGTGTGTAACACTGTTAGCAGTTGGGAAAACGTGGATTTCCTGGGATAACAGCAGAACCTCTCAGTGCTACAGGATTCCTGACTGCCTGGGTGGGGAGGCAGTTTGAGAAACATTGCATTGTGCAGGAAAATGCATGATGAACATCATTGCAGTGCATGGAAAACACTGCCTAGATGGGGGAGTGCCAGGCAAAGCTCTGCTCCTGTCTCAGAACCCATGGGAAGGCAGCTCTGTGTTTCCTGGGCCTGTCCTCGAGGAAGGCTTCTAAAAGTACACTGTGCTTGGGTAAAGAGATATTCCTGCCTAAGGAATCTCCTTACATTTCATTCTCATATCTTCCATGTCTTGTGTTTCTCTTTGCAATGAAGGGGAAAAAGGGAAAGCAAAAAGTAAACTGCAATTTGTCCTCTTGCAAAATTGTTTTAGCACCTACAAAGCTTTTGAGGCTAAAACGGACAGAGCTTATCCTTTTAATGCCATTCTTCAGAAGTGCTGTCCTGCCACACTGACAGGAGTGGAGGTTGTGGCTCTGCTGCTGAAATTAGTGGCACTGTTGATATTGAATGAAGCATTTTACTGAATAAACCACAGCAGTATCAAATATTGCTGAGCAATAATCTACATTCATCCTCTCCACCCAGACAGGTTTTGTGGATATCTTCTTTGCTTTGCCTTACTAATTAAAATTGCTACTTTTGCAGTTTAGGTTTTTTAGTAAACTTGACTTTCTCTTCCCTGATGCCATTGAAGTGAGGGCAGGAGCTGGCAAATGGAGGTTCAGGAGTCACTCATAAAGGATTCAGAGGAAAAAATTATGAGGTTGTATTTGTGAAGGGCTCTAGTGATGAATCAAAATGAAATTATTTCTGATTAACTAACACTCAAACAGCTCCCAAAACATATCCTTGCTGACCCTCTGCAGAGAAGGGCTCAGGAGGATTCAAGGCCAATGCAATGTTTGGGTTTTCCTACTCAAATTCTCCACCAACTGTTTTCCAGCAAAGATGAATTATAAAAAGACTGTGGAGCATTTTCTGTTCTAACGTAGGTGGCATGTTTGAAATAAAAACGTAGCAGCCAGGAATTTTACAAAATGCATTCAGCTTTATTCCCTACAAACACGTCCATCTTTTTCATTCTAAGCATCAAACAAAGCCTAGAAAATCTGTACGGATTTCAGGAGTTCTTAAGGCAGAAATTGTGTTTTGTATCAGTGTGTTGAAACTACTACAGCTCTAGGAAGGATTCATTGGCACGTCTGCTTCTCCTCCATGGAAAACTCTCTGTGAGTGCAGGCAGTGGTGTCAGCCTGACAGCTCAGACATGCCAGTGATCACCTGAATTAAAGCATGTTTTACTTCTCTCTTTCCAGCAGCTTCCCCCATTCCTTTTTTGTCTCTCTTCTCCTGTTTATTTTCGTGCCTCTCCAGCCACATTTTCCTTGCCATTTTCATAATGAGATGGACAATAAGCATCAGATTGTGAAGGGATTTGTTCATTTAACATCAAAAATCTCTAGCTTTGAATATCTTGGAGATGATTGCAGTGATTTGAAAGTGAAGTGGATCCAAAATCCCAGGGGAGTTGAAAACCACCAGCCTCAAGAAGCCAAGCACAGCTCCTGGAGCTTTAAGGGGCAGCTGGAAGAAGGCAAATGTTGCTGTTTCACTGATTCTCTGTTAAAATCTCCTGTGGATGTCTTGGATGCTCCTCAGTTCTCTTTCAGACTATGAGATGCTGCTTCCCTGGGAGGTGTGAGGGAGGTTCAGTGGTGGTATTTATTTATGAAATCCTTTCCAATGGATAGGGATGCACAGAGTGCCCAGAGAAGCTGTGGCTGCCCCTGGATCCCTGGAAGTGGCCAAGGCCAGGTTGGATGGGGCTTGGAGCAACCTGGGATAGTGGAAGGTGTCCCTGCCCATGGCACTGGGGTGGCACTGGATGGGCTTTAAGGTCCCTCCCGACCCAAACCATTCTGGAATTTCCATGATCTTACACTGCACAGGAATGTGCTGCTGTGGGCACATTCCTAAATCCAGGAAAGTCCTCTGTAGGCATCTGTTACTGATCACTCTGCATCAACAATGAGCTCATCACGAAAATGCCCTCGATTACAGAACACTAAGGAGAGATTTTAATTGCCCATTGTCAAGAGATTTCAATTGTTTGTTGCCAAGCCACACTGAGAAATTCCCTTTGTTATACAAAAAACCAACTTTGTAGTTTGCAGAGGAAAAAGACACTCAAAGCAGAGAAAAAACACCTTGAAATTTGCATTTGTATCATGTGGTTGGAGAGAAAATATAAGAGAAGTTCAGAACCAATAGAGTTTAGAATATTCACTAGTTGAATGTCATATAAAAAGAAATAGATCCACATAGGGCAGTAGCTCAGCAATGCTGTTCTTGCAGAAATAAATTCTGGGGAATGAAGAGAGCTAGTGAATAAGCCATCAAAAATGTAACAAATAATTATCTGAGTAATAAAAAAGATAAATTAGAATAATAGGCAGGAAAATTCCACATAGGATAGAGAAAGAAAGATAAAGGACAAGTTAAAAAAACTATTTTTTTTTTTTTGAAAAATGGAGGAAAACCCTTCTCAAGCATACATAAGTGGAGTTAAAAACATTGGGAAATGTGCTAAGGAAGCCATCTGCTGAAAGATGTAGTATCTGCTGAAAGAAAGATACTCTGGGACATCATATTAACTATTTCTTGTTTATCTGATAATTCTCAGGCTAAATTATCAATGCCTTTTGTGGCAGCAGCAGCAATCATTATTTGCATATCAGCAATGAGGCAATACTTTAACTAGAAACCAAATGAATGTGTTTAAATTCAATCTGTGAATCCTTCCAAGAGCCATCAATATCCCTCAGCTTGTGGAAAGAAGCTTTTCTATTCCCCCTTCACTGTGGATGGCTCTTTGTGCCCCACACGTTTTATTTACCTAAGGGTGGTTCTGTAGTTCTTTCATTGCTAAGGTCTGCTCTGCTATCAGAACAGCAAAGTCTCCTCTTGAAACATTTCCTGTATTTCCATTTTCTTTTATGATCAACTTTTACAATAAAAGGATGATGATAGATGAGGAATCCTGGCTTTTGGGAGGAATTAATTCCACATAACCTTTGCCATTTGATCAAAGGGGTTTAAACATCCCACGATGTGTTTGAGAGATCTCCAGCCTCCATGTCAGGCATCCAGGCAGGAATTCCAAGGGAACCAAAGCTATCCAGTTCCATGCAATGTCAGCCTGCCAGGACTCACCCCAGTGCTCTTTGCTTTCCTTTCGCCCTCCAATGTCATACTTGATTTGAATTGCTGAAATTCTCATCAATTTTCTCTTTCAAATCTCATTAACATCCCATCTTTCCAGGGGAAAATGATAGACAATATTTCAATATTTTTACCTGCAAACTGGCAGGCTGTCACATAAAAAGACAAAATTAAACCTTGTAGCACAGTGTTAAAGCCATCCTGGAACAGTCTCTGTTCGTCCTCATCATGAAATAACCAACAGTGGTGGAAGAGCAGAAGAAAATAAATTGCACCCTAGTTAACCCTAGTAAGCATCCATGCCTGATAACATAATTATTGCCAATTTGTAGCAGTTCAAATCATAGCAGAATAATTTATGTTTATCTGTCAGACCATCACTATTTCTTCTGGAGCCACTCTCTTCCTCTACTCCACAGCTACCACCCCCAAAAACATGGTAATGAGGCTCCATGACTAAGCATTCCCAAAATGATAACAGAATTTGCATAATTGAGATTTGGTGCAGAGAAAACCCACAAATTTCTCAGAAGGAAAAAAAAAATGACCAAATAATAGATATGTGAAAATATTGGCCAAGTCCAGTTTGAAACAGTAGCTGTGATTCTTTGGAGAGCTAAAAAAAAAATCAAGGTTTCTAAATTACATTGAAGAAGAATGGAGGAGTTTGAAGGCAAGAGTATTTCATATTATTATGGTCTGAAGGTCATTTTACCACTTCCTGTAGTCAAGATTTTTTGGCAAATAATCTCAATTTGCATATCTAGATGATCAGTTGTGCCCTGAAATAAATTCACATGATGCCTCAAAAGTACTGGAAATTGTTCACTTGAAAAAACTTCTGTTGTCTTCCTTAATCTCCTGTAATAATCTTAGCAATGGGGCATTAACTGAGGTTTTTCCTGAAGAATCAGAGATTCCACAGTACTTACAGTTGGGAAGCACTCTGCTCTGTGTTGCTTCCAATCCCAGTGACTGCCAATACCACCTTGTACCATAAAACACAACAAGAAAAGCATGTTTTGAATTTTCTGCAATATGTGTCCTAAAGCTCCTTTCAGTGAACCTCACACACAGGTAAACCTGGCCCAAAAGTCAGTCTGGTGAGAAAGAGAGAATGAGCTCTGAAAATATATCCACTCTTGCAGTGCAGGATCCTGGATACAGAAGTGGCTGTACCTCCTGCAGGCTGGCTGCACTGATTAAGGTAATAAAACTGATCAAGCAGTTTAATTAGGAAATATTCTTGAGGGACGCTTTACATCACAGAACAGCCATGCTCTGGTACAGTCTCTTTATTTTTTTCATTTAAAATTTATGGTGATCCACTATAGGATAATAGACAGGAAATAGACAACAGGGTTGCCTTGATAGAACCAATTTGTAACCAGCAAGAAAGCAGAGTTTGTTAAAGCAGGGTTTGTAAAGCAGAGTTTGTTAAAACAGAGTTTGTAAAGCAGAATTTGTTAAAGCCAGCCTCATTTCCAACCTCCATTATCTTCCATTTTGCCTCTTTGCAACTCCTGTTTCCCACTCCTGCGTTTTTACTCATTGGTTTGGCTCTAAAATTCAATAAATGCTCGTAAGATGAGGAGGATACCAAGAAAAGTTGAGACAAAACCTCCCTAGAAATCCATTGAAAAGACCTGGTAGTGTGGGACAGATGCTGGAATGACTTGTGATAAAAGATACAGAGGCAAACATTCAACTGCAATTGTTAGTGAAAAAATGGCCTTTAGTGTCTGGACAGGGGGAATGGCTTTAAGATGAAGGAAGGGAGATTTAGATGGGAGATTGGGAAGGACTTTCTGTCTGTGAGAGTGGTGAACCCTGGCACAGGATGCCCAGAGAAGCTGTGGCTGCCTCTGGAACCCTGAAGTGTCCAAGGCCAGGTTGGACAGGGCTTGGAGCAACCTGGGATTGTGGAAGGTGTCCCTGCCCATGGCAGGGGGTGGCACTGGATGAGCTTTAAGGTCCTTTCAACCCAAACCCTTCTGGGATTCTGTGATTTTGTGGAAGTGAAAAACACTGTCTGTGTACAGTTGCACTGGTATTGGTTTGCAGAAGATCAAATTGGAAATGGATATGCTGATGTAAAGGTAAATATAGGATTTACAGTTCAGGAACTTATCATTTTCTAAATCTGTATGAAACCATGCCATCATGGTGGTATTTCCATTTTTACCCTGATCAAAGTACATGATATTGTGATCCAAACAGATTCCAACAGGCAGGGGTGATGGAAAGCAGTCAAAATGCTTTGAAAAACAATGTTAAAAGCTGTGGCCTCCTCCACTCCTGCAGACCCTGGCAGGAGGCTTGCACTGCCCCTTCTCACTGGATCTGCAGTTCACTCCTGTTTTAATGGACAATCACATCCCAGCCCGTGCTGCATTTCAGGAAAGGATGACATTGTCTGTGTGCAGCTTTTGCAGCCGAGTTCAGAGCTGCTGAGATGAGAGGCACTGGGTAAAGGCAGGATCATTATCAGCATCCTGCTGCTGGGAGGTTCTGCTCCTTATCAAAGATCAGGTAACCTGGCACAAAGCAATATTTACTGTCAAAGAGTAATGACAACCTTATCTACATCGTGCAATATTAACTCTTTTCTTGGCTCTGGAATATAGCAAAACTCCAGTGTTTGGTTGTTCAGGGCATTTTTGGATTGCTAAAGAGGCAGAAAGAGTTCTTAGGGACTGAAGTGCAAACCAAGTATGACGCAAATAAAGGTTCTGAGTGTTACAGGTATTTCATAAGTATTCTGCAGGTATTTTACAAGTATCTCAAGAGTAATAATTCTTAATAGTGACAGGAAGACACATTGAACTGCAAAGAAATGGCAATTAATACCATTAGCATCTGTAGCACGGGAAAAGTTTCATTTTGGGTGCTTGCACTTGAGAATTCCAGTCGTTCCACAGGGCAGGGAATGTGCTCCCGGAAAGATAGGGCTAGCAGTGGCTCCACCAGGGAAATCACATCTTCGAAGCTGAGGTGTTTTTGTGCACACACAGAGCCCATTAATCAAGGGGAAAAATTGAAGCATGTTATTCATCCTATTTGCTGTGTTTGGATTTGAAGTGATGAGGATGATAATAATGATCCTGAGAATTATTATTAAGTAATATGAAGTGGTTTGTCTGAAGGAATAAATATGATTTGGCCTGTGAAGGTTCAGACATCTGGTACAAGCATATGGGTTGGGAATCATTAGATAATTGTTACAAAAATACAAGGGTAAAAGCTTTTTAATGATAGAATCGTGGCCTTCAGGAGTGTTCCATGTGCTTCCCTCTGGAATGGAACCTGTCCCTGTCACACCTCACAGCTCTCCACAACTGTGCAATGCCTGTGCCTCAGGGTACTGAGTTTACATCTTTGGGACATGCTCAAAGTAGCAAACAGCTTTCAAAACTCATTTTCAGAAAATGTTTTATGTAAAACTGATTTTTGAGTAGTAAATTGTCCTCTCTTCTAAATGTGTGTATGCTGTGGATTTACATTGCACTACAGTGCCGAGACTTAATATGGATTTACTCAGTAGAAAGTTCTGACCAGAGAATCCCAGAATGGTTTGGGTTGGAAGAAACCTTAAAGCTCATCCCATCCCCACCCCTGCCATGGGCAGGGACACCTCCCACTATCCAAGGCTGCTCCAAGCCTTGAACCAGGATGGAGGGTCCACAACCTCTCTGGACAGGCGCTGCCAGCACCTCACCACCTCTACCAAGAAGCCAAGGATTTCTTCCTGATTTCTGCTCTACCCCAATGTGAGGTGTGGTGCAAGGGCTCAGGTGAACACTCAGGAGGTGTGAGGGGGAGAGGGCAGGTGTGGACTCTGACAAGTTTGATCAGAGAGAAATTTTCAGCTCTCGGCCCTGTTTGTGAGAAGTTGCTTTCTCCCAGGTGGAGCTGAGAACCAGGAGAGGTTTATGTAAAGCATCTCATGTGTTTTTGTAAACGAGATGTTGCAGGTGGTGTTTTTTACATCTTGCTATTCCAACTTGTTATTCTGTAACTAACCAATGATGCCAAAGAGGTGTTGTTCACCCAAGAACCAATGATTATGCCCTGCTCTAGCGACCCTGGTTATATAAAGGAAAAGATTTTCTTAATAAATAGCTTCTTTCATCTGAAGTTTATGCCGCTGTTTTCACCATCACCGAGCTCAACTGAGACAGGCAGGAACAGCAGCTGTGTTTTGTGTGGGCCAGCAGGAAGTCCTGCTGTTCTGGGAAAAAACAGACAAGGTGATAATTGTGGCATGGTCCAGGAACTTCCCAGATAATCTGGGAGAGTCGCTCCTGTGGGCCCTTGCCTCTGCCCAGGGCTCAGAGAGAGCCTGGCTGCCTGCAGGCACTTCATCACCTGCAGCATGAGCAGGGTAACACAACTGAGCCTAAGGCCTCAGGTTTTAACTTTTCTATGTTCCCAGCCCTGCCCTGCCCAGTGTCACTCTGCAGTTCCCTGGAGCTCGTTCAGTGCTGTTCTCTCATGCTCACACACACACAACAAAGCCTCTCCAGCTCTCCAAGGACACCCAGACCCTCCTAGGCCCAACAACTGCAAACCACAATCTTGGGGACAGGGAGGCAAGCTTGGGCAAATTCCATCCTTGCCTGGCTTCTGCTGGGGGAATTGATGCTGAGATCCAAGTGGGAAGAACTCGGGAGCTGTCCTTGTCCATGTTGGGAGGCACTGAGGCAGGAGCCTCTGGAGCCCAGAGTGTACACTTCTGAAGGCCTTTCCAATCAATCCCTCCTTGATTCCTTTATTCCTGTCTGCTCTCTGTTTCTAGGTAGCCAATTTAAGGCATCAAGCCAGTCAAGCACACCCCTGAGGATTCTCCACCCAGTGGCTGTGCTGAGCTATCCCCAGGCCGTGGAGAACCTTCCTGCCTAAAGCCAAGCCACCCTCACAGATCCCTTTGCAGGGCCATCACTAATTCATACCCAAGCACTAACCAGGAATCATTTACAGATCTCATCACCATAAACCAAGCACTTGGTGAACCAAAGCCTCTGGGAAAATACAATATTAATCCTCCGGTCCTTGCTCTGTGTATTTTGAATTCGTCTCTGATTCTGTTAAGCTGAAACATCTTCACAATTTATTCAACAAATAAGACTTGCTGCAATCTTCTTTATGCTGAGAATTTAAGGAAAAAGGCCTTGGGCTGCACAGCATTATTAACATTGAGAGAACCTGCTGTTTCCCAGGTAGCTGTCAGCTCAGCATAAGGAAAAAAGCTAATTATTCTAAGCAGGTCAGTCAGGAAGAAAACTGAAATTCTCTGTGGCAGTTAGAAATCTGTGCCCATTGACTTTAGCTAAAACTCGCTGCTGCAGAAATATGTGGCTGATGAAGAATCTGCTGATTAAAACACACAGTGCAAATATTTAACAATGTCATCTTACCAGGCTTGAAATTAAAGTATTACATGTAAATTAGCTCCTTGATTTGCATTAGGCCAAGAAGGATGGTGAGGAAAACAAGAATATGCAAATAAAATAAAATAAATTAAAAGTGTGGAGGTAGATATCTTTCTTGATATAACAACATTTTTCTGTGATAAAAGTGGATAATAATTACAGAAAACTTCTCAGAGAGTGGATAAGTCATCCTAAGTAATTAAATTGTGATATATTCTGTATTTTTATGAAATATTTATAAATATTAAAAGGCTGAAATTACACTTGGGAGTGTCAAATCCCTTGGAATTCAAAAGCATTTAAATACTTCAGTGTATTTACTTATGTTGAAGAAACACTGCAAGATTAAAACCTCAATAAATTCAACAAAAAATATTCATTTCCTGTTTCATGTAATACCAAAAAAAGTTTTACTAGAGTGAAACATTTCACTACCCAGACTTTTTCCAGCATTGTGTGCTCAGCTTTAATATTTAATTTGTTTTGAGGGATGCAACAAGTTAGAAAATTTCCCTTTACAAGAGTTAATATGGACTTTTTTGTTAGCATGTCCTGTCCCTGGAAGTGTCCAAGGCCAGGCTGGATGGGGCTTGGAGCACCCTGGGATGGTGGAAGGTGTCCCTGCCCATGGCAGGGGTGGGGACTGGATGGGCTTTAAGGTCCCTTCCAATCCAAACCATTCTGGGATTCTGCATTTATTTAGGAAAAACAATGATGGGCAGGGATATGATCCCTCAAACTGCTTATAAAACCAAACTGATTTAGAAATAAAAGCAAATGTCTCATAACATGTCAAGGAAAATCCACTTTTATTTTTTATTACCGGATAATTCCAAACCGCTTTGTTCGGCCACGGGTGACATCACAACCCCTGCACTGAATGGGCCACAAAATCCAGGGGACTGCCTCTGGAATATGGGATTATCCAGTGTCTGTGACACTGTATTTTTGTATTTTTGTATTTTTGTGTCCATGACCAGCCCCCACAAGTCAATGGTGTTTGGTGGAGCTACAGAGCCCAATCTCAAAGGCACTTTTGGATCTTTCTGAACAAGAGTTAAAGTCAAGTTTGTGGGCTTGCTGAGCCAAACCCTGCCCTGGCTCTGTGAACCTAAAGAGCTCTTGCAGTGATCATTTGTCTGTTCCTGTGAACCTCCAGGCACCTGTGGGCTTAGCTTGGCTCTGATCCCAAAACCGACTGGAGCAGAAATTCCTTGACTCCAGTGAGCTCCCTTCAATAGAGCTTTCACAGTTTTAGTGATTTCTTTATTGGCATTAATTCACATCTTCACCGCTTCAAGAGCTAAACTCCCCTGTTTAGCTATGCATTAGACATATATTTTTGTTATTTAAATATCCATTACCTTCATGTTCCTCTTAGAAAGGATAAACTTGGTTTTTTTTTCTTTCAAGTGCATAACTGGAGTTTTCCAAATTAACTCCATTCTAGATATCTTATGGGCTCCAGCCTCCAAAGAGATGCAGATACAGAAAAAAAAAAAAAAAGGAGCTAATTTAATTAATAAAAATTATGAGCTGCTCTGCATTGATTGCGGCCAGACTGATTCCAGCTTGGGTTCAGGCTTTCCTTAGCACGCAGTTCCCGGCATCCAGGTTGGCTTGGAAGAGGAGGGAGAATGGGAAGTAGAGCAGGGATGACGGGAACAGGCTCCTTAACATTCCCCGCACACCGGGCTCGGCAAACCCCTTTCAATCTCGGAGCTTTTCATTCAATCAGTGCCTGCTTTGGAGCTGCCTCTCCCGAGCTGCGATTGTCCCGCATTTCCATAACACAGGCGATGGATGTGCCGAGCATCCTGCGGCATGGACGTGCCCCGGCTGCTCTGATGCTGTCCCTAAAAACAAATTGACATCAGCATGGAAATGGGAAAGGAGGAGGAGCAGGCTGAGGAAGGCATCGAGCAAGACAGATGGACAATTCTGGAACGCTGGGTTTGAAGAGCCAACTCCTTGGCTCTCTGCAAGAGACTGTGCAGAAAGTGCCGGCCTGGAATGTTGATCCTTCTCAAAAACTGGAGTTGCAAAGATCAAACAAACATCAAAACAAACCAAAAAACCCTCCCTCAAGTACTCTAAGCCAATAAATGTAAGCACCACAACAGAGAATTGCAGCAAAATGAAGAATTTGGTGTCACAGAACTCCCTGGAAAAGCTCTGACTGTCATCAGCTTTGTCAAAACTCTTTAGTGTTCCTTTTTGATAGTTCTTTTTGGAAGGAAAGAATGAATTTTAGGCAGGAAATTATTCTTGTAGAGCATCATATCTCCTCAGCCAAACTTCCAGTGTCTCTTTCTACACTGAGGATCTGACACTTTGTGACAAATCCAAGCTGGAATCCCGAAACCTGCACAGGGTGATTACAGACCCTGATCTGTTCCTGGGTGCCACCCTGGGGTCACACCCAGGGCACATGAATTTGGGAGAGTGGGAGGGCTCTGTGCCCTTTGGAAGGGACACAGTCACTCTGGAGCTGAAACAGAGCCAGGGGACATTGTCCTCAGGGCAAGCATAGCAGGTGTTTTCATATCTCCAGTGAACAATACGTTTGATCACCACTGAGACAGTGAAAATAATGGTATTTTTGTGCATTAGTTCCAGGTGTGGAACTCCCAGAACTAAAGCCATGGGCAATGTCCACAACCATAATGATTTCAGGGGCATGTTGCTTAATATTGCCAAGAACTTTGCCAATTATCCCATTCTCCTATTTCCCATGGAAAGGAGAACTCTCTCTTCATAACCAGTCCTAGACACAGAAATATTTGGTTTTGCAATTTTATAGATTAAAAATGCTCCATTTCTTTTCAGGTCTGCACTGCACAGATCTTTGAGACACAAAATCACACTCAGTGTTAGACATTAACAGAATATGTAAAATTTGCTGGTTTCTCTCTCGGTACTCCCTGCATTATAGATTTTAATTAGCTCATGAATGTGTAGAGAACACACTGGTTTTGTGTCTTGGATCAAAACACACTGCCCAGCCTGCCTCTTTTTCACTTGGAGAAGTGCATATAATGCTTTTTTCCTTTTTCTTTAATAAATATATCAGAAAAGATTGCCACTTCACAAAGCATATAGCTGTCTGCCCTGCCATGTGTTGATGCCTCTGAGTTCAAAGAAAACTCCAGGCAATCCCCTGTGTTACTTTATACACTTTATGATACCTCTAATCACAGAATAGATTTTATAGGAATTTCCATCACATCTCTCCCTCTTGATTCTATTTTTTCCTGGCTGATGTAATCTCACAGACTTCATTTGTAGGTGCAAGGGAAAAGAGAGAAGAGCGAGAAATTATTCTGACACTTTTTTTTCCAGGTTTCTACCATTTGTCAGCTCTTCCATAATGGTTGTTACAAAATTAAAAGGCACAGTTAGAATGTGGAGCACTAACACAGTCTGAGCTGCACAATTTTCACTTCAGTTTCTTGCATTTCTTACCAACAGCTTCATTTTAATTGTTCCATCAGGAGAAAATGGAAGTAAGCAATTAAGGGGGAGGAAAAAAAAGGAATGAAATGATAACTAATTTGATTCCAGAAGACAGTATTTGTTTATTTTACACAGATAGAGTTTCAAGGGCTCGTTCCTCAGTACATTTTGTCTCAGAAGAGGGAGTGCTTCAAACACAGGAAGCAGCATCCCAGAATACTTCCTAAATACAGGCTGATGGGCACGTTCTCTTCCTGAAATGCCTGATCTTGCTCATCTTGAGTTCAGGAGCTGAATTCAGACTTCAGAGTTCAGCTGAAGCTGAATCAACTCCTGTAAGCACCGGTCCGTGACAGCCTCCAGAAACGTGCAGGAGTTCGGTCAAAGAGGATTTCCCTGCACCGAGGCACGAAGCTGGAGTGAGAACAGGACCTAATCAAACCCCGTGGTTGTTCTGAGAGGCAAGTACATCAATTATAAATGGGAGCTGCACTTTGCAGAAGGGCTTGCTGTGATAAGTGTCACGAAAGTGGGAACACAAAGCTCTGGGGAGAGGCCCCGGCACAAATCGATCCCAGCAGCAAAGGAGCTTTTAGGGGTGAAGCTGCCAAAAGCAACGGCAGAGAGATCACCAGGGGAGGCACAGAGAAACAACTGCTGAACAGAATAACTTGTCTGTGCTGGGGATCAGGAAAAAGTAGATTTCAAATCCCAGAGAGCAGTGCTCAGAAGTAGGGCACTTTCTGGCTGGCTCTCTGGTGGATCCCTCGGACACCTGTGGGTGTCCCTTCTGACAGGTGACAACTCCAGGGAAGGTCACTTCACAAACACACAAGACAGAATGTACTTTTCTCTATGGGTTTTCAAGACATGTCTTTTCCTAAGTTGAAAAGGCTCCCAACTGACCACACGATTTTTCAGTTCCAGAAGGGAAAAAACCCAGATTTGAAAGTAACCTTCAGCAGAGTTATAATGCAGTTGTTTGCCTTTCTGGGAAAGCAATATTGTTTACTTCAGATACATCTGGTGCACTGCTGTGGTCAGTAGCTCCCACTGAGTGTCTGCAACATCTTCACTGGGGTGTTAATGCTCAAATTAATTTGGCTCAATTAGGAGCATCTACAATTCACATTGAATTTCACAAGTATGACTTGGCCAATTTTCAGAATATAGGCTGGACCTTTTGGATGAGGAATTACCTCTCTCACCAACAGGACTTCACTCCAAAGAAATACCTGTGATTTAATGCAGTCCTTTGACATTTGGGTCATCTGCCTGAAAGATTAAGACTGGTTTTGCTTCCCACTGAAATTCCCAGTCCTCACGTTGCCAGTTTGGCAGATCTGATCATTTTTACTGAGTTCATTTCCATCTCAAAAGAAGTCCTTTTTTCCCTGACTTTTTAAAGCTCATTCTGGCTGCTGGCAAGAATTCAGTAATGCTTCAGATATTAATGTTTATTTTTTAAATAAGTTTGTCCTTTAGGGAAAAAAAATTAAAGGTACATGTGGCTCCTCAAACATTGTAGGTTTAAATGTTAAACCTACATTGTAGGTTTAATGTGGAGAGACCTCTCTTTTTAGTTTTACACAGTTTAAAGCTGAGTTTGTTCAAATGGGTTTTGACCAGTTAATTTGTCTTGACAGCTCTCAGGGTCACATTTAGTTTATCCCCATAGGTGCCTTGTTCTGTAGGAGAATAAAATGCATTTGTCTCATCCAGTTGCCTTTGATTTCCATATTTCTACGAGAAACTTTGAAATCATAAGAATTGGATTAAATAAAATGTAAAATACAATAAATAAAATGCCTGTATTTCCTTAAAGTCTTGCCTGAAAGATCCACTGATAGACAAAATGACCACTGAGTGTATGGAATGTTGGAAACTTCTGATGTTATTGCACCCATAAAGAGGGAACGTTTCTTCCCTTAGCTCGTAACCTGTCTCAGATATTTTCATAGAAGTATTTACATTATGGTTATGGAATTTCTATGTGTGGGAGGAGGCTCAATTTGCCTCAAATGATGATATTCCATCGTTGGAGGACATCAAGTTACTCTAAAGAAGCAAATCAGAAAGCACATTAAGCAATAGTTCATTCTGTGTGGGCAGGAAGTATTGGTATTAGAGAGTACTGCTCTCTAAAAATATATTGAATCCTAAACTAAGCTCTGAGGGCACAGAAAATCTTTGAAAACGAAGTGCAGGAAGAGAGTGGCTTTTAATGTCACAGCTGTTTGTAAAATGAAAGGAAATCATGAGTGGAGTTTCCTGAGCCCAGACACCTTGTGGAGCTTGTGACAACAGGAAAAGGGTGACTAGAACAGACTGGGGAGGCTCAGGAGCTTTGTAAAAATATATCCATAAATTGATTAACAGCAAACCAAACCAACCAGAAGCTGGGTTTGCATTCCAAACTGCAGGGGATTTTTCCTGCTATGGGTGTGGAAGCCATTCAGCCTTTGCTGCAGCCTTTGCTGTTGCTGTCAGCTGTGTTCTCCCACACACAAAGGAGCATCGTTCCCTGGGACAGCAAACTGCACATCAGCACATGCTATGCAAATCACAGCCACTCAAAACCCTCTCCCTCTATAGAGGAATATTCAGCGAATCATCTCTCTTAATAGCAGGCGTCTGCAGCTGCCAAGAGGTCTGTTATTGTACCAAAATTCAAAGAATTCAGTGTCTGCAGAGAAGGAGCTCATGGGTCTGCACGTGAGGGGCAGTCACAGTGGGAAATACAGTCAGGCTACAGCATAAATTGGAATTATGTGGCAAAAAAGGCTTTCTCTCATAGCCCTTCCAACAGTTTTCTTTAAAAACACTTCTACTCCAAGAACCCAGCCAGGTGTTTCCATCTGTAGAGAAGAGATGTAAATGATTTTTAGATTTACAAGTCCCCTGAAACTTAGTGGAGTTCAGGGTTTTGCTCGCACAGCAAATGTGAACTTCAGCTCAGGTTGCCCTGGCCTGAATCCCACACAAAGTGAACACCTTTCACTTTGAGGCTGGGAGCAAAAGTCAGAGCCCTTAATGAAGGACAATCAGTTCACATCAAGATCACCACAGCGAGCAGACCAACCAGCCCATGTGGTTTAAGGGGAAAAAAAACCACACTACAGAGGAGAGAGGTATCTGGCATTTTTCCAGAATAATGAAGGTAGTAAACCCTGTAACATCTGCCCCAGAAAGGAGAATATTAAATAAGTATTTAGAATAATTAAAGAGAAGCAGATGCATAATGAATGACTGTGAAAGGTGGGAATCTCAAACTGTGGCACAGTAATCAATAAAATACTGAAGGAGAAGCACAGAAAAAGCAAGATTACATCATGAGGGTGAGATCTTGGCTGTGCACCTCGGGGAGTCTAACAGGATCATGTTTGCAACTGGAAAAGAACAGACACAAGGTTATGCAGGGGATGCCTAAATTTATACTGCTGCATTAAATTCTCAGCCTTGAACTGGGAAATGAATGATTTCCCTGATACGGAGGGCAATCAGAGACAACTCTATTTAATCCAGCCAGAATAGCAGCTGACAATATCTGCCTTCATAGGTTGGTAACTTCTACCAAGACAGAATTTACTGGAATAACTTTCCAGCCTTTCAGTCCAGTGTTTCACAGGAGAAGTTTCCTGACTCAAACTCTCAGGAATGAACTGAAGAACTAAAGCTAACTCACTAAGGAAAAATGATCTGGGTATGTTTTATTTCCAGCAGGCACACTGACTGACATAAAACCTTTAAAATGGGAGGCAGAGTGTTAAAAACCACATTAGTATTTCAGGGATCCACATTCCATGTAAATACCTGCTGGGTTACAGCAGCTGAAGAGGAGTCAGTGACCTTGGAGGTCTTTTCCAGCCTCGATGATTCTGTGACTACATTTTCGACAAGCAGCTGCATATCTTCAGCATCTGTTTCTGTGGAAAGTCAATTCTGAAAATTCTCTGGATCAGTCTGGATACTCTAAATGGGAGGGGTTTAACCTGGAGTTTTTTGACAGTCTAGTTAGGTGAATAACCTCAGAAAGAGGATAATAGAAACCTGATGATAAATCCACCTGTTGGAACCTCTTAATGTGCCACTGAAACACCCTGAATTCCACTTCCAACCCTTGGGCTCAGATCCTAATGCATTTAGATGATCTTGGATTTTTACTTTTTTTTTTCTAATGAATCTTGAGGCTTGAGGGCTCTTCACAAGCTTTGCAGTGTCCATCCCAGCACTGAGAGTGCCCGGTCCTGGTGATGGAAGCTTGAAGTCTGACAAGGATGTTCCCTAGGACATAAAATGGCCTTTTGGTGTGTCCATCAGAGACAGGGGGTGACTGGCAGTGCTGACACAAAAGTGAGAGCTCTCTCAGGCAGCTGGAATACTCACACAAAATATCCATGGGGGGAGTGGAACCCACGACAGGAGGAAGGGAGGAGGTGGAGCTGAGGGAGTCTGTGTCCTTGTCAGCTTTGCAGGTAAAGCCAGCGAGGGAATTCTGAGCAGCAGCAGAGCAATGCTCCTTGTGCTGCCTTCCCCTGAGAAGGAAAAGCATGCAAGGCTGTCCTTGCAGAGGCATTTCCATGGGAGAGGCTCTGCAGGAATGCTGTGAGGACATGCCTACCAGACTTCGTCAGGATCCCTCAGTCTGACAGATAAAGTGCACGTTTAGATGCCTTTCACAGCTCATTTCAGTCCAGTCCAGCAGGTTACACAGGAAAATTGCTTTCAACAGCCCTGTCACATCCCTGTGGCTCAGCAGCCACTCTCACATCTGGGCAGTGGCAAACCACAGTGCCTTGGTCAGGGCTGTGTCCCTGGAAAGTGTCCCACAGGTTGTGCCACCATTATTATGCACTTACACCACCAGACCTTCATGGTTTGTCCAACGATCAGGTTGTTCAAATTAACCTTTTACAATTGACTCCACTGGAAATAAATGAGTCTGTTTTTTCCTTTCACACCTTCTTGGCTTCGACCACGCTTCTCTTGGTTTTTTAAGGCAATGGATGAAGAGAATAATGTGGGTGCTGTGAAATGCAAATTCACAGGCATATGTGGATTGTTTATACAAATTTTTTTTTGCGAGTCCAAGACAAAAGAACAAAAGCACAATTTGGTTTCATAAAGATGTCACGAAAGTAAGGGACAGCTAGTTGTTTAATTATTAAAAATCCATTGTCTTTTCTACCTGTGAAACCCAGAAATATTCTACAATACAGCCAAGTAGCATGTAAAATGAATTCTGTTTGACAAAATACACTTTTCATAAGAAACATTTTCCAGTGCCAAATCAGCACAAAACACCTTCTAATAACAGCGACATTACTGTTTAGGAGGAAGATTATTTCCCTTTTACCAGGCTACAAAAATGTGAAGTTTGAATTTCGGTTCTGACCTCGAGAGGTGCCACTGAGAGCACAGATGGATGATGTGGCAGTGACTTTCAGAAGTGCTACACAGAAAAATAAATCAATATTTATGAAATTGTCTCTCTCCTTGGAAGACGAAATTATGCTGAACTTAAGTGCTTTCTGCAAAGTTCTTGGCCATGGAAAAACTATCAAAATTATTTAGCAGATGATGTCTTTTTTCATAAAACTAGTGCAGAAGTAAGATTAAGTATGTCTCTACTATTTTTGATAATGTCAGCTCCTATTCCATCTTGTTACTTCTGACAGCGAGTAAATATTTAATAGCACTCAAAAGGTAAGTTGTCTGGAAAGAAGGAACAACATAAATATGTAAGTGAGGGTTGAGTACTGAGCTCCTCATTCTTTGGAAAAAGTCTTACAATAAACCTCAATAATGCAATCCTGTCCTGTTGATAACTGCATGGTCACAGCCCTATCAAAACTGAATTCATGTCCTGAGAGTTGCACAGCCAAAGGACTCTTTCCTGGATTCCTGAAAAGATATCTACTTCTATCTATATCTATATCTATATCTATATCTAATCTATCTATATCTATCATCTAATCTATCATCTATACCTATAGATATAGATATATCTATTGATATAGATAATACATATACATATATAGATTTGTGTGTGTGTGTAGATATAAATACATTTGTGTGTGTGTTCACTCCTACATCTCAATATTGCAATACATATTTGTGCTCACAGAGGTTAATACACACATTCCTGTGACTCGATAATGTCCAAAGTTTTATCTCCCTGCTTTTAAATTAGGCAGATTCAATTACAGCCATACCAGAATGATCTGGCTGATCCAAAAGCAAATATGTTTGGTTTTGTCTAAGTTTCCCACCATCATTTTTACCACTCAGGAGCAGAGAGGATTTGCAGTTTTTCCCTCTCTCCAGGGAAATTCTTCCATAGGAGACTGGATGCTTCCACCTTTTTCTTTTCTTTTTTTTTTTTTTTTTTTTCTGAGCTTCTTTCTCCCCAAATAATCTGAAAGCAAATGGAAGCCAGGCAAGTAAAACATGACAGCAGTGTGTTGTCTCTATCTTGTTTGCCCAGCACTGGTTTTTATCTTCTACATTTTAAAGTTTTTAAGTGGCATTTAAAAAATCCAGGGAAAAGAAAGTCTGTGCCATGAGTTTGGCAGCATTTCTGCACCAGGCTGAAGTGCACTGATGGATGGTACTCACCCATCAGCCATTAAATTCCCATAAATCTGTCCATACTATCCACCCAGCAGGTTGTAAATGTTAATGTTGGACAAATCCCGATTTAAAAGCTCATTTGTTTATTTGGTTTTTGCTTTCTTCTCAAACATAGTTTTGTTTTGATTCTCTCAGGCTTCTGGAAAGGATATATCACTGTGCAAATAGCACTGTTTTATATATACTACCAAAATTGCTGGCTCTAAGGAACCATATTTTAATGATTACCTTGCACAATTGGTCCCAGCCTAACACAGAGCTGCTCTCGGAAAATATGATCAATGTGCTCAGGTACTCAGCCTTAAACATCCAATATCTGAGCACACAGGAACAGTTCAGGGCAGAAAGAGCCTGAAGATTATGATCCAGTTCTCCCTGCAGCCTCCAGAAAGCTGCTTGGAAAAAAGCCTCCAGGGCCTCTTTGATCTCCAATATGCAGAGAAAGGTGTGAGGGGATGGTTCTGAAAATCTCTGGGTTTTCATTACCACCTCCAGCTCTTTTAGCAAGAGCTGCAGCACTTGTCACTGATTGAATAACACACTTGGTCATTTAGTTAATTGCCTGGGTCTCCAAGACAAACAAAATCACTTGAGCAAAACTTGCTGCTGATTTTTATATGGATGTGAGGTATATGATAGTGGGCTCCTTGGTGTGGATTTAAAACATAATTTTCCCTAAATAATTAACATTTAAAAAACTATCTTATCGCACGCTAAATACTGCATGTTGTGCTTACAGCACCAAGATGATGTCGAGAAAAGATATTTTAAATTTATAAATCTGAATAGTTACAGCCTCAGCATGCTTGTCCTCAAGGTCTCCATTCCTAAATCACCTATTCATGTGAACAAATCTGTGCTAAAATGTACTGTGTAGGATGTGGAGAATACAAGTACACTTCCAACACATAATGCTGTTTGGAAATTGGATCTCTCCAGAGGCAATTCCTGCCTTCTTGTTCCTATTTCATGTTCCTATTTAGATTAAATATCAGGGAGAAATCCTTCCCTGTGAGGGTGGGCAGGCCCTGGCACAGGGTGCCCAGAGAAGCTGTGGCTGCCCCTGGATCCCTGGAAGTGTCCAAGACCAGGTTGGATGGGGCTTGGAGCAACATGGGAGAGTGAAAGGTGTCCCTGCCCATGGCATGAGGTGGAAGGGGATGATCTCCAAGGTTTCCTCTACCCCAAAGCATCCCTGGTGTCAGGGCCAAGGGAGGGAATTCAGCAAGTTCAGGTGTGTGTCTGAAGGTGACACCTACAGATGGCCAAATGCATGCACACACATGTACATGTGTGCACAGTTATATCCATCCACACACTGCTACCTCAGCAGAAGGAATGGCACCAAAGTGTGAGAGCACAGACTGTGCCCAAAATGAGTGGGAAGAGCAGTGCCATGGATGGCATGAGGGAGCTGGGGTGTGAGCCTGGAGCTGTGGATGTTAGCCTGGAGCTGGGATGTGAGCCTGGTGCTGTNAGTGCCATGGATGGCATGAGGGAGCTGGGGTGTGAGCCTGGAGCTGGGGGGTGAGCCTGGAGCTGGGGGGTGAGCTGCGGCTGCTGTGAGCTGTGAACACACACAGGCCATGGAAAATGCCACAGCCTTACAAAGGATGTGCCATGGCTGTGCCCTGTCTGTCTGTCTGTGCCCTGTCTGTGCCCATCACTGGGTGACAGAGCCTGCCCTGTCCATCTGTCTGTGCCCATGTACACATGTCTGTCTGTGCCCATCACTGTGACAGAGCTGCTCAGGATGCTGTCCTTCCCGGGCTGCTCCTGTGGGATGAGCTCTCTGACACGCGTGGGTGTGGGCAGCACAAACAGCTGCTGAGCACAGCTCTGTGCAGAGACTGTGAGGGAGATGCTGCTGCTGTTTTCCAAATACTGATGAGGAGCTGCTGAAAGCAGCCTCATCACTCACCTCCTTTGCCTGTTTAGTTTCTTAAATTGAGCACAGATTGAGTAAGAACTGGCTGTTAAACAAAAAACAAACCTCACACTCACTTCTGACCTCATCCACACCTTGATTTCCTACCTAATGCTCTTCCCAACAGTTTTATGTGCCTTCTGCCAAAAGGAACAGCTCGCTGAAGTACTTGAAATTTCTCCCTTGGGTATTATTGACTAAAAATATGCCTATATTCAGCCCCAGTTTGTTTGGTGTGTGTCTGTTCATATATCACATACAAATAACTGTAATTATGTACTGTCCTAAGAGAATGTGATGGAATAAAATACAAAACCACACTTTGAATTCCTCACTTGCTGTCAATTTTTGTGTGTGTAATTTTCTAAAAAATGATGAGGTATGTTCGAGTTTAAGCCATATTCCTTTTAAACTGTTGAGGGAAGCACTAGTCCATTATTTTGCACTCCTTTCCTAGTCCCTTACAATCCATATGCACTGCAGTCAGACTTTGGTGATAAATAGCTCTGCAGAAAGAAAAAGCTTCTCATTTTCTTTGATTCCATCTGCAGGTTGGCAGCTTAGTTTCAGCTGATATTTCGATCCCACTGTTTAGTTCAGATAAATTTCAGTCAGGTTCAGGCCATGCACGTTGCCATCTTTGCTTCACCAATAGGTTCTTGCTTCCAACACAGTACTTTGTTTTCCTTAGAAAGAAATTAAATATACTTAAAACATCACAACTTCAGAGAGGGTCGTGTAGAAAACCACAATTTTTAAAGGTGAGTTGGGTATTAATAGTCAGACCCAAATGCCTTTTTAACTGTAACCAGTAGTAGAAATGTTCCAGGAGTGACTCATACTTTGAGTTCTTGCCAAGGATGACGTGAGTAAACATCTCCCAAAGCCAGCTCGTTTGCAGCAGACTATTGTTAACTGGCATTTGATGTATTATAGCAGCATTCATCACAGCTCTTCAGATAAGGTTCAGTCAGGAGTCCAGTTACATTTGATATTTTCCTTTCCCCCCCTTTTTTCAGATGATCTCATTCAGCTTTGTTTGCAAACTTGACCCAAAATAAAAAAAAAATCAGGCAAATATTTTGTTCTCTCTATATATACATGAAGTGTCCATGTTTTAGCTTTTTCCAGCCTGTATATCTGGGGTGGTGTGTGTTTGAAGCTGTGAATGCCACAGAGATTGAAAACAAGTTTACTTTATATTTAAGATCCAGAAGATGATTCAGAACTATTTGACCTACTGTTCTAGAAGGACTTGGTTTCCAGGAGCTAATCCTGGGGTGGGGTTTAAACCAAGGTCTAAGGCACCAGGCTACTGCTGCACAGAGGCTTTTGGGGCAAAATGACTGAAGCTTTACATGGCAGTAAAACCAAAGCCACATCCCTGAAAATATTTATTGAATTTCTCAAAGATTTTCTAAATACCCAATTTCTGGAAGACTTCAGTTACACCATCAATATTCCCAGCATTTTGTAGGCAATATGAGGAATTTTTTGGGTAAATTATTGGCACAATATCGCTAAAAGGTATTTGTTAACAAACTGAAAGCAAGACCTTTGGAATTTCATTTCATGATCATAATTTATCATCCAATGTAATAATAACGTGATCGAAAACAAGCTTGTTTTAATTTTAACCAATCATTAAATTGGCAGCAAAATGCTGCAAACACTTGTGAAAAAGAGAGTGTTTAATTCTTGTATGTGATTCTCCTGAAATTCTGCTGCTATTTGCTGGGAGGGAGGGCTGGTAAATCCTGCCAAACGCTGCAAACCACCATGTCAAGCTCCTCAATCCCCCAGTTACTACAGCAGGTTTCAGATCTTCGGGCACCAGACAAGGAGCTCTTCTTTGAATCTCCAAAGAGAATAACTCTGCAGCAGAGATGTGCCTTGAAGCTGGAACATTTATTCATGGATCAATGGGTGGCATTGCTTGAGAGGAGCCAGCAGCCTTGCAGTCTTATTCCTGTCAGTGTGTTTTGATGTTAGACTGGAGGAGATTTGTCTAACACTTGAAAGGAGTCTTGGGATGGAGGGAAAAAAAAGGGGAATGAGATCAAACCGAGGCCTGATTATATAGTGTTTAAATAGGAGCTTCCGGGGCATATCTAGTGGTTTTGGAATATTAATCTTATACCCATTTTTTTTGGTGAAAGTGAAAAAATTATACTTCTAAATAAACAAGTAGTGGTCCAAATGTGTGGGGTGGAGACCTGAGAGGTGAGCTGTTAATTACTCATTCATGTGGGGGAAAAAGGGCTATTTTACTGTCTGCCTTGGAATGTCAACAGGAGCCATCCCTTTGGCCCAGTTTACATCCTGGTTAGAGCTACAAGTTATTCCTTTTTGTAGGGGAAACATTATCTGGATGCAATTTTATTTTGCTATTCTGCTACATAAAAAAGGGAAATGGAACTCAAGTGTGAGCACTCTTACAAGGAAATAACCTGCTCAGGAGCTCACAGCAGCAGAATTGTTTCCAGGGTAAAATCGTGCTCAGTGCTGGGATTGATCCATCAGAGCAGAAGCTGTTTCTGTGTGGGAGCACGTGCCCACATTCCTGGCAGGAATTCCTAGTGGGATGTTTGTGATGGGAGGAAGTGTGTACCCAGCAGCTGGGCAGCTTTGGCCTGCAAACCCTCGCTGCTGATAGGTCTGAATTACAGGAATTAAACAGTGCTCCAAGAGTGGTTCCAGGTTTTGCTGTGGAGAAAATCTTCCAGCTGCACCCCAAGGCAGAGCTCTCACTGCAGCTCTGCCTGTGCTGCCCAGGGAAACCCTGCCACAAACTGAGCTGAAGTGCTGTGCACACTGCAATGCTAATGTGGGCAGAACAACACTGCAAAACTCTGTAAAGAGAATTAATGACTGGATCGACTTCTGTTCATGAACATTTAGTTTTTCCAAGGCCAGTCTTGGCTTCAGGGATTGCTTTTGTCTTTTTTTAAGTTATTTTTTAAAATGTTCTGGGTTTGGTTTTAGCCTTCAGGAAGGAACCAGTCTAATGTAAGTAAATGAAGTGTCTGTACTGAAAACTGCAGAATAAGGCCCTCAAATCCAAAATATTTTCAGGTAAATCCACAGCCAGCAAAGTGAACCAAGCCAGGACAACAAGATTGGTTCTCTTGTTCCAGACCAGTTTTAAGTTCTGTCATTTTATTTCATGGCTCCCTTGCAGACACCAGGGCAGCTGTTTCCAGAAGTACATCGATTCTGAACATACAGATGTGGGGAATTAAGGGTGCACCCTCCATTTCTTTATTCCTGAAGTTGTCTACACTTGAAGTAGAGGAAAGTTAAGTCAGCTTGCAGTGGTCCATCACCAATTTTACACCTTTCCTATGGATTGATCTCTGGGAAGTAATTCCACTTTTTATAACCAGAACCAGTTCCTCCCTGGGAACTTTTTGCCTCAGCCCTAAAGAAAGATTTCCAGATCAGAGCCCTGGCAGTAATGTTGTTCCAGTTCTTGCTGGTGTGAATAAAGAAGGTACTTGGTATCTCATGAGGAATGAAAAATTCATTTGAACAGCAAAATTGTTATAAGTTTCTCTTTATTTGCTTGGAATCTTATGTTTTTGCAGTCATATCTAACAACCAAAAAAAAAATTTAATTATTCAAAAAGTTCTGTGAACACTGCATCAATCAAATCTAGATTTGGAAACCTACTCTTTTCTTTGTTGTTTTTTTTACTATTAAGAACTTAATTCATCCAGTGCTTGGCATTCAGTGTTCAGCACTTTGTAAAACTCCCCAGTTTCATACCATAAACAGTTACATCCAATTTATTCCCTCCTAGTAAATAAAGAGCATCACATGAGCTCAGGAATTAACCACATCAAACTGAGCTTTGTCAAGGGGGCTCTGAGTGACAGATGCTGACCTATATATTCCTGAAAGATCTCTGAAACTTGCTCCCAGTTAGGAGATGGTGGTGATGCCTTAATGGCTTTATGATTCCAGGAGTTATTCATGCTCCAGTTTTTTCCTCTGTGTTGATGCCAGCACGAGTATTCTCTGAAGGGGGTTTGGAACAACAAAACTGCTGTAAATGGAGGTGTGTTTGAAGCAGAACTCTGTTACAAGACCTTAAACACGAATAAATAAACATTCTGTGTCTAATTTTGTCATTTTTGAACAGCTATAAAAAGAGTGAACTCAAAATTTGCACTTCTATTTTCATGGATTTTGATATTTTCTCTCTAAATATATTAAACTAACAAGGGAAAGGGTTGAGTTTGGAGGAGTTATGCAATTGTTCCCGTTGGTATTTTTATTGGCATAATTACTGACATGTTCTAAACGAAACACAACTTTTCCCTATTTTAGTTTTACTTTTAGCTGCTGATTTCACTAAATTTTCAGTTTACCTTTAGAACAGCTTGAAACCAAACCAAAGCTGTAAATTTTAAAGCACATTTCCAATGATTGCAGATTTTCTTCAATCTAAAAGGCTACAAAGGGGAATGAGCAGATACTTGCTCATTTTAATGCATTTTCTGAAGGCAGGCTTATCCAGAACATAAAATATGAATTAAAAATTTGCTAAGATATGCAGAATATCAAACAGAATAGTTCTATTCCTCCATATTTTTTTAATTCCAGCCATTTCTGGCAAAGCTGTGGCAAGCTGCTGTTTTATTAAGGAAAGCAAATTACTTGGCCAGTAGTTGAAGGAAAAACAAATAGGAATTAATTCTGTTTATAAGCAGTTTTTATAGTGTTAAAATGCAGAAATCAGCCTTGCTGAAAATATTGTTGGCTTGTAAGATTTTCTTACTTCATTAGCAAAGAGAGATTAATATATTTTCCTTAATATCTGTGTTCTTGAATAGTTTGTGGAATCAAAATAAAGGAAAAGGAACCAATCAGCCGTTACAAGTTTTATAGAAGTTGGGATTGAAACCTTTTCCATCTGTAAAAATAACATTTTTCAGGTACATGTAGGTTTATTTACTATACCTCTTCATTTTAGAATAAAAATTTTAGGATGTAAAGTTTATCTATGTATATTTTTATGACTGGACAGATTAACAGAAATTATTGAATACCCATGGAAAATAGAAACATTAAATATTTACATTTTTTGTGTGAATTACTTTGACCTAAAAGGAGAATAAAATGGTTGGGAAAACTGATTATTTTAAGGCAAATTTATTTCATGTTTTGGCAGTGTGTAAGTGACACAATGCTGTACTTTCACGTAACAAAATACTTCAATTATTTAATTATGAATTAATACAGAACAGTGCAGGCCATTTGCACTCCATACATTCCTTTGGTTTTGGTCAAAGTGTGAGAACTGCAAAGGGGAAAACTCTTAAAAATATCATTCCTAAGATGATGGATGCATTTATATTTAATTCCACATAAATGCAGCTCATTGTAATCACTGATGGAATAATTGCCAATTTATTTGGAAGAGGTTTGTGGATGGGAATGTTGACTCCAGGTTGTCCTTTTGAAAGAGAAAAAATCCTGTTGTCAATATGCTTAAATTTGTCCTGGCTGTGAAGGTTTGTTAGAATACAGAACCAGAAGATTCTGATTTTCCAAGGTTTTGGGGGATCCACACATATGAAGGTAACCATGGGGAATTGGAATCAGATATAATAAAAAAATAGAGGAAGAAAGAGCTTTTTCCAAGGCTAATGGGGATTTAGGAGTGACAATAACAAGAGTGCAGGGAGCTTTGGCCTCTCCTCAAAGCCAGAGGAGGAGAGGGGTCCTGTGGATGGATTTTTCCTGCATTCAACACCATTTTGGGGCTGCCTGGCCAGCAGACATCTGCAGACAATTTGGGCAAATTCTACTGGCATTTGGTCCCAGATCTGAAGAATTCTGCTGGACGTTATTTTTAATGCACAAGCTGTAAAAAATTATACTTTGGAGGATTCCATGTTTATGTTTATGCCACATTTGCCTCCCAAATAAGGAGCAGGATGTGTAATTCAGCAAGTGTCTCATTAGATGTTTTCTTGCTCTTTTCTGTGCTTGTTCAGACATGGAGCTGAGCCTTGATTGGTTTTAATACAGCAAATTCTTCCCTTTTCCTGCTGAGTTATTGACTGGTATTTTGGGGGTTTCAGGGGGTGTTGTGTGTTTTAAAAAGCTGGTTTGAAGTCAGCTGTAGGGATGTGGCTCCAAGGATTTCAGCTGATGCAGTGAGCCAGTTTTAGACCCCTGTTAAGAGGGAAATGTATGCAGGAAGTGCCAGTAATGAGCTTGCTAATGCCAGAACAGGAAACTCATCCTCAGGTTCAGGTTCACTTCCATCCAAAGTTTGGCTATAATTTCCCAATTCCTGTTTAATTATGAAAGATGATGTGCTAATGATGAATTCCTCCTATCAGATCAGCTGGAGGAACCTCAGCTGGAAGGGAAATGAAGGCTTGGCCTTTCTCAGGTGCAGACTTTTGTCTCCATTGTGTGGCTCTGCCTCACATCTTCCTTTGGAGATGATAAATTCAGGCAGTCCCTGGTTTGGGGGCTGTGGGAAATGTGGTTTTCTCTTGGTGGTTGTTGGAGCTGCTCACCTGGACCAGAGTTGTTATGGATTTAGAATACCACACCCCAAACTTTTATATTATAGAAATTTTAACTTTTAAGCATAAAGCTACTTCTGGTACTGGTGAGTGTATTTGTAAAGCAGTCCCAGAATATATTTTTTAAGTAATACTTTTTTAAAAGCCTCGTTTCATTCCAGTAGAGCACTGCATGTGCTTGATCATAAAAATCGTGTGGGTGAGTCTGAGACCACTGGGGAATGTGGTTTGTTTCCTGTGGGTGCTCAGCTGGGCTCACAAACAGGAGTTTGGCTCTTGTGACATCTAAGGAAGAAAACAGGTATCTTATGTTGAGTGTTACATGCAATATTCACCAGATTTTTTTATTTTAATTGCTTTCAGATGTGTTTGATTCTCCCAGCTATCAAACCAAGTATGGAGTAAAATAACTCAGAAATATTTGGGAGGAACTAGGAAAATGTTGGGTTGTTTTTGGTTGCAACATCAGAGTTGAGTTCTTCTATAGGGTCTGGATGGAGATAAGTCACTTAATGCATACAAACTATACATAATTTATTCTTCTTTACAATTATTTGGTACCCATTCAGTTATAATTTTTTTTCAATGTCCATAATTTTACATATTTCTGCCACAGCATGAGCTACTGTAGAAGAGTCTGTTCCATAATTTCTGAGGTATGAAATGAGTAAAAATCTCATGGTCACTGTGGTTCAGGCAGGTGTATGTTAGGGATGTATGTATCTCAAGCAATATCCCCAAGGAAGAAACAAGCCTTAACAATACAGAAAAGAATTCAGCATTGGAATTCTCAAAACTCCTAAACTTTGTCCAAAGAAAGTTCTCTTCTGCTTTGTGCTTCAGTGCCAGTGTGACATTAATTAATTAGCTGTCACTCATTACTGCTTGGCATGGATTTGTGAGGTCCCTTCTTTCGATCACACATGACAACTCATGCTACTGAAACTTCAGTTGTTTCAGAGGAGGTTATTTAAATAAAAACTTAGAAACATAAATTTTGCTGAAAATGCCAGGTTTCCAAGCACACTGACTGTTGCCTTACTGAGTAAAGATTTCATTTCACCCTGGGCTCTCTCTCCCTGCCCAGAACACCCTTTCACCCCCCACTTCTGTGTTGGGTTTGGGTTTTGTTTTCCTTTAAGAACATGTTTTTCCTTTAAGGCACTCACTGGGGAACTTTTCTGGTTCATATCAGAGTCAGTAGTAAGAAAGTGCTCAGTAAATTTTGGTTGATATATGAAATTCTTGTCTGCTGCCCTTCTCAGGTATTTATTTTACAATTTTTTTACATTCCACAATGGAAGTTTTATTGTAAAACTTTGTTTTAATATTTTGGATTGATCTTGGTGTTTGTGTGCAGGGAGGAAAGGGGATTAAAGCTCTGATTTATTGCTGTGCTTGATGGTGCTTATGGAAGGTCAGCTGTAAACACCTCCATGATCTCCTGCAGTCCCTGCTGGGGTGGGACCTCTCTGGGACACCACAGCTCCTTCTGCTCCCCTGATTTGGGAACCCCCTTGGAAGGTCTGGATCCAATGCCAACATCACCACAGCCTGTGCTGGGTATCTGTGGCCAAAATGACATTTTGCTGTTATCCATCAAACCTTAGTCCTTACCTTTGATTAACCTGAGAAAAACCTCTGAAAGTCTCACCTTCCTCCGAGTTTGTTTTACTTGGGAACTTTACCTTCCACACTCAGCAGGGCCAAATACAGCAAATGAAGATATTGGGCATTGTATTAATTCCCAAACAACGCTGCCTGCAGATGTGTACTTTGGGTCTTGGGGGGGGGGTTCCTATTAATTGTTTCATTTTTATCTTGTTGGAAAATATGAAAAATTGATGCCTTTAGGACCAAATCCATGCATTTGAAATTAGGGTACAAAGAAGCTGCAGCAATGAGACTTTGAGACTGAAATTATTACTGGGAATGGTCAGATAATTCATTGAAAGAGAATAAACAAGCACCCTCTCCAGCCTTTTATCTTTTATTTAGACAATATGGATTTTATTGCAAGTAATCTCTGCCTATGAAGTTTGGATTTGGGTTGGTTTGAATTTTATTTTATTACAGCCTGAATAAAGCCAGCACTGCTTGTTTCTTTATGCTTTTCAGCATCTTGGTTATGACATAGGAATGACTTTTACAGATGATGAGATTTCAGGTGGAGATTATGGTTATTGATACTTTAATTAAGGAGCTTGGGTAGTAAATGGTTTGCTCACATACAAAAAGTGAGTTGCTTCCACATGATAGTAAACTTAATAGGTATTATTTAATTCAATTGAATAATTAGCTCTTTAATTCAAACCTCAAAGTTTAGCTGTTGGACCAGAGTGCAGCAATATTCCATTTCTGTCATATTTAGTACTTACTGTAATACAGAGATTTTCAGCAGGTACACGAAAATCTCTGTTGAAGAGCAAAGATTATCATTTTCCCACTCGATGAACACACAGTCTAATATACACTTAGATAAATCTAATTTAAGTGAGATTAATTAAATTCAGCTTAATCCAATTCAGTAGGTCCCCATCTCCCTGAGTGTGGCAGTAACAACCATATGTGCAGGGTTGGCTGGGAAATGAATCACTGCTGCAAATGCCTCTCTCCCCTCCTCTTCTTTCTGCAGGGTCAGTTTGAAGCAGGATCCTGTCATTAATCCTGTTTCTAACACGGTTCCAGGCATGCTCTCACCAGCCCAGATGGGTCAGGAATCCTGCAAGGAGGGCAGAGACCTCTTGGAGTGGTTTTGCTGATGAAGTGGAAAAAGTTGCCTAGAATCTCTTTTGCCAGGGTTGTGACTTGCCTTGCCTGGTTCTGCTTGTCAGCTTGATTTCTGCAGGATACCTGCAGCCCTAATTGCAGCAAAGCCAATGTGCTCTTAAGAACTTGGAATTCTGTACAATTTTCTGCTGCGTCAGCAGATGAAAATTCAAGTTACAGTCTCTCTTTAGAAATCAAGCTCCACTTGTAACCTGATAGGGAATCTTTTAAAGCGCCCTAAAAGTGCATCATTCTAAGCAAATACTGGATTTATGGTGATTTCCATTCAAAAAAACAAACAAAAAAACAACAACAAAAACAAACAAAGAAAAACCAACCCAAAAAACCCACAGAAACAAAAAAGTAAACAAAACCCAAAGCCAACTCCATTCCCCAAAAAACTCTGTTTCCCTGTTCTGGATTCTTGAAACTATTATCCTTCATTTTCCTTGTTTAAAAGTGGGAGAAAAAATGTTCCAAGGATTCTAGAATAAATCCAGATTATGTTGGAAAGCAATAAAGAGGACATTATTATTGGAATTCTAAGAGAATCTGAACTACACACACACTTCAGCACTATGACATTTTCTAAAATCTTGCTCTTATTTTTCCATTCCCCTCCTCCTCCATTTGTTTCTTCAAAAATAAGTCACAGAGACATTGAAGAGCAGCCAGATTGTTCAGCTTCTTTATCCACATAATTATAAATGAGGCTAAATGGGAGCACATCTACATGGATACCAAAATCCCAGAGTCTGCATGGAAACATTGCTGAGAGCCTCGAGACTTATTCTGGGATTTGGAAACTGTCTGAATGAATAGTGATAAATCCAGTTCAGTGGAATATCTGAATGGATAGTGATAAATCCAGTTCAGTAACTCAGCCCCTCTAATGTTCCCCTTTCCTGGCCAGAAATCTGCTTTTTCACATCAAGGCCCCTGCAGGGTTTACCCCCAAGTACCTCAGATCTGTGTTCTGCACGGTTCAGAGCTTTGCAACCCGAGGCAAGATTTTATTTACATGGAACAGCATTCCTGGAAGTGTAGATTAGGATCAACCAAAAGTAATCTCAGTTAGGGAAGGAAAAAATAAAAAGAGGATTCTTGCTTGAGCAAGGTGATGTTCATAAAAATAAAATCAGAACCTGTAGAGCACTAGTGAGAGCACAGCAGTTGTTTGGCCCTTTTTGTATGTGCCTGACATATTCTCCATATTCCTTTTGTTTTTCCCAATTTTTTGGAAGCTCTAAGTCTTGCAGCAGCTGACTTGATCTTCTTGCAGATCTGCAATGAGGAGAACTGAAACTGGCAACTAAACATAGTATTTAAATAGAGTAATATTGGTAATAAATTAACAGTTATGTGATCAATACATCACAAAGAGTAGAGCTGATGGAATCACAACTCCAGTAAGGGTATTCCCAGAGGATCAGGTTTTTGTGCTACAACCTGGGCATAAAAACTCTTTCACTAAAGCAGAATTTTCCAGAGAGGTACATTTGAAAATAGTGAGAACAAGAATTTCCATCCCTTGTCTGGGTTGCTTCTGTTGAAGAGCATTTGCTGTCTGGTTTGCAGTGTTTTGTTGTTTGTTTGTTTTCTGAAGCAGCTCATTTCCATTTTCTGGCTGGCTTTAATCTTCAGCCAGTCCTTCACTGCTGAAATGAAAGTGCTTCAGTTCCTGGTATTTTCTTTCAACAGGTACAAATAAGTTGGATCACTCAAATCTCATTTTTTATAAGTTGAATGAAGTGAGGAGATGAACTAAGGACGTTCCTCTAAATCCTGTACCACTTTTATTTGCTTTCTGATTTTTTTTAACATCCTAAAACTATAGGAGTCCAAGCTGTGTCTTCTTCCATGGCATTGTACCCTGGGGCTCAGATTAGTTTATGGGACCATCCCAGGTCTTTCCCAGAGTATCTGATTTTCCCCATTCCCCAAGCGTGCCCTACAGTCCTCAGTCCTGAGTGTGCAAAATGGATTTGGACACCTAAAGATTGACTTCTTTGAGAAGTTCAAACCCAACAAATGATCCAGATTGTGCTGTATAATTGCCCTAACATCATCATTATCTACATTTTCATCTTTCCTGCTGGAATCTGCCCATTTTATTTGCAGTGGTCTGGTATTTAATACCAGCAGAAACTTTTAATGAAGGGCGGAAAGAAATTGTGGTAATTGCATGTCAAAAATGAATCACCTGATGGGAATAATGAAAAGACAGAAAAACTTGGTTCAAAGGAAGCACTGGAAAAAAAAGATTGATATTATAATAATGCATGAAAGGAAATAAATGGGGTTAAAGATGCTTGCAATGTGAAAATGAGGATTTTTACTCAGTTGCAGAAGAAGAGAAGGTGTAAATACTGTAAACTTCCTATGCAGTTTCAACAGGAAATAGAGGAGGCACTACAGGGTCTCTAATATTATTGAGAGAGAAAACAAAACAAGACAAATAACTGAAATTTGGCCTTCTTTGGTCTGCTCCTCTCTTTTAAACATCAATTTAAGTGTCCTGTCAGTATATATTTCTTTATAAGTTTAAAATACAGTGAAAAAAAAACCAGAACTTCTCCAGGGGTCAAAGTTGGGGGATTTTTCAGGTGTGTTTTTCAGCCATGCTGCTTCCATGATGTGCTGTGAGTTATGTAAGCCTTCCTGGCTCTTTTCCCCTCTGTCCATGGAGGGATCTGTTGGCCACGGCAGTGCTGAGTCTCAGAACCTCAGAGTGTGAAGTCACTCAGTGTCCATTTTATAACTGGATCCCATATAAAATATTGTATGGACTCCAAACTTCTAGGATCCAGCTTTATCTATGGTGTTTTCTCAGTAGTGATTTTTTTTTTCAGATATGCTTTCATTTTAAAAGCAAAACCCCACAAATTCTACCCTCGCTCTGGTTAATAACTGAATTTGGTGGTGAAGGGAATGCAATCAGAGCTTTCTGTGAGGTTTTTGGGATGCAATCACAGTGAGACCAGATTGTTTCCTAGAGGTGAAGTTTTGCATAATGTCTCCACAGCATTATTGCTCCAACAGGAATCCCCTGGCTTTCCTTGGGAAGTTAATTAGAGTCTGTGCAGGGAATGAGTCAGACAGAATTGTGTGGCTGAGAGTGTGTGTTGATTACAGCACTGAAATCATCCTAATGGCTTCTCTGTCTGTTGCTAAAAGCAATTACTGCCTGGTAAATTTTTAAGCTGTGAAATGTAATTTTAAGAAATACTTTGCTTAAAATAACATGAAAATAATATACACAAAGAAGTGGTGGCCTTCATGCTCTGCTGTGTTTGCAGCCGAGCGGGTTTTTGGAGACAGTGACTCCAGGACCTGTGTTTGGGAGAGGCTTTTTGGGAAAATGTCAAAATAAATTCACTGAATTGAAAATGCTGTGGAGCTGTAAATGCTTTGTGATATTACAGATGGCAGAAATTGGTCTGAAGTATTGGTAAAAATGAAGGACGTGCCTTTTAAGGATCTGAACATGCAGGTGTTCGTTCCCTCTCCTACTGAGCCAAGCACTGCCTTTTGACTCATGTATTTTGCCTTTCATGAAAATGAACAAATTCAGGGTTGAAGTGAACCAGGCGTGAAAAAACAGATTTTTTTTTTTTTCTATTCCCTTTCTTTCCATCTGAGAAAGCCCAAGCAAAAGCCTTTTCAGCCTCCTGGATGGATGACTTGCAGGAGTTCTCAGTAGGAGATTGTGATGGAAAGCTGAGCATGGGAGCCTTTGGTGCTTTTCCCACAGAATGCTGTGGATTTTACAGGCAGATAAGGATAATCTTGCTATGAAGATTTCACTCACATTAATATTACTTTGAACAAAGGGGTGATGGCCATAAGGCACTCCCAGATGCTGTCAGAGGATTTATTATCCCATTGGTGCCTGTATATGTTGCTTTCTACAGTGTGGTGATTACCTTTCAATTTTTCCTTTTATAGATCAGCTGTAGTTTAACAAAATTATGTTTGTTATTATGTTATCATAAATTCTTTTTGTGTATATATATATATTTATTTTCAAAGAAGGAAATGGTGTCAGCATGAATTTGCACTTTCTTTGTTTGGTTTTGTACTTTTGATGCCAGGACAAGGAGAGGTCCCACTGAAGTCAGGAAGAAGCTGTGGTGCTGCAGCATTCCTGCAGCTCCAGTTGAAAGGCTGGGAATTACAGAATGACTGATATTTCAAATGAGCCATTTAAAGTCATCACAACATAGCAGGAAGGTGATGACTACGACTGACAAATCCAAGTTTTCTTCACAGTGCTGTGATTCATTTTAGTAGCAGTCAAGAAGTGCTTTCTCCCTTTCAGAAAAGCACTTTTTTTTTGAAACCCACACTTTAAGGTTTATCCCAGGTTCATAGCAGCAGCAGACCATTCCCTCAGAAGTTCCCCTTTGTTGTGGTGCCTCCTGCACTGTTCAACCTTCCTGTTTACTTTAGGGAAGAAAGGATCTTGTTGGGGGAGATCAGGGCTCCTTTTACCTTCTCTCTGAGCCCCTGCTGCAGTTCTCCCCCCCTGTGACGGTGTTGGGCTGTGTTGTCACCATCCATCCCTCTGCCTGCATCACCCATGCCCATCCTGCTGCCTTGCCATGTGCACACAGAGCCTGCCTCAGAACAGCTGAGCAGCCTGGGTGGGACACCAGAGCACATAAATGCTGATCAGAGACAGCCCAGCTTCTCAGGGCTGCTCCAAGAACAAACAAACTCCATCGATTGAGTGATTAGAAATTAGAAGGCTTGAATAAGAATAGATATTTAGATGGGATATTTACAATGAAACAAGGAGAGGAGGGGAGAAGGATCCTTTCAGCCTGCTCGGCTTCTGGGATCCTCTCTGTCTGTCTGTCTGTCTCTGTCCCTGGGAACAGAGCAGAAGTAGTGTCAGTGTACAATTACAAAGTATCAAAACAAATCCTAAAATAGAAGTGATTTCTTTGGCCAAAGAAACAATCTGAGATATTAGAAGAAAACAGTGCAACCTGCAGAAGAGAGAGCAGCTGCGATATGTACATCTTATCAAACTGAAAACAATCCGACAGCTTCAAAGCTACAAGAACCAGTGAGGCACAAAAGTGTGTAAAGAAATCTTCTCAAAGTTAACAACACATAAATAAAAGCTCTGTGGAGATTTAATAATCATAATCCTGCAGTGAGGGCAACTTCCAACTCCTGCAGGGTTTTGAGGCTTTTCCCAGGTGCACACATCTCCACTGCTCTGGTGTTAACTGGGCTCACAGAGAAGTCACTTCCCAAACGTCCTGGCAGTGGTTGTGTCCCACCTTCGCCCTTCAACTCACAGTTTCCAAGTCCTATTACATTCCATATTACAAAATATTTCCTGTAAAACCTCTGAGGGCAGAAAAGCTCAATGCTTTGCTTTGCAAAATTTCTCTTTCGGTGTCAGATTCTCTCCTTGCTTGCTGGAAAACTCAGATTTCAAGAGGCTGCTGGAGAGCAGGACCCTGTTAGCAGAGTCATTACTGACTGTGTTCCCTGCAGATTGACTTGCTCCTTCCCAGGGATTGCTATGACCTGCACAGGTCTCTTGGTATTTAAAGCAAAGCTTAGAAACCTTTCAACAGCTGAGATTGGTCACATGCAGACCTCGTGTGTTCTTGCTCTGGTCCCTCTGTCTCCCTCTTCCCTCTTGTTCTGTCACTGGAACAATTTCAAAACAAGCTCAGCATCCAGGTGTGATCACTGCATATGAATTTTACACTCTTCTTTAGTCCCTGTCATTTCATTTCCTTGCTGTTTTCCAAGTATTTTCCTTACTGTTTTCCAAGGAGGTTCCCAGTTTCCCTTTTCCCCCCTTCATTTCCCTCAGCCTGTTACTCTGCTAACACATTTCCAGGAAACCACTAGTTTGAAAATAATGTGGCATAGCTGAACCCTGGAATTTGGAGGGAGGAAAATCTGTGCAGGTATGTAATAATTGGAGAGAGTGTGCTCCTATGAATTAAGTGCTGTGGCAGGAGCTGATGGGGTGCAGATGAGCCCTTATTGGATTTTCTTTGTGCAGCCATTGGATCCACTCATTTTTCATCTGTTAACAATAGAGTTCCATTTGGATAAGAAGTTTAATTTGTCTGCTAATGATTCGTTTCTATACTTGGATATCTACATCTATCAGGAAGCTGAAGCCTGTACACAGTGGAGGAAAAATATTGGGAAAAGAACCTGATTGAGTTTAAGCACAATATTCACCAGGACTGTTTTACAAGTTACTGCCTAATTTGAGCATTATATGTTCTTCTGTTAAACCATATTACACACAACACCATTTGTCTTTTGTCTGCTGAGTTGAAAATACAATGTAAAATAAATTACTCCTTGCTAGAGGAGATCAGGAGGATACTTTTACAGGAAATGTGTCTGGAGCACTGTCTCCAATGGAAGTGTCGGCAGTCAGTTGATGTAATAAATTGGGGGACAATAAGAAGTTGGTACAAGCTGTTCTACTAAAGTAATTTTAAAAGTTCTAATGCTAAGCCAGACAAAATGCAGCAAAGGCTCAAATGTGAAATAACAGAAATAAACCCTTTTATTCCAGCCAGTCCCAGTAGTGCAGGGACAGAAGATTGCAAATGAGATATAAATCTTTAAGAGGGATTATCACGTGACTGAGGTATAGTGGACAAATAAATCTGATTTCCCTGCTGGGCAAGTTTGGAAGGAACTGCTGTTAGGAATTAAGATTTACATGGAAAAATATGATATGCTGGGAAGAATCAATAAGGTTTTTATAAATGGGCTCATTGCCTCCTAAATCAGAGCTCCTTGTGGGAGTTGTGAGTGTGCAGAGAGAGCATCCTTGATCCAGCTGATGGTATCTCACATCTAAGTGTGACGTAATGGGCAATTCTTGTCTTAGCTCAACAACATTCCCTTAATTTTTATAGACCAAATTTAGTTGCAGCTGAGTGCTGTTAGAACTCATTAAATAAGGGCTTCTTTTTCCCTGCCTCATTCATGAGAACAGCAAAAGGAGACTCTTTCCCTTGAAAAAGGAATCCGAAATTTTAATTTTGTATTTCCCATCTTTTACTGCTTCCAGCTGGAGGAGTTCCAAGTGTTACTCAAACTTATGTTCAAACTTTACTCCTTGAAGTATTTGTGTGTTTGGAATTTTAATGTGTAACCTAGTGGCTGAAAGTTGTTTGCATTGGAGGGAACAGTTTGGGTACTGCTTATTTTTTAGTGTGTAAGACCTGAGGATCAATGAGTTTTTTGAAAAAAAAAAATTTAAACCAAATTATAAATAACTTTATATGGCTCTAAGCAACAACAAAACCCACAACTCTTTCTAATTATTGGTTACTTCCTCCAATTCTAGTTCTTTACACTCAGACCTTTGCTGTGTTTATGCTTCCATGGCAAAACTGCACATTCGTGCAAATAATTTTGCATTCAGACCTACTTTTCTTAATACATGTGTGATATTTATAGTCCTAGTAGTTGTGCATAAAGTTTCACAGGCTTGAAAAAACTTATGTGGAAGTTAAACAAAGTCTGAGGTAACAGCAAAGCATTCTGTGTTATATAACGAGCCCTGCAAGCATGCTAGAAAAATGTGATATCTCTGGTAATCTGATAAATTGATAAACGTGACAATACCCAATTTTACACTGTATTAATATAATGTGATGTGAAAAAGTGCCTGGCTAACCCAGAAATTATGCTGGCAACTTGCACTGGTAGCTGCATATCTGCTACATTCGGTGGCAGTGAATTAAATATCTCCTAAGGCACTCGAAACCTGACAAGGCAGAGGATAATTCTTCTGAAAGCTTGTACAAGCAGATGTAGCAGGGAAAGAGAACTGTCCCTATGGGATACCTCACTTGTTATATACAACTCCACTTTATTATTTTCCTTGTGTATAGGTCTGTCATAAAGAAAAATCTGTTGATCAGTCACAGGTTCTGCCATCAGTGTTACTATTCCTCCTCCTTGGGTTTTTTCCAAGGAAGTTTCCTTGATGTAAACCCACTGATTTGTGATAAATCTTGAAAGCACAATTGCAGTGAGCTGAGCAGAAAATCAGAGCACCCCCAATATGATCATCTAAATCTTGTGATTACTTTTTTTTTCAGGGAAATGAGGGGCTGAAAACTGCTGAGGGAGCAGGATGCATTGCATAAAACACCTGGAAGTGGGAACTAATTTTTCTGAGTGGTGCTGAGAGAAGGCTCCTTTGCTGATTTGATTGTGACCTTTCAGATCTTATATGAAATTTTGCATCCTTTTACAAAAATTAATTAAGCAAGATGAGTCTGCAGCTAATTCTTGTGTCAGTGGGTGGGAGACAAAGATGAATGTCTCCCTCCCTCTGTTTTGGCCACTTTTGATGTAGTGGTTTTTTAGGGAAGCAAGAGCTGGAACAGGGATAGAAGCATGGGGACAGGTGAGACCCCTTGTAGATCTGGGTTAAAAGGCAATCCAATATGGCATTCCAGACTTTTAAAATAAAAAGCACAAATATAAAATAATTAATACAATCAGCTTTTGGGATGTGTCCCAAGTCATTTATATGTGGCAAAACTGAGCAGAATGGTTTTGCTTAGCAGCACTAAAACTGATTATTAAGGAAACTTTGACAGATTTGTAATAGAAAAGGAGGAAATCACCACAGATTTTTAATTAATTTTAGTATGAGTAAATTAAAATATGAAAAATTTATCTCCCAATTCACTTGAGCTTTGTATTTCCCTTCCTCCCAGCCCCTCTTAGTGCTGTCAGGAGTCCTCTCAGAGTACTGAGGTTCTTCCCTTTTCCACTCCTCTTTTTTTGCTTTATCTTTTTTCCCTGAGCTGATGACTCTCCTCACAGCAGCAGTAATCTGTTAATAGTCCCCAGATGGCACGACCTGTTGTATTTCTGTATTTCATTCATTTCCTACTGGTCTAGTTCTCAGTCACATAGATCTCTTCAGACAATATTTCAGCCTTTTTATTGATGCAGCCTTTTGAGTTTCTTGTTAATGTGTTTCATGAGCACACTCTGCCTGCTATGGCTATGGAAATGAAAGGGAGCAGTTTGGGTGGAATGTGAAAGAAGCCAATTTTTAAAAGACAGGAAAAAGGGGAAATAACGTCATGAGACTTGGAAGGTGAAGTGGTGGAGGAGCTATAAAGAGTTTGGAGGTGGATTCCCAGAGAGACTTGATGTTTTTCAACAGAGAGGGAAGCAAAGGCTGCTTGAGATGAAAAAGGAGTGAGTGATTAAAGGACAGGAGAGTGAGACTGAAAGAGGAAAGGAATTTGTATCTTGTGTGTGGCTTCACAAAATGGAACTGGGAGATAAGTGTAAATTTAAGGACAATTTAAATAATTTTTACCTTTAAGTTCAAGGTATAGCAGCAAATCCAGCAGCAGACAAATAAAATAATTTAAAGTTCCAAGCCCTTGCTCATGTCTGTAGCAGTTTGTGTCCTTGAGTTGAGCAGAGTGAAATCACAGGAGTTTTCCTGGGGGATGTCCCTGGAATGAGGAGTCTTTCAGCTGAGGTATGATGCTCTGAAACAGCAGAATGATATTTCACATCAAGAGCCACATTCTTGTTTGTGCTTCTGAAAAGGCAGGATTTGAAGTGGAGCTGGGTGAGAAAATTTGATCTGGTTTTTGTCCAGGTGGATGGTTCAGAGCTCCTGCAGCTGCAGGAGCAGCTTATCCCCACTCTGCCTGTGGGATGGGACAGAAACTGGAACTCCTCACAGTGTATTCCACGATGGTTTCAGTTTTGGAAACAATGGGGAGATCCTTCATGGATTTCTGAGATATTGTAGTTGTACATCTTCCTGAAGAGTTTCTGAGATTTTTTTTTTTACTGCCATTGGCAGTCGATTCTTCCATTAATCCATCAGAGATTGAGACCATGTGGAGGCACAGAGCCTGGGGAGAAATGGTTGTAGGAGAGAAATGCAGTGGGAGAAATTGTTGTAGGAGAGTTCTGAGAACACTTTGGGCTGAAGTAATGGAAAAACAAGGAGTGGAGAAAAATTTCTGCCAGTGCACGTCTAAATTTTGGAGAAATATAGAGCAAAATGTATTTTTGGTTTCTCAGCTTGGTAATAAAGCCTTTGAAGGGGCTGAATTTTGACATAGCTGTTTGGGAGGAGAGAAAAATGGCAACTCCATAATTGGAGTGGAATTAAAATTGTTTAGAAGGGGATGGAGTGGATTGCACAGAGTGATGGACTGCAAATTGTACCATGTCTGATCATTTCTGTGCTCTCAGCAGCCTCTCAGCTGAGCCTCAGTAGAAATGGCACCACAAATTGCAGGTTAGGAAAGAGAGGCTGGAGCTGAGGCTGCAGGATGCAAATGGCAGAAATAGGAGGGTCGTTCTCAAAACTGAGGTATTAAGATAAAGAAATGGGAGTAGAGAGGATTAAACTGAAAAAGACAAGATAACATTTGCAAAATGAACAAGAGATGTGTGGGAAAACAAGGGGAGTTAGAGAGCAAGCGACAGAATGTGTGAATACATAATACAGAGTAATTTGAATTTTTTGGCATGAAGAATGTGATAAAGATGTGGTAGACCAAGTGGATGTAATTTTCCATGTCTCATTTGCAGTACTTGGAATTTATTTTGATTATGAACACTTGCAAAGTAAAATGCACTAGAGGAAAATGTGGCTCGAATAGTGCTTATTGCAAATATTGAAAGATTCTTTTCCAAAAACAAAGGGTGAAGTGCATGTCATGAATTTTCCTTTGTTCTCTCAGAGCCCATGAATATTTTGGTGGGAATCAGGTAGTGTGTGAGCTCCCTTTCACTGCTGGTTAGAGAAGATTCTAATTTTTCCCAGTTAATTAAGCCCTTACATGAAAGCTGTGAACAGACACAGGGCTCGTTTCTCGTTCTCCTTCTGCTCTTTGGTGTGATTTGATGAAAATTGCTTTACATCTCTTTGGTTCAGTTTTCCTACCTGTGAAATAGGGAATTATAACGAGATCTGAGCTTTGCTAACAAAAGAAGTGCATCAGAATGTGCAGGCAAGTGCTGGGGAGCAGCAGCACCACCTTATCCAGCAGGAGGGTGATTGCAGCTGTGGAAGTGTGCTCCAGTCTGGAAAATATTCCCTCTTATTTTTTTTCTAGGTGAATTTTATCTCTCCCATTGTGTTTTCTCTGCTGGACAGGCTTCAAAGAAGAAAGCTGTGGTTCCTGTGGAGTTTAAAACGATTAACAACATCCATATTCATTGTGAGAAATGAAATCCTTACCAAGGGGTGAACTCTGAATTCTGACTGTGCCTCTTCCCAGCCCAGTTCTTCTTTGACCATTTTTAACTAAAATTCCAAAATTCTCTCTAAGATAAATTACTATATTCTCAAAGGGGCTTTTCTTCAGTCTGAAACCCCTCCTCAGACTGGCAGGCTTGACATCTCCAGCAGGATTTGGTGCTGTCTGCAGCAGCTTTGAAACATGTGCATGAGCATGGAAGCCAATCCCCCCCTGCTCCAGTGCACAGGGAGGCACCACATCCCTGCTGTCACCTGTCTCCAGGCCCTAATGGAATTACCTCGGAAATGGAAACGGAATTACCTTTCTCCAGGTGCCATTTGACACAGATCTCTGTCTGACAATGAGACAAATTCAGCTTTTTTAAAATATAAGAGGAGATCCATTGACTGTCTGTTTTTTTGCCTTCCTAAGCAACAGCTAAATTCAGCTCTTTGGGTTGAAAAAGAAGTGTGTGAGAACATGGCATATGGCTGCTTGCCTGAGAACTGTGCCTCGTGTTTACTGAAAGAAATTGTAATGTGTTGTTGGCATTCATTGTAATTCAGCTTAACTGGGAGCCTGCCAGAACCCAATCAAAACGTGTTCACAGTATATCCAAAATACAGCACAATTGCCAACTTTGTAGTAGCAAGATGTAACAACCTGTTTGACAAAGAAATGTGAAATTTTCCCAACATGCAAAATAAACTCATTACAGGTTGTTTTCAGCCTAGTTAGCACCCTTTTTAAATGATATTTTTTTAATAGAACTGGAGTGGCATAGAGAGAGTACCTTACAGGACCATTTCAACACAATTTGCTGTTTGATTGGGCATTTATAGCTGCAAAAAGGGAGGGAAAAATGCCTTCCCTTGTCCCCTGATGAGCTCCCCACTGAAATGCTTGTTCAAATGTGGGTGACCACTTCACTTGGAGCCTGGAACTTACAGAATGGTCACCTCCTGACTCTAAAAGGAGAGGTGGTAGTAGCTGAGCACCTTTTGAAGGTGTTTAATCATAAAACTGATGAAAAGAACATCCATTTAGGTACCATCTGTTATCAGGTCTCCAAGGATTTTTTCTTCAGTCCTGGAAAAAGAAACTTGTTTTGACCTTTTGTCTTTCCATATGTAGAGCCAAATCTCTTTGATTTCAGTTCAGGCACGGTGTATTTACCAACCTGACCTTGCTGAGACAGACTTGTCCAGGGAAAATGGAAATAGGAATTTCTTTCATGTCTCTGTCTCACACTCCTGTCCCTGGGCTGAAAAGTGCCCAGCAGGACACTTCCACCTCTCTTGGCTCCTCACTGGCTCCAGGTGTCCAGAACTGACCCAGCTATCAGTCATGGTCTGGAGGAATTTTTTCTCATCATCTCTTTGTGGTCAGTAACTTCACTTTGAAATGTGACTGCTGTTCTCATATTTCCGTCCCCTGATGATTTTTTTTTCTCATTCCACTGAAAAGCCATGACTGTGAGTCCCCAAAAAGTTATGCAGCATTTTTGTGAGTAAATTAATATTTATGGACAATTTTAAAGGGTTTTGTAACAAGTTTCTCAAAGGTTATGACAGAGGAAGACAATGAATAGATTATGAGATGGAAGGAGAAATTTTCTTTAGTGTTCATCTCTTTCTTCAAACAGCAGCCTATCAGAATTGCAAGGGATGTAATCTCTTTACAGTCAGGTGTTTAGTCACACTACATCAAATTCCTGGAGTGGAAAAACATTGAGTGTGGTTCTGGGAGTCAGTTCTGGGAGATGGAAATATGCTACCAAAAAGCATCTTCGCTGAGGAAATTGGCACTCATGTACCAGGAAGTTCCAGGGGAGACATTAATTCCTTTAGGGGATTTTTCCAAATGGAGGAGCTTCTAAGTGAGGTATAAATTTTCTGTGGGATGTCCTTCCAGAGACGTGAATTTTGATCTGTGAAATTGGGTGGGACCATCTCCAGAGGCTTGGCCAGCGTGGGCTCAGCCCTGCACTGCTCAGCGTGCTCTGGCTGGGCTCCAGCAGAGCACTTAAGTTTGATTTGAATCGTGAATATTCCCATGAAATCAATCAGAGGATTAGCATTTTACAGAGCAGTCAGGCAGGCACTTAGGTTCTTGGTTGAATCAAGGCCACACTCTCACAAATCATCGCTGCAGTGCTTCCTGTTTTAAACAATGACTGGTACCAAGGATAGGACCCTCCACCATCTCACCAGAATTCATAAAAACCTATTCTTCAGATATCTTTGTGTCCAGTAGACTTTTCCAGGGAAGGGGAGATCTTCGGGTGGGAACATTCCAGTTATGATTTCCACTGATTGCAATTCTCTGACAAACATTGAACAGGAGATAAAGCTAGTTAAACTTCTGTTTTAAAAGAAAACGTGCTCGGTTTGGAGAGTTGTACAGGCTGGCAGCTGTTTCAGTTGTGAAATTAAACAACCACAGAATATCCTGAGTTGGAAGGCACCCACCAGGATCAGCAAGTCCAACTCCTGGTCCTGCACAGGACCATCCCCAGAAATCCCACCCTGTGCCTGAGAGCATTTTCCAAGTGCTTCTTGAGATGCATTTCAAAAAGATTTCCTGTAACTGTCAAGGGTTTAACCTGGAAAGTAGGAGATGCTGAGAGGTGGTGAACAACAGCTGCTCAGGGGTGAGTGAGACATAGAAAGTACAAGTTTTGCACAAACTAAAGGAAAATGACAGAATATAGGGCAGAATATCTTGGTGGATCAAGTCTGGGATTTCTGGTGGAAGACAGAGAAACGGGAAGACAGTAAAGTGATTAGGTTTGAAGTCCTGAACTGCAGTTAAATTTTATATTGGTATATAAATTCTGCATCAGAAACTTGGTTAGCAGGATTATCACAATACGGTCTTAGAAGAAAATTAAAAATAATAATTACATAATAATTATAAAATAGTTTCTTTGATGTGTGACTTTTCATTTATGCTTTGCTTTAGTTTTGTTAAATTTTACATTCCTTTTTGTATGGCACTAAGATAATCTTTAAAGAAAGTACTGGTTCTCATATGGATCAAAATTGCAAGAAAACAAAGTGCAAATTTATTAACTTCAGCATTTCTAGTAAAAATAATCACATAACCACCACTTCTGCATTCTCACAGTGCCATTGGGAAGTGAGGACACAAATCATGGTAAGACCATCGGGGTCTGGCCTCTGCACTTCACTAATTGTGAGGATTTTTCCCCAAAGCAGGAGCTATCAGAACAGCAAGGAGCCTCTCTGACCCTCAGTAGTGCAACCACTCAGTGCAATATAAGTCTGACTTGGGAAATAATACAGATCCTGAAGCCCTCTAGAGGAAATACTAATTTTTCATTCTGTCCCTGAAAATGACTTAAGTAAGTCAAGGACATTCAAGTTTTGTAAGTGACTTTTTAGCATTTTTGCAGGAGCTTGATTTTTTTTCCTTTTACAGTAGAATTTGCAAAATGCTCACAGGGAGCAAACAACATAGTTAGATGTGTGTTAAAGGTCACAATTTGAATTTTTCCAGTCCCATTGATATATTTTTAGGGAAAAGAAGCACTGTGAAAAGTATTGTCAATTCATATACATTATCAAGTAACTTAAACTACGTTTGAGAATGTGACTTGGTATTGACAGGAGGATAGTACAGGAAAAATCCAAATTCGGTCTTAAACAGCTGCTGTGTTTAAGATTAAATTTACAACCTTTTGTTTCTGAAGTCCTTTAAATTCTTAATTACAGAGGCCATGAACTAGGAAGGGATGTGAGAGATGTCTTATCTAAAGTAGAACTCCTTAAAGCTTTTAAAAGAAAGAATCTTAATATATGTAAAATATATAAAATAACTGAATTAATTTTCAAATTGAAGGTAATCAATAGCTTGTGCTCACTTCAGGGAAATAATACACTTAACCTTTAATTTTTAAAAGACACCTATTAAGTCTGTGCAATGTGATTAATGCAACCTGAAATTACTTCACACGAGTGAATCCATTTCCATAATTCTGTCCCTGTGCTGGTTTTGCATTTTTGACTGAGGTTGGGAATGCCTGGAGCTGGGGTTGGGGTTGGGGTGTTTGGCTCCCAGATCCGCCCTGAGCCACGCTGCTGCCGCCTGGAAAAAACCACACGCTTCCAGCAGAAACTGGAGCCGGGAGCGAATCCCTTATGCCATGAAACCATCCCTGCCCGGGGCTGGAGCCGGGCTGGAAGTGCCTCCTTCCCCTGCCCGGGGCTGGAGCCGGGCTGGAAGTGCCTCCTTCCTCTGCCCGGGGCTGGAGCCGGGCTGTTCCCTTGCCCGGGGCTGAGGCCAGGCTGGAAGTGCCCCCTTCCCCTGCCCGGGGCTGGAGCCGGGCTGGAAGTGCCCCTTCCTCTGCCCGGGGCTGGAGCTGGGGCCGGCCTGGAAGTGCCCCCTTCCCCTGCCCGGGGCTGGGGCCGGCCTGGAAGCGCCTCCTTCCCCTGCCCGGGGCTGGGGCTGGGGCCGGCCTGGAAGTGCCTCCTTCCCCTGCCTGGGGTTGGGGCTGGCCTGGAAGTGCCTCCTTCCCTCGGCTCAGCCCTCCCCAAAGGCCCTCAGCGCTGGAGCAGCCCGGGTCAGTGCTGTGTCTGTGGGATCAGCAGCCCGGAGCTGTGCTGTGTCTGTGGGATCAGCAGCCCGGGTCAGTGCCGTGTCTGTGGGATCAGCAGCCCGGGTCAGGGCCGTGTCTGTGGGATCAGCAGCCCGGGTCAGGGCCGTGTCTGTGGGATCAGCAGCCCGGGTCAGTGCTGTGTCTGTGGGGTCAGCAGCCCGGAGCTGTGCTGTGTCTGTGGGATCAGCAGCCCGGAGCTGTGCTGTGTCTGTGGGATCAGCAGCCCGGGTACATCTGCTCTCGGCTGCTCTTTTGGAGGATCCATCCCGGGTCAGTGCAGAGCATCCCTGGGAGGAGCCCGGCTCATCCAGAGCTGCTCCGGGTGCAGCCCCTCCGCTCCTGAGCGCTGTGGGATGGAACCCTTGGCTGTAAATGGCAGCATTTCCTTTATAAATTACGGGTGTTGCAACCCTCACAGAAGAACTTTTCAAGTTTTTTTCCGAAGTTTTATTTTTTCTTTTCCTCATATTTAAATGTTGGATAGAAAACCTCTTGGACTCTGGATGCACTGAGCTTTTTCCATATGTGCCAAGAGTGATTGAAGCAGCTGGATTTACATTTTAATTTACCAAGTAGTGTTCCAGGAAGAAAAAATTGCAGCAATAAGTGTCACAATGCATTTTAATGGAGAAATTAATATTATCTTAATTTCTTAGGATGAGGTTGTCTTCGTTTTGTGTGATATTTCTAAAAGTTCAGGAAAATGGCAACTTAGGAAAAACTAATCACGCAACTATTTAAAGAAAAAATGTTTCATAAATATGGAAGTCACATTTACTTTACTCTTCTGACCTTTCTGGACCATCTCTGCCTTATTTCCCTGCTTTCTTCTCATCACATCTCTCTTATAAAAGAAGCTGTAGTTCTTTCTTTGTATACTCACTTTTCCCAGTAACTCATTGTTGCTTTGCTGCACTTTGCTTGATCCTGTTAGAGCAAACTTGCTCAGAGCTTAAGGAGCCACCTCACCTCTCCTGTCCTTCGTGTTCTGTTCTCTGGCTTACATGGAAAATAAACGAGAGGAGAATTTCCTTTTTGGAGTCTTTACTGGGAATGACTGTGAGGGAAGTGCCAAAGAAGCCACGGGCAATGTCCCCAGGAACATTATTTCATATTGTGCTACTTTTGCTGACAGAGAATTAATTTATCCTGCTCAATACAGTATTTTTAGAGTCATTACATTTAGCTTTTCACCAGCAGCTCTGTTTAGAGAGTTTATGGACAGCGCTTAGACTGTTAGATATGTTACCGTTGGGTATCTCTTACTCCTTGTCTGATGACTTGAAAGAAATGCTTTAACTATTTTCCTGTGCAGAGCATAAAAGCAACTAGGAATGGTAGTTGGGAGCTCTGCAGTTCTTCCAGCCTGGTGCTTCCTTGTCAGAGAGATTGAAATTCAAGCACCAGGCCTGCCCTTTGGTCCTTTTCTTGCACGCTGCCATGTCAAAGATTTAATCATCTTAGGCATTTTAAGCAGTCTTATTTCAAACATATGAGTGAGTGGCATCTTATGGCTTTGAAATGTTTTCTAATCACTTGATTTTTACTTTATTTTGTACTGAATTATTACTTTGCTGGATGGATTTCTCTTATACATTGAGTTGTAATCATATTTTATTCATGGACTTTAGGCTATGTAGTTCTTTAGATATGATAAGATTCTTGCTTGTTTCATGTTACTTCACAGAACTACTTAATCTTGGATAAACTGTGTTCAGATCAAATAGCAAAACATTTAGAATTCAGAATTAAAACACAAAATAATAGTGATTTAAGATGTACCAATATTTTTCATCATGTAGTTGAAGCCAGAGACTTAATCTATCTTAATCTGGCACTGCATGAAAAGTGGTAGTGAATAAAAATTTCTAGCTCTCATTTTGTTCAATAACAACCATAATAAATTTGTCTGGTATCGTCATGGAATAGAAACATGGACTTAAAACAGGGAAATGTAAGGAAAGGGAAAAGCTTCTTCAGTAGGATTTACAGGCTGATTTTCTTTTGTGATTTCTTCCCATTGCTACTTTCATATAGTTTGTATTGGTAAAAATATGGATTCCTAGTTTGGGAATTGCCTTAACTGACATTCCTGCTAGTGACCTGACTTTTAACTGAGCTCCCCACTGATTCCTGGAGCTAATTCCTCCAAACTGCTTAAGGAAAGAGCCTCATTTAAGATCATCCAGATTTATAGAGTCAACAGGACGACACAAACAAGAGTCGTGGTGCTGCACATGGCATCCTCGTGTTTCCTTGGAACAAAAGGAACGGGAGAGATGTGGGTGAAACCCCAGATCCACTGATCCACGACCTTTGCTGAGTCGCTGCCAACAGAAGCCATCACCAGAGCTTCTGAACATCCCTGAAAAAAGATCAAATGCTCCTCCTTTTCTTTATTTCTTGCAGCAGTCTGATTTTTGGCATTTCTGCGAGGAACTGTGTGAGGAATTGCCAAGGCCACCTTCTACTTTGGGAATTTGCATCTTGCAGGTGTCTAAACTCTGACTCATGAATTAGGTCATGGACTCGAAGCTGCTGAAGAAATTGGGTTGAGCAGAAATCTGATTTGTTTGGGCTTTTCACTCCAAACACCTACACTGGATTTGGCTGTTCCTTTGATAGCTGGGATTTTTAGTAACATATGTCAGTGAAGTCGAAACAAGAATTAAAGTATTTTGGCACCGAAACATCTGTAGCACTTTTTGTTTGATTCCCCTCTGCCAGCTCTTCATCCCCCTCAGCTCTGCAAGCACTCGTGGGGGGAGGACGTGGCCCGGGGATCCTGCCTGTCCCACACGAGTTTGGTTGACTGAGAACATTCTGCAGCTGTAGATGTGGCTCAGAAAATTTCAGTTTCTTTAGACATATTCTGGCTGGGAAGTCACTGTTCTGAGGCACCTGTGGCACTGTGCCTGGACGGGGTTTGATATGATGATGATGAACTGAATTTAATGTGCAGCCCTGTTGAAAGTGATCAGAGATACTTTTAGGGCAGGACTCATTTCGTAGAACTTTAAATGTCTGTCTTGCTGTTACACGAATTTTGTCTGACAAGTTACTTCCTCTCTATTGATTAGCTCAGACAGGCTCGTTATCTCACTCTTCAGTAATTTTTTTCCTTCACTTTTAAGACAGGGACAAATGGGGCATATCCCTGTAGTACTTGTACAAGAACTTCCTCGGTGTGAGGGTTTTGTTTGATTTTGTGTGATACCAAAGTGGTTTTTTGAAGGTCAATCTGTGATTAAGACCTTCCTGTGCAGAGTACAGGGTGGATAAATCCACAGAAGCTGGAGAAAGGAGCTTTCAGTTATATTTATTTGTTCTTGTACTTTTGCTTTTAAGATCAGTCCTTGTAGATGGGACATGGTTAATGCTGCTCCTTCCTTATTAGACTTGTTAACCTTTCTGAAATGGAAACTGCAGAGGTCTGAAATAAACTCACCTCAATGTGCTCAGGCTCTAGTGAAGGAAATACTGATTCCCTAATGTTTCCTTTCTACCTAAGAATTATTCCTTTTTTCTGGTGGTTTGGGGGTTTTTGTTAGGGGGGTTTTGTTATAGCAAGAGGTTTTTCCAGGTCATCTTTGGCAGCAAGGTAATGGAAGTCTTGGTAGTAGAGAACTGAGAAAGTTTCCTGTGCCCCTGCCCTCCAAGCCAGGCAGAGAACACCACCTTTGGCACTTACTGCAAAAAGGAGGAGTGTGAACCCTGATCACATCAATTCTCCACTTCTAAGCACCACATACTAAGGGTGGATGTTATTTCTTCTCAGTGTTCTTACTGATCCCAGAGATGTTTGTTATCACCAGAATTATTCCAACACAGAGATCTTTGTTCTTTTGTGATTGCACACAGAGATTTAGGGATTTGATTGTGTTGGTTCTGCTTTTTGGTCTGAGACTAAATCATGAAGGTTCTTCTTGGCAGATACACAAGACGAAAAATATTTTGTATTGTCTTTTTAGTTAATTCTAAAAGTTTTTTTAAATTTTGGTATGTATTCCAGGATGCCTGTGCTGGAACCAGCATTTCTGTCAGGACAGGCTGCCATCAAAATCTGTCTCAAAAAATAAAGCAGTGTTTACATAGTTCAGTGCAGGAAATAGAAGCACTTGCCTCGCACTGGTCCAAAGCCTTTCTCTTTTAAAATAAATGTAACACATTCAGGGTCCCAGTGTGCTCAGCTCAGTCACTCTGGAATGTGGAATCATTTCATCAATTACACAGGAGGTCTGAGCATGGAGGCTTTGCAGGCTTGTGAGAACTTCAGGTCATCCCTCAGCCGTGCTGCCTCAGGAATGATTGGGGGTGTTGTTATACCTTCATCAAGGAGAAAATTAACGAGGCTAAGGAAAGACATAAATTTTCATTAGCACACAGAGCTAATTAAGACACTTCTGGGTTTTGTCACTTTTATGGGAAGTTCGTCAGTAACAGCATCAGTGACATATCTCGAGGTTAAATTGTTGGAAAATGTGGCAGCAAGGAGCACATGCTTGGGCCTGAAAATGTGATCTGTTCTCTGTGTGTGACACCTCTCTTCCAGAAAGCTCTTTATGGTCAAGTCTAATTCCAGCAAGCTTCCTGAAAATGCTGTTTATTACCTCTGTGGTAATTCCACAGCTCAGCAACACCTGTCAAGTATTGAGGACAAAGTCAGAATGGCTTCACTTCCTATTATTCATTCATAGGTAATGAAGGCAGAACTATATTAAGTCATTTACTTCATATATATGAATGTCAATTTAAGGGTGATGGCATATCATTAAATCAAATTTTATTAGTTCAGCAGTTTGTTCATTTGCTATTAATATTGCTTGACACATCCCCTTACAGAACCTTCTCAGCTGCTGTGGACTCTTAAAATATTAATAATTTGAGCAGAGCTTTTGTCTTGATAATACAGTTATCTTGGAAAATTGCTGCTGGAAAGATCTTGGAATTATAGACACTGAGATTATGGGAAAGCTTTAGCCGTAGTAAAAATGAAATAATGAAGCTACAGTGATGAAGTTGTATTCCCACTGGCTTTGCTGTTGGGATAGAATTTGGGAGGCTGCTCTGTGTCTCAGACATGCTCTGTGGTGAGGGGACAGTGATGTTTGTCCTGATTTGGAGGAGGACACTTTGGAGGGGAATAAAAAGGGTACTTAGGAACTTGCTGGGGATATTTATATTCCTTGAGGAGTTTGTCCCTTTGTGAGTGGAGCTCTGACCTGTTCTGAGGAGAGAAGAGGAGCAAGGTTGGACATTTCCAGCTCGTGGTCTCCCAAAGCTGCTTCCCTGCTGGTTACAGAGGAGACAGAGCTGACGAGCTCTTATTTTTCACACAGAAAATAAAAGAACAGAGGCAGCATGGAAGGAGAGAAAATGGGATATGGGGAAATGGAAGCTGGCAAGGAATGAAGAGAGTTGAAGATATACAGGGTTTTTTAGGGGAAAAATCCCCAGAATTTTGTTCTAAGAGGGGAGAAGGTTCTTGTGGCTGGCACTGTTGAGCCAGGGACAGCTGCAGGATGAGGATGGGGAAGATGAGGAGCAGGGAGCCCTTGGAATGAAGGGCCAGAAATGCAGAGCTGCTCCAGCTGTCAAGAGCCCAGCTGAATCCTGGAGCTGAGAGTGTGCAGAAGGCTTGGACAGGACAGATCCTGGTGCTCCTGGAGAGAAGAATGGAGCAAGGGAAGTACCTCGTGGACTGCACAGCCTTGAGCAGTGGCCTGACACCAGTGGAAGTTATCCTTTTACCCCATGTAGTTCCACCCAGTTTGCATCCTGGAATGGCAGCCAACATTTCTGGTGTCAGTTGGTGCCTGGGAAACATTAATTCAGAGTGCTCATCCCGCCCCAGTTCCTGTTCATGCAGATGAGGATCTGTAAATTCAAGCAGCACAAGTCTGCCTGTATTTGCATCTAAAACATCCATCTGTATCCCTGTGAATATCGGAGTGACGCAGAGGAAACTCAGCCGGGAAGCAACATTTAAACACATTCTACTTGCACAGTCAAGCATTCAAAGGTCACAGAAAGACACAACTGAGGGATTCTTTTTTCCAGAAGAATTGGAATTTTTCCCCTTTTTTGTGTTTGTGAGTTTCTGCTGTATCTTGCAATTTTAAACATTTTTTTTTTGTGAAATTCTCTAATCTAGATGCTATATTTCTGTGAGTCAGGTTTGTGACATGTAGGCTTAAAGATGCAAAACGTTGCAACCTTTAGTTTTTAAATAGACTCTGAAGTTTAGGAAAGTTTAGGTCTGAAATATTCCAAGCTTGGTGTTTTGCAGTGCTTGCAAACATGTTCCCTCTGCCTCTTTCTGAACGGTGGTGGTATGAAGATCCTTTTCTCTTGATGCTCTAAATAGTTTTGATTTTTCCTCCTGAAGAGCTTAAGAACAAATATCTGGTATTTGAGAGCCAGCTTAGTGTGAACATGGCCCCGAGGATTATGCCTTTTCTTTATTTGGACTGAATAATTCTTAAAAAGCTTTTTTAACGTCACTAGCAAAAATACCCACCTGATGATTTTGCTTGTTACAAGTTACATAAGAATTGGAAAGGCTCCACTGTGCCTGAGCCCAGGGTAATAAATCAAAGGGGTTCTGATCAAGATCATGGCTGAATTGATGTGTGTGTTCAATAAAATTGCATTTAGGGAAAGGCATGAATTCTCCCCCTCTGTCTCTGACAGCCAACCAGTCAATTCCTTCCAGATCTTTCTAGCTAGCTCCTAAATATTGCTTTATATGGAAAATATCCCTTGTTTTTTTAAAAAAACCCCAAACCCTTTTTTTTTTTTCTCTCTGTAAAATGCCACTTGGTGTGAGCCTGTGGATGCTGTTAAACGCTGGATGTATTTAAGCAGATCTGCATATATAAACTGAAGGTTGTGACAGGAGCAGAAGTTCATGCTGCCTTCCCCAATTAATCAGAGAATTTCCAGCACAGTAGTGAGAGATTTTATATTTCCTATGAGTGAAGAGCTGATTTTCTGGACTTGTGAGTCCAGAAACAACATCACAGCGACATTTGAAAATTGGTATTTGTCCCTGTTTCACTTTGATATGTTGATTTTTTTCACATGTCACCATTCTGCAACAGAGACAGGGTTGTTGTATAGCTTTTATCAGTCAAATGAAGCACATTAATAGGTTATTAATTTGTCTTGGCAGGCCAAAGTGTAATTCTTCTGAACAAACAGATCATCCCATCCACTTTCAGACTTTGTCCTTTGGATCCAGGTCCCACAGACACTCGTACCTCAGATTCTCTATTGTGCATAAGCCTTTGTGCAGCTGGGAGTTTAGTATTGTGCTGTGTGCTTTTAATTTCTAAATACAGTTTTAATCAGGAAAAACATTAAATGCTTTGTCAGGCCCTCAGTCAGAGATATTTTCCCAGTGGGTTCTCACCCCTCTTGCAGCAGTGCTGAAGCCAGGAGTGGTCAGTGCATCCCCACCGAGCTGGTTTCCTTCTTTTCCACCCCAAAAACCTGAATTATCCTAGCAGAGGGGCTGCATTATCCTAGCAGAGGGGCTGGTTTTGCCTTCCCTCAGCTGTCAGGAGAGTCCTCCTGTGGGAGCTGCTGTGCCTGTGCCAGGCAGAGCTGGCAGGGACCTTCCCTGCCCTGCCCGTGACCCCTCCTTTTCACAGCCAGGGTTTGCTGCTCCTGCCAGCTGCCAGGATTCTCCCCTGGGAATTGTCATGGAGCAGCAACAAGATCATCATTTGGGCAGGAGTTTTTTAGGAGAGGTTACAAAACCAGCATAGTTTTCAATAAGCAGCAAAAATCCGTTAAAATATATTAAAAAGGGGAAGCGAATAAATAAACATAAGTTATGGAGAGATCTGTGAAAAATTGGAAATGACAGACTTTTAAACTTAGGAATTCCTTCTGGGGTGGATCCCACTTGACAGAGTTACTGCCCCTGCAGTTCTCCTGCTAGAGCTGCCCCGTCTGCATCCTTCCTGCATAAAAGGCAACAACTGGGGCTGTCCCTTCGTTTATTTTATCATCATTTTTTCAATAATGGTAATATTTTTGATATCCCTGTCTGATGGCAGAGAGGAAGGGGCAGATGTTTGCATAACATGGCAACAATGTTTGTGCTTTCAATGGAAACCAAACCTGCCATTTGTTGACACCAATGGAAAGACTCATTTTAATCTCAGTGAACCTTACTGCACCCAATATGTGGCATCTCTTTTGTAATGTTTGCTCTGAGTTAATATCTAAATCTGATTTAGAGATAAATTAAAGATTTTACTTTGTCTCTCTGTTTCAATTATTATTTTTTTTCTTAATTATACATTTCTAAAAATAAGCATTTTCAAACTGACTGGCTCTTCTTCTCCTGCCCTTTCTCCCTAACAATTTTCTATTTTCTACCTCCTTTTTTGTTCATGTTTACTTGACTTTGACTTTCGATGCTCTCTTTCTGAAATCACAGTTTGCCATCCACATATTGGCACTGCTTCCTTTACCTCTGCTCTTTGAATATGGAGATTAGGTTTTCCTAGTCCATATGGATTCAATATGATTTTTTCTTTAACTTAAAAATAGAAAGAGAGGATATGGAATAATAGAATATTTAGGTTGGGAAAGACCTTTGAGATCATGGAGTCCAACCATACACAGGGAAAATGTCAGAGTTTTCAGGTGGATGTGATTTATGGGATGTTTTCCCTGATTTCCCTCTACAAGGCCATTTTCTGAGCACAAGGGCTTACACAGCTTCTAATGCAATGTTCAGCCCAGAGCTGCTTCCCAGCTGACTCAGTCAGCACTTGGGCTGATGGATAACTCCTTTTTCTTGGATTGTGCTCTCAAATAACACCGAAAGATTAGTAAATATCTTCAACCTTCATTGATTTTCTGTTAAAGTGAGTTAACTCCTTGAGCCCAGCTAGGTTGGAGAAACAAAAATTCTTCAACATCCAACCATAATTTTCTCATCATGGGTGTTAAGTCTTGGCTTTAAAGTAAAACCTACATGTTTAAACTCTTGTTCTTGAATCATTTTATTGCACTCTGAAGTAGGTGTTGGTTAGTTACAAAATGTCCTCAAATAATGTAAGAATGTGCAGCAAGAGAACTGCAAACTTCTGTGTTTCCTGTCTGACACTGATATTGTGTATCTTGGGAATAACAGGTTATTTTTATTTACCTAAGCAGAGCTAAGGCCCCTTCCTACTTTGTAGTTATAAACCTGAACTACTTTAATACTTATCTGTAAACAGAAATGATACTGGGGGAATAGAGAGCACTAATGAGGCCTGAGTGACTTGAGGAAATAAATATTTCATTTGCTTTGGCCGAGTCCACATGAGCTCACTCTGTACCCTCTCTAATTTCATCTCGGATGTGTTCATGCTAAAAACAATTGGAACCCTGACAATAAAGAAGAGGATCCTGATGCTGTATTTCTGCTTTAGAATGTCTCACATTTCAGTACCTGGCTCCTGGAGAGACAGAAAAGCAGGGAGAAATGGGCAAATCTCTTTTTTGGGTGTATTTATTAAGTGCTGTCATTCTGTGAGACAGCCTGGCCCTTTAATGATATATTTCTATATTCTCTTGTAAACTGCCACACTGTTTGCACCAGTAAGTAAATGCCTTCTAAAGGTGCCCTGGGGAGCTATTACAGAGCAGCACAAATAATACAAATTTGATATTTTGCTCTGCTGTCATCCATTCTCCCTGGCACAAAGGCAGGTTTAATCCATCTGACTGCACACTTCTCACAGCATGGCACGTTCACTTGGGTTTTCCCAAATCTTTCTTCATTCTACAAGTGCTTGTTGTGGTCACTGATTCTACATTTTTTAATTAATTTGCTTTTGTTGAAAATAATTTAATATGTAATAGAAGTTTTCTGTCTTTTTCTGAGTTTGAGGGCAATGTTCACTAAAAGCAAACCTGGAATGTGTGGGGTTTGGAATTTTTGCTCTAAAATAGTTTTGAGAATTGTTCTTGAACAAGGAGGAACAGAAATTTTCGAAACAGAAATTGTAGTTGAGCAAGCAGGAACCCTGCAACAGCTCAGAGTTTAAAAAATTAAAGAATAAACAGAGAATGTGCAGTGCCCAGTTCTCAGCCAATTGAACTGAACTATACTTATGTAAAATCATTCTTGAGATCATTAAAAATAATGAACGGATGCAGAGAAATAGTTTCCTATTTGCAGACCATCCTAGAATAGAGAAGAGTTTTAAGTATTAGTTACAGGTTGCTGATTTGAGCTTTAAAAATCCCCCAAACTACCTCATACTTTTGAATTACACCACAAAATATGACATTTTCATCACTGTTTTTGCTTTGTATGGGACACAGGTATAAGTGAATATAAAACTCTGCACTTTACTTGGTAAATGAGCTTTATTTGCAACAGAACTTAGGACTACCATTTTACAGAGTAAATAATTGGATCATGTTGAAAGAGGAGTTAATGAAATGAAGCTGCAGCATGTCCCCTTGTATTTATGGGGTGAGGACAAATACATTGATTGGTTTGTTTCATTCCATTCTTGTGTCACCTTTTGTCCCAGCTGAGCTCTCTGAACTGGGATGTAAAGTGGTGACACCCAGCACACCCAGTACAAGGGGTCAGAGCTCTTGATGTGGATTTGATAACAGCTCAAATCAAAGCTCTTAAATGCCCAAATTTGTTATTTCTGTGGCTTTTGGATCTCTGTAATTTTATGGCTCTTGGATTTACTTGCTTTACTGCAGGACAAATAACTGAGAATCAGTGTTTTACTTTACTTGGTAGGTGAAGTTACTGAAGGTGAATTCTGTAGATCTCTAGAAAATCATGTGCACATCAGGTTTCTGTTGAATCTGACAGTCTTTGAGGGAACTCTGAGGGACCTCAGGTAGCTTTCAGTACTAGAGTCTTGTGTTCAACTCCTAGTTCTGATGGGAAATTCAAGGCATGTGTGGTCCTTTGGAGGATTTGGAGGAAGGAAAAATCTTTCAACGTCAATAATCAGTTTCTTCTCTGGTCTGAGAAAAAAAGTAATCTGTTATTCTCACCCTATCAAGTTTCAGGGTGAAATGGAACAATTCTTTGTGCATGGGTAAGACTGTATTCTTAGTTGGAGGTGGTATAACAGAACCTTTTTAGTGTTGTTGGGATTCAGAAAACAGCATAATCTGGGCTGGGAATTGGCAGTGGGTGCCGCAGAGTTAGTGTGGGTGGGTACTGAGCCTGAAAACACTTCCTGATCAGGGACAGCCAAACTCTGTGACCTTGAAGAGTCCTGGAAGAGTCACAGGAAGAATTTGTTCCTAATCATAAGATAAACTTATATTTAGGTCTTTGTGACATCATGAGCAAAAGTTTTCTGTAATGTCACTCTCTGTGCTGCTTTGTCCTTCCCTCGTCTCCATGAAGGTTTAGAATTACTATTGAAATGTTGAAGAACATTGAAAATAACATCAGCAATATCAGCTTTTCTCTTTAGCAGCATGTGCTGTATTATGTAAGTTAAATTATAATTTTCACTGCACGTTTTCCATAATAGCTCCAAACTTGCATTTCCAAGAAACTTCTGTATTTGTGAACTACAGAACTGTTTGATTGGTTTTCTCTCCACTCTCTGAATCTGTGCTGTTGGCTTTTCTAACCAGGCCTCGATGATTGCCTCCAACAATACATCAAAAACTTTGAGAGAGAGAAGATCAATGGGGAGCAGCTGCTGCACATCACTCACCAGGAGCTGGAGGAGCTGGGAGTGACTCGCATTGGCCACCAGGAGCTGATCCTGGAAGCAGTTGATCTGCTCTGTGCATTGGTAAGTGATTCCTTGCATCACTCATCTTGATCAGCTGCATTTATAATTTTACAAGCCAAACTAAAAATAGTGTAGAGTTCCCTCTGCAGCCACACGCTCAAACAGCCGCCGTGGCTTTGCTTCAATAAAGGCCAGACATGTCCTGGCTCCTCTCAGCTGCAAAGAAACTATATTTATCCATTTAATGATTATGTATGATGGTCTTTGATTGCTTTTCCTCTGACTTTCTTGGTCCTGCATTCAAATGCTGTTGACTATCACTCCTGGCATCCATATGGTTCTGTAATTATGTGCCATATGCCCTCGTATTTCACTGACATTTGCCACACTGCACTGAACCAAGTAGACCTGAGTGGTTTAACCATGCCAGCATTCAAAAGGATGGTACTACACAGCCAGAAGGTAATGCTAATTAGACTGGAAGATTGTTTAAAATGAGCTTTAAGATGAGACTGGAGTGGTAAAATTGACTTTCTCTAAACTACAGACACGTGTGTTGACTACAAGTTGGTTTGGTTTTTTTTAGCAACCTAAAAAAGCATTTGAAGAAGAGTCTTTTCATATTATTAATTATTAGGTTATTAATTCACTTAACATATTAACAAAATATTTGATATAAAAATTTTTTCCTCTGCTATTTTATTCCTCCTATCTTATCAAATATGATATATTAACTTACTGCTAGGGAAAAAATAGCTTACTTTTGCTTGTGCAAGTGAACAGGTGAAAGAATATTGAAAATACTAAAAAGTAAAGTAGTAAAATTACACATGACAGTCACAGTATTTTACTTCTTGATCAGGAGTTCTGCTTTTGCATAACTGGGTTATCCTGTGGGATTCTGATGAAGATAAATTGTCTCCAAGAGGGAAGCTGGCACTTAGAAGTAAGATAGAAAACAAGTGAGGTAAAATGCACTCAATCTGGGAAAAAAACCCCCCATTATTAGGTACCTCTTATTATTCATCTTCTTCTTGCCTGTGCCTTGAATGACAAAATCCACTCAGTGCAACTTGAGATCTGCCCCTCCAAATGAAATAACTTTGTCAAAGCAGGGAAATGCTTTAGGGGCAGGTGTGTGCTGCAGAACCCAACAGCCAGTGCCTTTTGGAAACACCTGAACCCAAACTCTGGAGCTTTTCCCTGGAAACTTCGTGTTCCACACAAAAAGAGCCAGCACAGCCTGCAGTGCCCCGTGGTGTGACCCAGCACGCAGAGCTCACCGTGCCCGGACACTCCTCGGGAACAGCAGCCCCGAGAATCTTCCTCTGGGAAAACATCTCCCTTCAGTCAAGTGTGTCCCTGAGGAGGACCCTGCTGACTCTTTTATTGTGGTTTTTTCCTTTTTTAAGCACAGAAAATGTACCTCTTGCTGCTGGTCAATAGTGCAGCTCTGGCTGTGCTGTCTCATGACCTTACTTTTTCTTTTGAAGCAGGATGGGGATTTTCCAGCTCCTGGTATCATTTATTTTGCCTCCTGCCTTTCAGCCCTTACCCTTCCTTTCTCACTCTGGCTCTCAAATGCCTTTTTCTTTTTTTTTCCTTCTTCTAAATGTTTCTCTCCCTGCCTGCTCCCTGTGCTCTCTGCTGAGTGAGTCTGCTGCCTGCAGCTCTGCTTTGGGGGTGTTCTCCTGCTTCTGCCATTTCTCCTTGGCTCTATGTACATCATCTTCAATTCTTGCAGGATCACATAAAAGTTTTACCAGATTAAGTATAATATCTATTTTAAATCTCTACTTATTTATTAGGATTTGGACCAATGTAATCAAAAAGCATTAATAAGAACCTCACTTTAATTATTTTAAATAATGGCAATAATTGAAGGAGATCTGATGCTGCCTTTATTAGCTGAAATACATTTCTGAAATATCACAATTGTATTCTTATTCTGTGCTAACTCTTGAAAAATAAATAGATTATTGCACTAACATCTGACTGCTGGCCCAAGTGACCAGAAAAATTGTGACTTGGAATTGCTCACTGATATGGACTTTTTGACCACCTAGTATAAAAAAAACCAGAGGAAATATCTTATTTTAATTGTAATTTTTAAAAGGACTATAAAGTATTTTGTTTATGCCACTAAACAAGAGCTAACACACAGGAAATTATTGAAATCACAATGTCTTAAGGAACACATAATTTTGCCCCTGATTCCCTGAATTACATTATAAACAAATTTAATACCATTTATGGGCAGGTAAAACAGAGCCCTAGGCAGTCAGGAGTCGATACTTTAATGCATCCTCTGTGTGTTGGGAAGCATGGACAGTGTGCAGAGCACAAGCTCTGTTTGTAGATTCTCAAATATACATACTTTATTTTATTTTCAACATTTTTTAATGGAAAAAAGAGCGGGGAAGCACCAATTCCAACAGTCTGATCTGAAATCCCCCCCGTGGAGGGGAGGTACCATCAGCAGTTTGCTCTCCCCCTCTGTCCCTCCCTCTGCTCATCCTGGTGTGTGTTCCCAGTCCCGAGCACCCACGATGGATGTGGATCTGGGACAGCTCTGCTCCTGTCCACACCCACATCCACAGCCCTGCTTTTTGCTCTGTCAGTGAGCATCGATTTTTTTCCCATGCATGCATTTCTGGATTGATTTCTGGTTGGCAACTGGCAGTGCCCAAGTTGCATGACCTATTTCTCGCAGGCAGCGTTGGCAGGGTCCGACTCCATCCCGGCAGGGTGAGTTGTGTAACACCGGGAACAGGAGCAGCTCCCGGGAAAGCTCAGGCTCAGGGCTGAGCAGGAATTCACTTTGGGCAGGGGTTTCCCTGCAGAACAGCTCTGAAACCTGGGGAAATTTGCCAGTCTGAGCTCCAGCCCTTGGGACACGCTGGAATGTGCCTTTCCCAAGGGTCTGGCCATCGGACTGCTGGCTTTTGTGGGAAGGGCAGTGGGGTTCTGGTGGGGTAACATCAGGAGTGGTGCCTTGGCTGCTGTTCCAGGGGTGCAAACACTAGACAACCCCCCCAGAACCAAATGGTGACCTGTAAAGAAGGTTCTAAGGGCAAGAAGAAACTAAAAATAAAGGAGGAAGCTCCTGTGGTTTTTTTTCCCGTTCCCAAACCACCAATTAGCCAGATTCCAGATGCAACTTATTAAAGGCTGGGAGAGTTTCCTATGAAGCATCAGCTCTTGTCATGGGTTTTACATCCACTTTTCTTTTGAAAGCAAGCTGAATTCAGAGCTTTCTTTGGCTAGGCAATGTATATGAGCATCCTGGCTAGAAGAGATTCCACACTGGAAGAAGATGGCTTGCAGTGGGAAAGAAGAAATAAAAGAAATGTGAATAGGGAATAATAAGAATATTCAATGCACCCATGCAATGTGGTGGCATAGAAATGTATGTATTTTACCTGAAAGTTAAATAATTTCAAGTTTTAGAATAATCTCACTTATGAAAGGGCAAAACCAGAGTGCAAAATGTGAGAGGAACTTTCTCTGCAGGAAAGAAATTACAGGCACTGTCTTGGATCTGCTGTGGGATGAATTAATGTGCCATGAAATGCAAAGTCACAGGTGAGCTTTACACAGGTGAACACAGGTCAGCTTCAGTTCTTTGACCATTCTGGAAAGACATTTTTGAGTTGTGCTTTAATTATGAAGAGAATTGGGAATGATGGCTGTGGGGAAAAAATCCAATCTGGAACATCAAAGTCCTTTCCTGCTAGGGTGGTCAGAAACTGATCTGCAATTATTTATTTGAAGTGACCTAAATAACATTTAGGAACTAAAAATTGTGGGCCACTTGAATTTGGAGTGTAACTTTATTAAAGCTGAAATATGAATTTTGATAGCTATTGGAGGATATTTGATATTTATTGGACTGTGTTGCACGGAGGCTGAATCTGAAGCACTAGCAAGGTCTGAGGAAAAGAACTTTTTGATACAGAGTGAAGTATACTGGAAAGAAGAAAAAGGAATATTTTTGAGGTCAACGTGAGTTGCTGTTCAAATCTGCAAGTAAATTTAATTTAATTAGGCCAGTATTGGAGTCAGTATATTGTTAAAGCCTGCACGAATTAAAATATAAACAGTCTAGGGGGAAGAAAGACTGATAATGAAAGGAAGAAAAATGAATGGGAAATGAAAAGAATGCTCCAATAGAGATTGTATCTCAAGTAATTAAAAAGACTGTTAATTCACAGGCATTCAGCTTGTGAAATAAAGCCTTGTGCTGTGGAGAAATTTCAAGGAGAAATAAAGATTAGAAACTTTGTCTGCAGTTTCTGCAAAGCCACAATCCAGGCAGGGTGGGTTTGCCACCAGAAGGCACAACAAAGCCACCCATGGTCAACATGTTTAGAACAACTGCAGGAATTTAATTTATTTTTATATTTACCTTTTTTTTTTTTTTTAATAACATATGGGACACAGCTACCAAATTCTTTTTTTCCCCCCTATCATTTTTTCTAACCTATTTCTTTATTAGGCATCTCCCTAACAAAATTACAAGAGCAACAGGAATTTGTTGGTCTGCTGGAAAGCAGTTTGCAGTGATTTATTTTGAAGCACACCATGGTGAAGGTGAAGCAGTCTTTCATAGCTGACTGTATTATTGATAATGTCGTTTCTTCTAAATTAAAATTCAAGTTTTTTTCTAAATTAATACTATTGAATGGCCACGCCTACAATGATCTCTCTCAAGATCCTTTTCATGTTTCATTCTACTAATGCACTCTTTGATTTGTCAATTCTGTGAGTATAGTAGGAAGTATTATTTCCTTCTTTACCTGATTTGTAATCAAGTTTCATTTTTAACAAGTCATTCAAATGTGTCAAATACTTATTTTCCACCCATATTTCAGAAGTTATTCAAAGGTAATTATTCTAGAATAAAATCTTCATTTTATATGTATATTGATGCTTGAATAGATGGAAATAAATCTTGTTTCTTTGGAATGGAATGCCATCCCTCTTGGTGAGAGATGCAGAGATATTCCATCTCCTCAGTGTCATGAGAAACCTGGCACACACATTATTTTTGTCTCCACAAACATGTATGCATCCAGAGAGCTTTATTAATTTCAATTGGAAAAGAAGTTCAGCTTTTGGCAGTGCTATTTATTATGCTGTGCCCAAACATTGAATTAATACTATTGAATTGAGCTGGTTAATTATTGCACATATTAGAACATGTGTATCATCTTTTGCTTAGTCTAATTAGTAGCTTCATTCTTTCTTAGCCTTTCAAATCACTCAACTTGGAAAAATAACTGATTTTAAGGATTGTCTTGGTTTTTTTCTGCTTTTTCAAAGCCTGTTGACAGTTTTGGCATTTTCAGATTTCCCTTGGGATGAGGGCATTGAAGGAAGATAATGAAGTTTCTACAAACAGTTCAGAGTAGCCTAAAGTCCTTCTGTTCACAGGGGTTTTACAGGTCTGTGGATGACTCTTTTGTCTAATTGGGTAGAGGTAGGAACTTCATGGGCTTGCTAAGCTGCTGTGCTGGAAATGTTTGGATTTAATTACATATTTTGTTGAGTAACCACAAAATTGGAATCTTTCCTTCCTAAAATCAGCACACTAAAGGCAGCTCTGGGGGTTAATCTAAGCAAAGAACAAAGTAAAGGGGAATTTTTCTTGATGTCTTCTGAGTGTTCTCTTCAAGGACCACTGATTCCACCCCAGTTGTTCCTCAGTAACACATGGCTTCCTTAGCACAGCAGGAATACTTTGGGATACTGCAGCAGCCCCAGCAGTGGTGGTATGTAAGCTTAGCAAGGAAGATTTTCAGAGGTACCCAAGCACACAGCTGTTTCTAAAGGAATTTAGAACAAAAGTGACTTTTGGGTTTGTGTTTGTGTGCTAAATTCATTAGAAGCTTAGGCTTGGGCTCTTTAGGAAACTTTCTCCTCTCTGAATTTGTCATTCTTGTAGAGGCCACACAACCTCTGATAAAGGCACAGAACCCTCAGGTTATGGGATGTGTGTGTATCCTGTAGCCAGAAAAAAATTGGAAATGGTCCTATTCAGGTATTCCAATGAGAATTTCATCCCCTTGTCATAATAAGAGATGCATGAAGTAGAAATATGAGAGAAGTTGACTGCACATTACTCAAATTTCAGCTTCCTGCACATACTCCAAAGGGGATTGTGCCTTCATCAGGTCAGCTGAAATCCAGGAGACCACCTCTAATTCTTGCAAACAAAAGATGATATCAAGAGATTATCAAGCTTCAGATAAATTACTTCAGACTATTTCTCTATTCTTCCTCCTTATGTTTTTTTTTTATGTTAAAAAAGGCAGAAAAAATACAAATTTGCTGTGCTGACTCCTGTTAATTCCTTGAATATATGCACAATATTTGCCTCTGGAGAAAGACAGCATTAACAGGCAAATGAGAGGAAATAGACTTCTGTTTTTCCTGTCTTTGGACATAGTTGAGAGATTTCCTCTTGTCACACAGTAATTCTATTTCACAAAATAGGGAGAAACATGTTCTATTCAAAGTGTTAAACCTGTTCCAAAGCTTGTAATTTTCTTCTGAAAATGCATCTGTTTAAGTACCAGTGAGAATGAAGATCCTAATCCATTGCAGGCTTGGCTGGTGAATAGGCTCCTACAGGAGCTCCTGCATGCTTCTGAGAAATAAATGTACTTATTTCCATTTAGAAATTTATAAAAGAATCCGTTTATAATAATCCATTACTGTATTTCATGTTGGTTCTGTGTCTGGGTAAGCTCAGTGGTGTCTGACACTGAATGTTTCATTCCTTTTCATACCCTGCCTTCCTGTCACTCACTGGTAGAGATCAGCACCCCATAATAATTACAATTAAATTGTATTGCTACTTATTAGGCCAATGCAGTAGCAGAAATTTATGCAAATGAATAGGTAGATAATGACCTGGGGTTAAAAAACCATGTTTGTCCAACTTCTAGGGCAGGGCAGGAGGTGGCTGATGTTGGGATAATATAATTATATTATAATAAATAATATTATAATTTCTGTATATTCTTTTACCCCTTGTTTAGGGGACATTAATGGAACACTCATTTCTGACATCATTTTTGATTTCTCTTGAGGTTTGGAGCTGGAAGTCAGGGATTGTGTTTGGAATTTGTGACCTTCTGGGTATCTGGTTTCTCCAAGGCTGATGGTAGGATCCCAGTCACTGCTGGGGATGAAGGGATGGACATTTTCCCTGCACAGGGATAAAAGCAAAACCTTTATAGCAAGAGCCTGTTCCATTTCATGGTGTTCTGTTGACACCAGCAGCCCCAGCATGGCATGGTGCAGTGTTAAGGGACTGTTTATAGCTTCTTTTCCTTTGATTTCTCTGGGTTTCACAGGCATCCTTTCCTGCACAGAAATCCACTCTGCCAATACCTATGGAGAGCAGAAAGCTGGAGCACCAACTTTAATGTTTTAACCTTCATTTTAACCTAAATTGCTCTGTGAAAGCTCTCCTGTGCCCCCAACCTCGGACTGGCCAAGATTTGGATACTTGATTTGTCTGCAGCAACGTGGAGATCCCCTGTGGTCTCCTAAGGATGCTCACCCAGCCTTTGTGGAACAATTAGAATTGACATACCCAATTAATTTATAAGAATTATTGCTTTTCTAGAATCTCAAAGTGAAGTGTATGGAACAGCCTTGCAGTGACACATGAACAAATTGTGCAGCAGAACACTCACATTTTCTTTTCCATCATTTCTTTCTACACTGAAGGAATTAGAAAGAAGGATGCTTGTAATATTTGCATTCTGTGTCGTCTCTTACTCATGATATAATGTGTTGCTGGATTTCTACATTTCTTTTAATCAAACATATGCAACTTCTACCAAAATTTTTTCAAGTAAAGCATAAAAATCCAGATGTTGCAAAGTTTGCTGTGGTTTCACAAAAATGCCTCTAAAACACCAATATTTTGTGCAGGAGTTAAGCTGGGTAATTTTAAATTCTAAACTCTGGAGTGCCCAGTGGTAACTCTTTCACTCAGACCTTTTATTGCAAACACAGAAATAGGACTTCAAGCAGGGCATATGAAAGGAAAATATTGGTTTTCTAAAATCATGGCTTGGAGCACTGTGGGCTTTCTGCTTTCTGTCAGAAACTAGCAGAGGTTTGGGTCTATTGCATCCTAACAACGTTTAATTGTACACTACTGCATTACACATCTGAATATGTAATTTAAATCCATTAGCCAGCTGAGGCTGATAATCTTGATTTGGCAGCTTTATTAAAGGGTTTTACCAAAGCTGTGTGAACTCCCACACTCTTTTGGGTGGGAGAAGCATCTGAATGGCAGTGATTCTCAAGGCAGGTGAGGTTTCCTGGGGCTGTGCTGCCCAGCTCATTCCATCAGCAGCACCTCTAAGTTTGGAGAGTTTTGTCTAATTCCAGCCAAAGTCAGTGGAACTGTGAGTCCACAAGGATTCCTGCCAGGGCTGAGAAAGTCCCAGAGTGACATTCTGGGGGAAAATTCTCCTCATGCTCAGGGAGAAGCATCAGCCCTGGGCCAGTGACAGTCAGAGGGAGCTCTCCCTGGCCCCAGAGCTGTGCAGGTGTCCTGGGAGCCACGAGGAGAAAGGGATGAGGGAGTGAAGAGGATGCAGACCATGGCAAATTCATCCTTTTCAGTGCCACTGCTCCCTAAGCAGTTTGTTACTCTTTCCAGAGGGATGCTAAAGCAGCCTGCATGAAGATCTGTGCCTGAATCCTTGGAGCTGGAGTGCTACAGGCACTGAGGGACAGTCCACTGACTGCAGCCAGCTAATGGAATATTGATTCAGTCCTGGGTAATTACGTTAAATAGGAGGGGGAATATTAGATTATAGAGCATAGAGGATTCTATTTTTAGAACAAAAAGGAAGAATAATACACACTAGTGCAGGAAGAGATAAACTTTTCCCCTTTTAATGGAAAAAGTATTATTGCACTAACATAAAATTTAAATTTCTTTAAGATAACCCAAATGCTCAGTGATATACAGATATTTTCTTGGTTTATTCAGGTGTTCACAGTCTTAACCATAAAAGAAGTTGTTGTTTCTAATGATCCACGTGAAATACATTGGTAATTCTTAGACTTGTAATGAAAAATAATTGCACGATTACTTAAATGGTATTTCAAATATTTAGGTATAAACAACATAGTGAACATTTAAAATTAGCTTTTAATGTTTTTTTCTAAGGCTTTCTCTTTTTTCCCACTGGAAAGGACTATGTTGTCTTTATTCCTTGCATGTTTCATTTGCAAAATCCTCTTTCCCTTGCAGAAAGCAGCAGTTACCTTTATCTTTAGGATCCTGATTTGAGATCTGTCCCATGCAATGCATGGTAGCAAGCACTATACCATGGAGAATCTCTGTGCCAAGGAAATACAGGGAGTAGCTCAGTGAAAGTTCAAAAAAAGGACATTTTCCCTACCAAAAAATCGCTTTTCTCATTTGCAAGGAGCGATTTCTTTCATGAATTCCCATTAAGATATTTTTCATACCACCCTGTTACATTATCAATGTCTATGAGCTGCCTGAATTCCTGAGTAATTATCTGTGATCAGTTATTGTCAGGGATAAATTCATCTGCATGCAAATATCTGAGCATGCACATGCATATTCATGTCACTGTTGCTGACTGAGTTGCTTGAGCAGCCTTCAGCAAATTCACAATCCAAATAGATAAACGAACTTTTTTCATACTCTCATTAATGCCCATTCAGACGAATCTTGTTACTAATTTAATTTCTATATGCTGCTCTGAATTGTTATGAATATGTGGAACATTTCCCCAGGATTGGTGTGGTTTTTACGTGGAATTGCCACTTCTGCAGGGATCCAAGTTAAGTGTCTGACCCAAGTGAAATGGTCGTGTTGATGTAATATTTCCAAGACCAGCTTATCATTTATTCCCAGAACTTTGAATAATTCACCATTGATTCAAATTCTAATTTTGCTTTATGTACTGAATCTCTTTTTTCTCTGTAATCTTGCATTTCTGCCTCATAATTCATTCTAAGAGATACTTTAAAAAGTGAGAAAATTAGGCTTTCTAGGGTTGGGTGGTTGGTTCTTAAACATGACTCTGAAATAAATAGTGAAGTTTAATTGACCACAAGGTTTTGGTAATAAATAATAAAGGTTTGTGGTTATTGAGCAGTGCATTACACATGTACAGCTGCCTTACATACTGCAGAGAAAGGTGAATAAAGAGCACTGAAAGGTACAGCAAAGGCTTGAGATGCTTTATCCTTGCCAGTGGAGTTCCCTGCATTGCTAACTGGCAACATAAAGAGGAATTTTGGGTGTAGTTTAGGTATTTCTGAGACACAACACATCAACAGGAGCATGATGCACACTAGGGAGCAACAACAGCAGGTTGTTAATGACTGATGCAGGCAGGAATTGCTAATCATTTTTAAAAGTGAGCAGAACACGGTCCAACATGGCTTTGGAGGAAATATCTTCTGTCAGCCTTTGCTCTTGTTTGTTTATCACAGTATCCCCAGTCAGCAGATTGCTCAGAGCTCGTTTTCCTACACATATGGAAGAGGTCAAGCCACCCTGGCTGTCTGGCTTGCATGTGTTTTGTAATTGAAGCCATATGTGATCAGTCCATCCTTAATGCTGCAACAAAATATTGGAAACAATTATCCTTGGGATGTGGAAAGAAGCCACGAAACACCCGAGCCCCCTCCCTCCTCCTGGGGCTCGCTTTTGTGCCCCTCAGAAAGGAAATGCTGCCACAGCTTTATTTCCCTGCTGGTGTTTTCCTGGGAGCTGACATTGAAGCTGTTAAATGTGCCCAGATGTCAGCTTGGCACAGGACAAATGCTGAGAGGATGGTGCAATGCCCCCACCACCTTGTCAGCGTGGTTCTCAGAAGGTTATTGTGGTCAAGAGAAGGTTATTGTGGTCAAGAGAAGGTTTTGTTACTTTGTGCTGCTCTGATATTAAGGTCTTGCTCAAAAATTAAATGTGTTTAGAAACAAAGATTTTTTTAAAAAAATGCAAATTCACTTCCAGGGAGTTTAGATCTAAACTCTTGGTAAAGACAGAGCTGAGCAGAAAATGTGGGTTAGGAGCAGAGTGGGAGAGCAATCAGGAACAGCTCCAAGGGATGCTGCTGAGGTGCACAGGAAAAGCATTGTCCCAGAGAAATTAAAGCCCAGGTTTGGATCAATCTCTCCTGTTTCTGAACCTGATAGTTCATCACCTCTGCAGAAATAACTACTGGTGGTTCAGACATGTGAATAATCATTCTCCACTCTACAACTGAAATGAGATATGGGCTCTCCTCCCTTCTCTTAAAATTTTCCTTTCCTAAAGTTTTGGAGACAATGGTGACTAAATCACCAAAGAGCTGGGTTAATGTTTAGGTTTTTAGATTATTTAGAAACAGAATAAAATTCAAGAACTTGCTGAATGAGTATTCTAAAACTATGAAAAATATAAGGACATTTGAGATGTTAAAAGAATTAAAATTTCTTCAAGGGGGGTGGGGGAAGGAAAAAAACCAAAAACATACATGGGACAAAAAAATGTAATTAAGGCATTACTTGAGCATGGTCAGCAGACTCAGAGTGGCATGAACTTTAAAAATATATCCACTTTCTTTATACTTCACACCAGTATGGCAATCAGCAGTCTGCAGAACTGAGTAGCAGACCCCACATTTCTACAGACCTTATCCAAAACTGACATTGGCAATGTGTCCTGATGTGCTGGATCTCATTGTGTGACTGTGTAGGACAATGAGAGGGGACCTTAAAATGCATTTTCAGAATATGCACACCAGTCACACAAATATCTCTGCCAGGCTGCTCAGTAGATTTGTTGGTTTGATGCTGTAGGACATTTTTAAAGTCTATTCTGTGTGTAATAAATTCACTTTCCTCACACATTTTGTGGTTTAGGTACTCATCCCACAGCAGTGCATCCTCTCTCTCTCCATAGATCCCTGTGCAGCCCTCCATACCCAAACCAGGAAGATGTCCCAGTTTATTCAAGCCCACCCAATTAGGGGGAGTGTTCATTAGTGATCTTATGAATCAGTTCACACAAGTTCAGGTGAACAACTGTTCAAGCTCAGTACACAACTGAAATCTCATTTGGACTAAGCAGACCAAGGAGACTTCGTGCAGTTTGCTCAGAGATCTGTAGCAAGAGCTGCAATGTAAAAGCTACTTATAAAATGTTTAGGCAGGAGATGAAGGATCCTGTTAATTCCTGATCACCTTAATCAGTCCAGGGCAGAAACTGGTGCACCCTGCACCTTTAGGCTGGCCTAGGGTAGGCCAAGCCTTGCATATTCTGAGATCCTTGAGCAATAAACCTGCATCTCCCTCTCTGACCTCATCTGCTGCTTCGTTCTCCCCAGGTGCCCAATCCTCTGACTCTCAAGTCTTAAACATAAAGTTGACAATTTATTGAAATACCTTGTTCTGAAAAAAAAAAATCCTGGGTTATTTGTTGGCCTTACAATCTCTTTCAGTCCAATTTCTAAAGGAAAGACTATTGTGTTTTAGTCCTTATCTGAAATAAAAATCACTTTTTTTTTAGTAATATTCTTCCCAAGGCACTTTAATTATGCTTGATGACATTTATAGATATATGGCTATATATATATATATATCTCAATTGCAATGCAAATGCTAAAGCTTCTTCTGAAGATAAAAAAAATATAATGCAAATGTTAATTTTTAAAATATTTAATCTTACTTCTAGATCTACTTAATTTATCTATTTACAAGATAATAGGAAGGTGTATGGAGTGCTTAGAAGCACCGTGACAGGTTCCAAATTATAGACTCAGGAGACAAAGAATTGTGACACAATTTGCTCCAGCAAGGTGGGATAATTATAATGGAAGGGAGAACAAGGGGGAGGAAAGCTGCACATAAAAAAGCATCGAGGTGTTTCAAATAATAGACTCTAATTTGTATTATGATGTTGCATATTTGCATAGTATTACCATAGATATTAATGAATTCCATGCTTTTATTTTGATGAAATATCTCATTCTGTGCACATAAACTGTGCTGTGATACTGCAGTTTAGCTGAAATGATAGGCAAATGTTGTTAAAGAGAGGCAGAAGGATTGAGTTTATTACATATTTATTATATATTTATTATATGTTATTATGCTAATTTACTGATCTAGAAGGAGAAAAGCTTTTAAAGGAAAAGCTGAACCAAATTTGGGCCATATTTTACTGGAGCTGCATTCCCCAGCCATGAAAATGGAAATTATTTTCCTAATACATTTATAGTTTTCAAAACAACAGCGTTAGGTTTATATATAATACATAAATTATTGAATGTGTCAGTGTATAAACTGTGTGAACTACATCTTACAAAGTCTCCTCAATAAAACTTAGAGTTTCCTTGATTTATTTTAACTTTTTGTCAAGTATTGTCATAACTTGCATCTGATTATAATAATTGCCCCCTTTTTTACCATTCAGGATATTTTAAGTTTTAGGATCCAATCTCTAGACCTCAACTTGTGTGAACTGATTCATAGGATCACTAATGAAAAATTTGTTTGGCCTTTTTTAAATTGCTATTGAGATAAAGGATGACCAGCCTGTAAATTCTTTTTCAAGAGGAAAACCAGACACACCTGGTGGAAATGCACTGCCTCACCCACTTGGACTTTATGCTATTTCAATACCTCCAGTCTGAAGTTGTATCATAAAAATATCACCACAAAATTTTTGTGACATTCAAGAAATGATTATGGAGGCAAGTGCTTCAGAATCAGATTTCCACTGTTTTAAAGGCTCTTAACCTTTAATATCATCCCTTCAGAAAGGAGATTTAAGGGGAAAAAAGTGCATTTTGACAGTTTTCATTCTACATATGTGTCAGAAGCGTTTATGGTAAAATCAGTGTATGATTAATTGGGATTTTTGCTTATATGATCAAATGGGCTGTGTTTGCCTGGTTTTGGTAAGAGCTATCCCAAGGACTGTCATTCCAATGGCAAGGCTGGAGCAGCAGAGAGAGCCCTGACACAGCAGGGAGGTGCAGGATCCCATCTGGCACTCCGTGCTTTCCCAGAGGAGAATCCCAAACCCCAGAGCTCCTCTGGGGATTGTTCCCAAGTGGTCTCAGAGGTGAAGGAGCCCCCAGGGAGGCAGGTGGGACTGGGGTGTCTGTGGCACCTCCAGGCCCTGGGGAGCAGGAGGAGCCGGGAAGGGAGCAGGGAGAGCAGCAGAGCATCCCCACAGAGCTGCCTCGGCTACTGCAGGTCCACAGTAAAGCAATTCTTTGGTGATCTGAGAATGGGTTGAAAACCAGGCTGAGCTGGGGAAGAAGTGCCTGGAGAGGGAGCTTTTAAACTCCCAACAATTTAGAGGATTCTTAAAGCTTTTGCATGAAACATAGAGATGGAAGTGCAGCACAATATTTAGGTTGTGGTGTTTTACATGCCTTGAGTGTGGTGAATTTCATGTAAGGTGCTTGAATTTCAGTCAGTGTTGTTCCCTTCCACCTCCTCAGTCAGATCTCCTGCTCTGCCCTTTTATTTCTCTTTTACATGCAGTGAAAATTATAGCAGTCTCAAAGTATCACCTACAGAAAAAGCTGTGTATGCATCCATGTGTTTATATATTTATACATATATTTATATATATATTACACTGACTACTCACACGAATGACAACATCAAGAAAAATTACTATAATTAAAAAGAAATCTGTTTTTAAGGTAAGTTAAAGTCATTACTTATGCAATATAAACTGTTTAGCTAGAATTACATCCTGTGCCTATTAAATTTCAATGTGCATACATTATTTTTATCTCTGTATGTCACATTACAGCAAAACAACTTCATTAGAGCAGTACCTGTAAGAAAAAATGCTGGGGAGTTTAGAAATAAACAGAAATAAACTCTTCATGTATTGTAGGTATTTCTTGCTTGGCTTTTGATCTTCAGGCAGTGCTGTTTACAAAAACTGATTAGCACTTGGCTATTTTTTCCCAGTCATATTCATTTTTTTAAATCTTGACATTGGCTACAGTAATTTGGCCTATTTTATCTTAGTAACTGAAATTCTCCCAGACTGATTTATTAGCATAAAGTCCTCCTTTGTGATGTTATTGCTTACCTGCAGTAAGGTGTGAGAACACCTTAAGCCATAGCTGAAGATTTCTTTTCATTCCACTTCTTTGAATATGTAAAAAACCTCAGATCTTATATTGTCAGATGGATATGGAATTTGCTCAATATTAGAAGTGGAACTTCAAGGCAGAACATACAAAACAAGCAGAGTTTTAGCTGGAATTGTGACACAGACACAGGGCAGGAAGGTTCATGGTGGCTGTGTGTTTAGCTATTTCTACATTTTGGGTTCCTGACATTAAAAAGAGACATTAAATATCTATTTGGAGGCAGATTTCCTATATTCCAGTTTCCAAAATTCCAATTTTAACTGCAGGGAATATTCAACAACTTCTCTCTTACATCCTATCTTCTACTCTGCACTAGGAAAAACAGGAGTCTGCCTCAGGTTGCTCAGAAAAAAAATGTCATTTTCTCCTGTCACCTGAATTCTACCGTTTCTGACAAGAGCCACCTGTTTTCTGTACTTCAGAGATCCCGATCAAGTGTGAAAGCCCTGGGGGGATCTGTCCTGCCTGTTCCCTCACCACCTCCAATAACCCCAGCCACCAGCACAGCAGCTCAGACCCAACAGCAGAGGGGGACTGGGACAGCCCTCAGAGAGAGCCTGGAAATGGGAGAGTTAGAGGGGAAATGTCTGAATTTAAATCGGTGTTCTGCAGGCAGCCAGCAGAGTTCTCCTTCCCCCCAAATCAGCTGCACATCTCACTAAGAAGTGTCACTGTAAGCACAGCTTCATCTTGGCATTTTGCTAATGATATTCTCCCATAATGAGCTTGTCTGCCTCTGATCTCACACTCGTGTTTAATTTCTGCCTCCTCAAATCCTGCTTTCCAGCTCCTGTCATTGAATGGGGCATGAGGAATTGCTGAGCTCCAGCCTAAAACACGGGATCAGCCACTGAACAAATCAGATAATCTGTGTAGCTCTTTTGAGTGTGTGTATGTAATAATGCTGTCAGTGGAGGTACAGAAGTTCTTACTGTTTGATCCGTGCTTTTATATGAAATAACTTAAATATTTAACAGATTTTCCAGTCATGTCTTTCTGTGTTCAAGGTGTTCAAGGTGTCCTGTTACTTTGGCCCTTTCTGCAACATACCTGTCCAGGTCCCTTTTTTCTGAAATGGAGTGTTGGTGACTTTAGGCAACCTTCTGTTCTCATTAGGCAGTTTCCTGATCCAGATTTGAGGATAATTTGACAAATTGTGTGGCTGTGTGATTCTAGACAGGCAACATCTGGGGTCATTTTGGTAGTCAGGATTCATTCCCTAAACTTGTGTATCCATTTCCACTAATTGAGTGGTTTGATGATGGAACAACCTGAAGCATCATGAAACAAAATTAGGGATTGGAGCAACCCTTTCTTGTTTATTTTACTCTGCTCTTGAGATGAAAAATAATCCTGCCTATGCTAATGGCACACTCTTGTCCCTTTTAGAGGTTTTCTCTTTTGTTTTTCTGTCTTCCTTTTTATACCAGAAATGATATCTAGGATTTACAGTGCAAGAAAGAAATCACCTGAATCTCCTGCCAGGAGACAGAATTTTCCAGGCTTGGGAGCATCATTTCCCAGGTGTGGCTCACAATAACAGCACACATTTAACACAGGGGGAGCAGAATGTACAGCTGTGAGAGCTGAAGCCTGGCCTGGCAGCTGTGATAATGATTTAGTCTGGCAGCTCTGAGACTCTCTCAGTTACACCACGTAGATGAGATGCCTACAGGAATTGGAGGAGATCTGGATGCTGGCAATGCCATCTATACACCACAAGGCTCCTCACCTGCCTAATCATTGCTATAAACTACAATTCTTTGTTTTCTCTGAATTATAATCCATTAAATTCAGATTTGGGGGTGTACCCATTTCCTGACTCTTTTCTCCTAGAGAATAGAGTTCTCTAGGAGAGAATAGGATCAAGCTCCTCTATTCCCCATCACTTTTAGTTGCTGACTCTGGAAATCCAAAAGAGGCCACAGCTTCCTTCAGTCCTCTCCTAATATCCTTCCACAGTGGGTTTTGGTGGCAACAGAGCATCAGGATGAGGGGATATTTTCAAGGTTTATTTGTAATCACATTTTCCCCATTTGGTAGTTGATTACAGTGGTTTGATTTAAAAATTAAAATCCTGGATTTTGACATGCTTAAATCCTGAACAGCCCAATGTCTCTGACTTCTACAAAAGAATTGATTTACTGTCACTTTCATAGTATTTTTATCTTTTCCTCTTTAGTGTGCCCCACTCAGTCTCAGGTAAACCAATAACTTGCATCAGCACTTGCACTGTGCAAGTTTCCTTCATCTTCTGTTTGTCTTTATGGATAAATTTTATCTACATTTTGCTGTGTTTAAAGTTTATATTGACACTAACTGAGGTTGTCATTGGCATGTAAGCAATAAACTTCAAGATAAAGCAGAGAACTTGTTCACTAGGTGGATTCCCTCACACACATTTCCTGCTCAGTCCTCTGTGTTTTCCAGTGACTGGAGAAGATCTCTCTGGCTGATTACACTTGCTGGGATCTAAAATACTCTCAGGTATTTATGGATTCAGTGGTCACACCGTGTCCTTTCCTGCTTAACTTCTCTTAAAAGCAAAGTGTCAGGTTTTCAGAGCTTTTATGCAATAACAAGGTATTGGAAGAGGTTTTTTTCTGCTCGTTTCCACGGGAATAAATAACCAGGAGGATCTAGTTTATCATCCTTGTAATGTGTTGCTGAGTGTGCAGAATGAAACTCGTTCTGAGGGGAAAGCAGGCCCTGCCCAGCTGGTTGATAGCTGGAAAAGGCATCCCAGTGCATCCACTTAGTCATCATCTTGGCATGAGTGGAAGTCGAGAGAAAAATAGAGCAGGGGAGGGAATTCCTTCACTGCTTTAATAAAAGAAAGATTAGATGTGATATCGAACAGATGACACACTAATATCAAATACAGCCTGCTCTTTAAACTTTTCCAAAGGAGAATGACTTTCTTTGGTGACACTGTTGCTCACTGTGCAGTGTTTGTTCTGGGAAAAAAGTTGAAGGAAGTTTTTACTCAACTCTAGCAATTTAGTCTGGAAGTGGATGTTCTGGCCCCCACTGACTGACCATGATGCTGTAGCTGTCATATGGGCCTAAGGATGGAATTAATTTTCTCCCTGGTATTTAAATCTAATTCTTTGCAGTCAGCTAAGATAGCGAAGTGTTTCATTCCTCATAGATTTCCCTCCTAGCTGGAGGCAAGGCCTTGATTTATTTCTCAGAGTCAACTTTGACTGGGAGAATGGCTGGCAGGAAGGCACTGTCCCACGTGCCAGCTGTCACGGGTCCAAATCACTTCACCAATGTTTGTTTGTGCTTTGGTTGCCTTCCATACAACCCCAGTTTGTAAGTTTGTTATTGGTCAATATAATTCCCTTTTCTGGAGTTGAAAATTATTATTTCTAGTACAAATATCTTTGTTAGTCAAGAAGCATATTGTTTGCAATTCTTTGTTCTCTGCTTTGAGGAAGAAGTTTAGGCAAAAATATTAACGTGTGGTATTCATGATCTGTTATCCTCGGTAACACAAGCATAGTTGAAATTAATAGTGGGCAATCAATTCAGACTCTAAGAGCTGATTTTGTTTAAATTCTCTTTAAATTCCTTCATGTCCTACATCCTCTGGGGGCTGCAAGAAATCTGGGATCGGTTCAGTGTATTTGAGACTTTCTGTGTGATTTTGAATTATTTAACGTGTTTGAGCTGAGATATCTCCCTTATCTGGGTCTAAGTGGGGAATAGACCTGGTGATAAAAGGACTGAGATGTGGATGAAGGAATGTGGATAAAGGGAAAAGGGATTTGTGTGTGAAAACCTTCAATTAGATTCCACCCTTCTCCTGAAATCAGAACTAGAACGATGGACTGAAATCCACCAAGAACTGTTAAGTATGAAACCCTGTCACTGGTTGGAGTCTCTGAGCCACGAGCAGCTGTTCCTTCCTGTTCTCTGCTCAGACTTTTCCCTGAGCAGCCACGGGGAGCCCGAGCAGCACGCCTTTGCTCTGACCTGGTTTGACTGCTCCGTGCTCCATTCCACGTGGGACAGCTGCTCTCCAGCAGCAACAGGGTTCAGGAGAGGCTGTTCCTGCAGCAGCCTCTCAGCAAGGATGTGTGCCACTTTATTCCTGACCCACAGGGCAGGGGAAAGGGATGTTCTGCTCGGGTGAAGGCATTCCAAGCTCTGGGATCCAGCTTGGTGGGACTGCTCCACACCGAGGTGACAGCAGGGAGGGGACAGTGCAGCCCTCAGCTGCCCTCCCTGAGAGCAGGACAGACCTTGAGCCTCAGCACACAGGATCCTTTCTGCCTTTCCCTCAGGGACGTGGTTGAAGCCACGTGAGTCATGCTGGGCTGTGAGTGCTGGTGGCAGCAGAGGTTGTATCACAGACTGGGTGCATCCCCTGTGTCCTACCCCAAAGGATAGCATAGGGTTAAAATGTTTCTAAAATCATGGGAGTACATCCAGAGGGGGAGAAGGGTGAAAAGAAAGGGTGAGGCCTGGGTAGGCCATGGGAAAGAAAACCAAAGTTGCGTAGGCCTGGAATGGGTAATTGGGCTTTGTCTTTACCAGATCATGTACCTGTATAACCAACATGATAAATGATATGATCACTTAACAATTAAATATAATTATTGTTTAATCAAGAATCATGAGAAATGAACGATAATCATGGGAATGTTCCTGGGAAGGGGGTCTAGAATGGTTGGGTAAAATCAATGTATAGAATAGAACAATGTAAGTTTAATGATTAAAATATAGTTATATAACAGTTTTTTAACTAAAAGGTATAAAAACTTGTCCATTGCAAACTCATGGTGGAGTCTGATTTGGGTTGGCATACCCCTGACTCCCAGAGTTCTCAATAAAAGCACCTGCATATAATCATACCATGATTTTGTGTTTTCTATGCTAACACAAACACTTTTGTTTAACCTCAACCCAGGTATCCACACTACCCTCTCATCCAAGGCTGTCCCAAATGTTTCACCTCACAGTTTGGTTCCTGTAGCTGACCACACACTCTGTCAATCTTCTTCTTTCCCTCAGAATTATGGTTTGGAGACTGAAAACCTGAGAACTCTGTCTCACAAGCTGAATGCCTCGGCCAAAAACCTTCAGAACTTTATAACGGGTAGGAGGAGGAGTGGCCATTACGATGGCAGGGCCTCCAGACGACTGCCAAATGATTTTCTTACCTCTGTAGTTGACCTGATTGGTGCTGCCAAGAACTTACTCGCCTGGCTGGACAGGTAATTAACTGTTCCTCGATCCCTTGTGCGTGAGAATAATTCCTTGAGGAGTTTTGTATTTGTTCTTTCTTTATATCTTGTACTCCTTTATTCTAATATTAAAATGCCAGGTCTGGAATTCTAGCTCTAAATTTTTAAAAAGTTGTCAAATATTGGAAGCAATATTTAGTACCCTTCTCTGTCAAGAGAGTCTTAAAATTTGCTCTCGTTACCTTCAGAGATTCTTTGAGTTGGATTTTGTGTGAAATGGATATTTCTGTGCCCTTCTCACTGCCAGGACTGGTGACATCATCAGAAATCTCAGAATGAAGGGCAAGGAAGGAAAGCTTGTGGAGTTGGAGCTGTCTTTCAGCCATCAAAAAGACACAGAAAAGCTGGGGTTGAGAAAATCAATTAAGAATGTTCAAAGTGAATGATAGTATTTGCTTAATCTGAAAGTTAAATGTTCTTATTTATCAGGAGTCGGCTGGATGTGTTAGGTAGATAGAACTTGCTTAGTCTGAAAATTAAATGTTCTTATTTATCAGGAGTAGGCTGGATGTGTTGGGTACAGGCATGCTGGTTAATGCTCAACAACCAGCCACTGGTGTTTTATATTTCTGAACTGAGAATTTGATTCAAAATATCTCTGTGACTGTGGCAGGCCAGAAACCAAAAACATAAAACAGCATCAGAGCATTTATGGCTTGTTTTTCTTTGGAGTTATAGCAGTAAATAGCTTTATCTGGGATCTGAATGCTCTGGAATGTATAAATGGCACCTTAGAAATTGCAGTGAGAGTGAATCACCTTCCTTTACGGGATTTGTATAATCCTGGTGACATCTTCCTAACCTAATGCCAGCAGCCATGTTCTCTCAGGCTATGACCTTGTCAGTTCTTATAAATTCAAACAGGGTCAGATTCAGCCAGAATTTGGAAAGCCTGAAGAAAATCTGAGCGTGCAGGAAGCTGTGACTAAGTAAGCATTACTGTGCTCTCTGAATTAAGGTGCTGATTGCTGCTGAGGAGTGATGTCATACCAGAAATGGCCATCTCTTTAATCAGCAGTACAAAGAAAATCTGGGCTGCTTAGAGTTATTTGAAAGCTCCTATTTCTACTCTCCATAAGAATAATAACTTCTGAAATTTCTGGCCGAAATCCAGTTTACATCCTGCCTGAATTTTTTCTTGTTTCAAATGTGTATATTACAAAATTGTGCAACTTGCTGCTGGAGATGAAAATGATTTGGCATTTCTGTGCTATAGAACTGATGCCCATTTTACAAATATCTGCTTATAGAGTGAGTTATGGTCCCTAATTCTGTATAATCCTGTCCTTCCCTTGTCCCAGGTCTCCGTTTGTCAGCGTGACAGAATATTCACTGCTGAAAAACAACATTGTTCAACTGTGCCTGGAACTAACAACCATTGTGCAACAGGTAGGACTGGCTCTCTTCTACTCTGAGTCCTCTTCACATCACTGCTTAAAAGCTGCAGTAGCAAAAATAACTACAGCTTTCACATCACCAGAAAAGTTGTTACAGCATTACCTCTCTGTTCTTTCCATACTCTCATTCTTTGGGAGGGGCAGGAGGATTTTTGGACTTTGGTGATACTCCTGGATGGAGCAAAGGGTGGTGTGAAGTTAAAATTAATCCATTTTGCTCTTGAGTAGACAATTTCATGTCAGGTAATTTACCACCATGCCAGTGTCATACAAAAGAATAAAGCCACACTGGGAAACAGCTTAACTACTGCTAACTTTAGATTAAAATATGAATGATCCAAAATGTTTTGGGGTCAAATTCTTAAAATACATACAAAATATATCCAGAACATGCACTGTGGCTTCTTCACTGAGAGGAGAGCCAGTAGCCAATTGTTCAGGGATTGATGCCTTAAATGGCTCCCTAGAAACAGAGAGCAGACAGGAATAAAGGAATCAAGGAGGGATTGATTGGAAAGGCCTTCAGAGGTACACTCTGGGCTCCAGAGGCTCCTGCCTCAGTGCATCCCAACATGGACAAGGACAGCTCCCGAGTTCTTCCCACTTGGATCTCAGCATCAATTCCCCAAGCAGAAGCCAGGCAAGGATGGAATTTGCCCAAGCTTGCCTCCCTGTCCCCAAGATTGTGGTTTGCAGTTGTTGGGCCTAGGAGGGTCTGGGTGTCCTTGGAGAGCTGGAGAGGCTTTGTTGTGTGTGTGTGAGCATGAGAGAACAGCACTGAACGAGCTCCAGGGAACTGCAGAGTGACACTGGGCAGGGCAGGGTTGGAAAAATAGAAAAATTAAAACCTAAGGCATCAGGATGAACACGAAATATTCATAACATTAAACCAACTAACTACAGAACAGATAGTGGTAGCAGTGTATTCATCACTGATGCTTGTTAGTTAATTGTGACATGGTACAGTCCACCAATACATAACAATAATTTATCTGGTCTTTAGTTCTATGTAGTACATAGAATCATAGAATATCCTGAGTTGGAAGGGACCCATCAGGATCAACAAACCCAACTCCTGGCCCTGCACAGCCACCCCAACAATCCCACCCTTGCCTGGGAGCGCTGTCCAAACACTCCTTGAATTCAGGCTTGGTGCTGTCACCCCTAAAATAATATAATATAATAATATAATAACAGTCTCTGACAGTGCCTGCCCCTGAAGTAAGACAAGAGGTGACACACAGGTACTGAAAGATGGAGAGTAAATTAGTTTTATAAATATTTACAGTGAGTCCCTTCCCTTGAGAGTGGACAAAATAGTGATGAGACAAAAGAGTGTTACTGGAATATGTGGAGAGGTCAGAGAACAGGCAGGGCTGTCTGGGAATGAACAAAAGGAGAAAGATGAAAGGTTGTAGGAGGGAAATCAAGAAGAAAATTTAGCCTAAGCTCCAGTTTTGTAGGGGCTTTAAGATGGGCCTGTCTCCAATACAGAGGACTCCCCTGCCTGCCTCTGTCCTGTGCTGCCAGAGTTTCCCATGCACCCTCCCAGCAGAGCAATCACAGAACTCACTTAATTTCAAATGCTTTTTATAGTATTAATGGAGTAGTAGTTCTGAAAATCTTCAATTTTATTTCAGTTCTTGGAGCAAAAGAACTAAGGCTAATAAATATGTCATTGTACTTTACACTATCATCCTTAATTTACAAAATTCAGCCTTACTCCTCCTGGACATCTTGTTCTTTATGCATTTTTGCAGCACAAAACAAAGATCTTTTTTCTCTTTTCTTAGTTTAGAAATTCTTATGTCGGCATTTAATTATTTATGTATCTTTATTAAGCTTTCTCTTACAAGGTGCTTATAGAACTAGGCTATTTTTGATTTACAGACTAAGCAAAATGAACTTCTCTACAGTATAAAAAGTTCAGATTCTGATTCTGTCCTTCAGCTGATACTGCACTTTGTTTGTGTGAGTTTGATTTTTCCCTGTGGTCCAGGTGAAAATAGAGTAATTTTGAATTGCTGTCTCCACTTCTGTGGTTCATGTCCCAGCTTTTGGCAGATGAAATTCTGTTCTCCTCTGCCAGCAATAGTTTGGTTCTTTATTTTTTCCAGTTCTTCAGCTCCAATCCCAAAGCTGTCCTCCTCTTGAAAACTTAAAAACAATCTTTTGGCATAAACTCCAAGTCATTCCAAGATGAAAAATGCTTACTTAGTTCTTCAGGTTGGTTACAACAGGTTGGGTTTGTCTTTATCTTATTGTCAGATCTGGCTTGTTTCGTAGTTGTCTATTAAGATCTTTTTATGTTATATTAAACTCAGCAGCAGAAGGAGCAGATAAAACCAAATCAGTCATAGAGTGACAGCTTTGCTGTCACTAAATCTGAGGAAAATTGACTTTAATGTGTGAAAGCAGAAATGTCTCACCTAAACCAGAACTGCAGGCTCAGCTGTAGGCTGGAATATGAATTGAAAGGCATAACTAATAGAAACCTGGGTCTCAGATCCTTTCAGATACTCCTTGTTTTATGAATTATATACACTTTAAATACCTCATTCAGGCAGTGTGACAGTAGCAGTCAAGGGTACAGATTTGGCACATTAAGTGGGGAATGTCTTTGGCATTTTGTGCAAAATGAACATGTTTTGTGTGCTTAACTTGCAGCTGCCACTCCAGGTGAATTTTCTTAACAGGGGACATTACCTGTGACCTTAGTTTAATATAGAAAGTGCTTATAAATCTTCCTGCTCAGATGTCCTGTGTGATCTGAGTGACATAACCTTAGATCAAATTTATTTCAATGTTAATTATTATTATTTACATACCATGCAAATGCGTGTCACTTGTTTCACTTTAAACAGCATCTTCTCATGCTGGTTCAAAGAAAACCTCATTCTCTTATTTTAGAGGGGTTTTACTGCTGTCCATTTATATTTGGAACTGTACTTTATTCTGCCCAGTTTTCTTAACCCTTTTGATCACCTTCACTAAGCTACTATAAAAGAATTATGTCATGCAGAGAGCTACAGAAACATCCTCGTTTTGAGGTGAAATGTCCCATCAAAATGTGTTTGCAATAATATGCAAAAAAGCACATTACAACAGAGTATTGAGAGGTTTGACCTCTCTGCTGACTTCCCTTTGAGTTAGAGCTAAGTTTCAAGGTGCACTTACTCTCCTTCCTGCTCTGAAAAGGAATCCACCAGAATAACTAAACTAAATTTGGGGCTGGCCATGCTTTAGCACCAAGGCTGCCCTGAGGGAAAGACAACTGGAGGAACTGGGGAAGAACAAGGTTGGATTTTTGTTCATAAAATGTAGCCACTGGTTAATTTTTCATTGAGTAGGAAGAGTTCCCCAGTCCTAAGGGCAGCTGGGCTTCTAATTTTTCCTCATTATGTCAAAGAGGTTTAAATCTGAGGTAGGTGCTTTTGATACACTGATTAACCTGCATGAACAAACTTTCTCTCAACAAAAAGTGTCTGTGTCTTACCAAAGGATGTCAGCACAACTCAGCCTAACTTTTCCCAACAAAAGCCAAACAAAATTTTCTTGTTCTCCCTTTTCTTAGTGTCTAATTAACCTCACTGAGGTAAATTCAGGCACCTTATAATGGATTTTTTCCCTATTTTTAGCCAAATACTGTGTGTTTGGGATGAAGCATGGCTTTTCTGGTTTTTTAAAGCCATCTGGTTTGCACTGCAATTGTTAGGAATTGTTAGTAACTTCTGTACCTGGTGTAAATTTTAAATTAGCCTCCCCTGAGAAGGTGGCTGGACAAGATAACCTCCAGAGGCTCCTCCCACCTGAATTATCCTGTGGTTCATCAGCTGCCATGCAAAACCTGGGTGTTATTTTCAGTTTGAACTTTGCAGACTTCAGCTTTCAGCCCCTCCATCTTATTTTGCTTGCACTTGCTAAAGAACATTTCATCAAACATCTGTTCACTCTTTTCTAAAAATAGGTTACAATCAAGTCTGTACCTTTGAACCAAGTGAAATGAGTCAATTCAGTGCATTTGCTGTTGTGTATTTGCCTTATTCCTGAGTGATCTCTTTCTTTTCAACATAGGAATTTCAGAAGTGTTTCATTTTATGCATGCAAGCAATGTATTTTGAAATATCCCTTTGTCATATCCACCACTCAAGGACTGCTGTGGAACTCTCCTGCATTGTTGTGGTGGGAAATGCCTCTCAGCTGGCAAACTCCACAAAGCTTTAAGTTCTCTTCCAAGCTGCTCCTTTATATGGTCTCTGTTGCTTTTCAGTAGTTGACTTAACTCATGCTGTTTTATTGAACTAAGTTAATGGACTAAATATTTTACTTTTTTTTATGTGTTAGTTAACTGTCCTCAAGAACTTGCTGTAAAACATTCTTTATGGTATCTGCAAATTTCTGTGGTGCTTGCATTTTTTCCTTCTTTCAGAATTAGAAATTAAAATTTCGAAGAGAGCGTGGGTGAGCACAAGTCCCACTGACCTTTTCTCTTTATGAATATGCAGAAGAGCAGTTCCATTTTGTCAGGGAGGCAAAGGTGTGCTGTACCTTTCAGTTTAGGATGTTCAGGACAGTGCAGTCCTTGCCTGGTTTGCAACACTGCTGCTGTGACTGGTTTTGTAATTCCTGTGTTTTATCCTTTTACAGAGGGGAAATAGAACACAGCTACTAACTTTAAGGTTATTTTAAACTCTAAGAGTTAATATTTTTATCATGTCACCTTGCTACTGGAGAATGTAGAAAGAATGTGACTATAACTATTATTTATTTTCTAAGTAAAATAGATCAACATTCTATAAATGGTATTCCTGGAAGATTATTTTTTTAATGAGATCCCTAGTGCATTGCTATATATCAGAGAAAAATAAATCAGAAGAATATTGTGACCTACATATTTTAATATTTTAGTATAACATTGCAAGTGCTTTTAACCTCTCAGTTAAACTAGTCTGATGTATTTAAAAAAAAAGTCAATATGCATCTATTTTGGAAGGAATCCCAAAGCCATTAACATTTTTCATGCTAATGTAGTCTTGAATGTGCAACATAAGTACAGCTAACATTAATTCTGCTCTACAAAACAGTAAAATTTCAGTTTTACTATACATAAGTCTTCTATTCTTTGACCTGAAGTAATTAAGTTTGTTCAGAGGGAGGCTCATATTGTATTTCTAGCACAGAAATTAAAGGAATAATTTAGACAGGAACATTAGCTCTGAAGTCAAGCTGGAAGCCCTGCTGTGATCATTTTGTTCTCCTGGTACGTGGAGGGTTAAAAGGAGATGGTGGATGAGCTGTTTGAAGTGTGCAAAACTTGTAGGGAAAACTGCCTTGGGCATTGCCAGCCAAACTGACTAATTGAATTCTTTTTTGTGCTCTAGAAAATAACAGTGTGAATACAGAGGAAACATCAAAGGGATACTTGACCATGAAATGCTAATATAAATTCTTCTGTGTTCCTTGGCGCTCCCAATCTTCTGATTTTGACTTTCTTATTCTGCAGTGATATTCTTTAAACTGTAGTCACTTAGAAATTAATTTCTCCACAGAAGCAGCAATCCTCCAAAATAAATATTACCCTTCAGAGCTGAGGGAGGGGCAGCTCCCTGGACTGAGGGCTCAGAGCAGCTGCCTCAGACAGGCTCAGGAGCAAAATCCTCGAGGGGACACCCAAGGGAGGAGGTTTGGGAGCTGGATGGGAAGAGCCAAGGGTTTGGGGTGCTGGAAAAGGGGAACAGAGACCTCTGGAGGGTGTCCCAGCCCAAACTGAGTGTCCAGAGTACAGGGAACGAGGGGGTTGGCATTGTTTCGTGGGAGTTCTGAAGCACTTTACTCTTGTTGCTAATATATTAAGATCCAGTAAAAAGAGGAAATCTTGAGAGCTATAGGGAATGTTAAGCTGTTTGAAGGGATATCACAGAATATTCTGAGTTGGAAGGGACCCACAAGGTTTATCCAGCTCTTAAGTCCAGCTCTTAAGCTGATACAGGGATCAAACCCACAACATGGGTGTTGCCATCCCCAGGCTCTGACCAACTGAGGGAATCCTTAAGTCACTTGAAGGGATATTTCAGGTACCATCAGTAAGTTAAATTTCACTTGACAGCTTATTCAAGGAAAAAAAATAAATAAAGAAGATAGTTTTTTTAACCTATCCCATATCTTGCTCTGTAGAAAGCCTTTTCCAATGAGGGATAACACTTGGAGAGGGAATTAACAATTTCCCAACATAATAAGGGGAGAGGGAGCCTGGCCAGGGGCTGAGGCCAGGCCAGGGCTGCCCTCAGAGGGGACCAAGACTTGGGGGGATCTGTTCTAATCTCACTCTGCCTGGAAGAGTTGTTTTCTGTATTTTCCTTTTTCTTTTATGTTTTAGCACAATATAGCCTGAGATTTGGAGAGGTGCCTGGCAGGAGGAGGTGGGGCAGGGCTGTAGGGTATGGTTCAAATCTTTTTGCTGTGGCTGTGTCACTGTTTCCAGAGGGTTGTACCAAGGGAACTTTCCAACATTAATAAACAATAGAGGCATTAGATCCCTTTTAGAAATTTGTATTTTTTGTTTCATGAAAGAAAAGCAACATTTTAGGCCCTGTAATAGCCCTAAACCAAAAAGCAAGGTAAGGGTGACACTGAAATTATGGAGTGTAAGACTGATTATTCTTAAAATGATAGCTAAAATAGAAAAACAACTACTCTAAAAGTAACAATAGTAAGGTTCATCAGGCATATGCAAGAGATTGTTAACAGCATAAACCCTTCTTTGATTTCATAATAGGAAATTTAATGTGAGATTCATTTAATTGATTTTTTTCTGTTTTACCACAGGATTGTACGGTGTATGAAACAGAAAATAAAATTCTTCATGTGGTAAGTAATTCTGCTTTGGTGTTCTATATTTTTATCCCATACACTTAAATAATTTATTTTTTAAAATAAGGCTGCTATAGGAAAATAAAGTTCCTTATTTTTTGGCACAATTTCTGATGAATTATATCAGTTGCTAAAAATTAAACTTCCCACAGTAATTCTCTCTGTTTTAGCTACAGTTAATTGCAAATGCAAAATTATTGTTCATAGGTTGTTTTAGAAGCTACACAATATTCAGTACAGTTAATATTCCTACCAGCATTGCTGGTGTGGAATTCCAGCCATCAGATCCATGGACCTGGTGCATGACTGTCAGACTGAGTATTTTGTGCCTTCAGTACTCAAAAAAATCTGATGACAAAGGGGAATGGAAGAACCTCATTCAAGATTATTGATTAGATATTGGCCTTTAAGTTCATATACTTTATATTTTCCTTGTGCCAGCACTGAAAACCTGTACTGACACTGAGATAGAGTTAAAGCCTGTGTTGAAAGGGAACTCTCAGAGGATTTACAAGTTCAGATAAGCTTTTGACAAGCTCTGCCCAAGTGCCTGACTCTTTCTTTCCTCTTTTTTTCACATACTCTGCTTCCAGCGGGGATTAAAATCTGTCATGAAACATTGATGTGCTGTTAAATTTAGAAAGCATGAAGTGACTTTTAGAGAAGAAAAAAGCTTACTATTGTGAATCTGGGTATGAATAGAACTTTAAAAAGCACCTGATGCCTTCTGGGATTTGGAGTGCATACACACACACACACACCAACACATATATATATATATATATATATATACACACACAGCTTTCAGCCCACAATTCTAACTGTGGCAGAGACCAGGTTGATTTGATTGAAAACTTCTTTGTTGTTTATTTTACTAAAAAAGTCTATTTTCATGAGATAACTCTAATGTTAAAGTGTTACAGTAGAAAGTAGAAAGTGTTCTCTCTGGGATTTAGTCTGCATCTAATCTGTACACATGCTCTCAAATTTTGAGGCATAACAGAGGTTTTCAGTTGGAAATTTTGGTAATATCTTGATATGCCAGTGATTCAAAAGCTGGATAAAGAATGTACTCACACACACTGGAGATCTTTTGTGTTTCTCCATCTCTTCTGGGAGAAGACGAGACCCCAATTTCTGCTCACGGAGAAGATGCTCAGGGAGCAGATGAGACCCAAAGTTCTGGCCCCAAGCTGAAAGTGCTTGAAATGGTTGTGGTAATGGTGACCTTTAGCTGCAGTCACACACACCTCAGTGGGATGTTTTGCATCTTGCAGCTGATACAAAATCCAGATGCCACAGCCAGGGCTCCAGAGCTGTCCTTGGATTTCCAGACGAGCAACTGCACAGTGAATGGAAATACCACCTACAAATTCAGGCAGTTAACTTATTTATTGTGACAACATTATTTGTTTAACTTCTATGCATAGTGTCAAATGAGATATTAGAAAGCCTCATGCTTTTGCAAATGCCTGAAACAAAACTTCCCTGAAGGGATTTCTCTGGAATTTGCTATAATTAGGAAAAATGAGAGTATAGTCCCCAAAGCAAAATAGATCCACACAGCACAGCCTTGTCCAGAAACCCATCCTGAAATTCAGCTAAATGAATGCCTTCACATTAGGCTCAAGCATTTTTAGGCACAGGCTTTTTGAAGGAGTGCTTTAAGCAACACAGAGAAATTTGGGAATAAATCTTCCCACATGAGTGTTGTCTGAGAGTTCAGCTGAGCTCCTTTCTGACCCACAGACTTTGCTTTGACAGAGGGGTTTTATCTGTCAGACCACTGCTGCTGTCCATGCAACAGAGCTCCTGCTTTGAAGGTGTTTGTGTGGATTTGCATTAAGATTTTGAGATCTTTAGCTGGAAGGCAGGATAACAAAATCATTGCATAGTTGTAGTGATGTAGGGTATCAGTTAAAGGATGTGTTCAAAGATGCATAAGAATTTTACTTCAGGAAATGGGTTAACTGAGGCACTTCTCTGCCAGGGTAATTTTTAACAAAGGAAATTTTCCAAGTTGTAGAGCAGAATTCACCTAATTATCACAGTTGGTAGGGATGATGTCATCATTTGGTAGCCAAAATGGGTTATTCAGTTGCATAAGACATTTATTTTTACATATCTCACTCAACTCCCATTATATTTATAATCATAAGGATAAAGTTCATTGAGTTTATTGTTTTGTTTTTAAAGTGCACATAGTTGGAGTGGAGAAGATGGTTTAGATATACAGATATTCTTCTTCAGCAGATCTGTACATACATGTACATTTCTTGGTATTTGTGGATATTTTCTGTTCCCTTAACCACTTGCTCTTGACTTTCATACACCTGTAGTCCTTCCAGTGCTCAGAATTAAAATAATCTGTTTATTCTTGGTTAGTCCTTAGAATAAGAACTTCTCCAGTTGTAGTTCCAGTTTGATACAAGGGATTCTATTGACTTGTTTTCCTTTGTAGTGTAAAACACTGTCTGGGATTTGTGACCACATCATTTCGCTCTCATCTGATTCTCTGGTGTCCCAGTCAGCACATCTCGAGGTTGTTCATCTCACCAGCATTATGCCCAGTGAGGGGCTGGTAAGTAGCAAAGCAGTTTAAAGTTTAACTCTTAGAATGCAGAGCTCAAGCCTCAGTTCTTTAGGATGATTTGGTTTTTGAATTGATCAAGAAATCAAAATGAATTTTCGTGTAGTGTCCTAATTTTTTTGGTAAGTTGAATCAGATTTCTGAAGGTGATTTAATTGACATTTATGTAAATAAAGGAATTGTTTTGGGTTTTTTTAAATGAAAACCTGTTTTACCTAGGTCTTCACATGTAACTGTAGGAGCAGCTAAACCTGTGATCCTTGGGTAACCTGATTGCAGCTTCTGGAATGTACTGAAATAATCCCCAAATGCAAACACATACAAATAAAATTAACTAATGCCATTCATGTGCTTTCCAAATGGTTAGTGGAAGGTCTGTGTCTTGGACTTGCATAAATGTACTCATATGCCTCCCTAATGTTCAGTTCAAATAAAACTTTCAGAAGTATCATGCCAGGAACAAAATAAATCCCTTTTATTTGTAAATTGTTGCTCACTGAGCAGCCTGGTTGGATGGCTCTGGACATCCCAGCTGCTCTGCATTAGTAAGGGTCACAGCAGTGAAATGTTCTGCAGAGACTGTTTCATAATTATTTGGCTACAGCTTTTAAATATTAATGTACTGATACATTCTTTTGGACAATGGGTTTTTGTGATGTTTTAGTGGTCAGTGGGTAAAGATTTCTTTCTCCCCACAGTAGTCCCTTACTTTACAACCATTTGGTGCTGGTGGCCTGTAGGAACATGAGGACTGTGCTTGGGATCCCAACAAAAGCTGGAGTGGAAGGTGGCACTGCAGGCACTGTGATGTTCCCACATGCTCTCCTCAAGAGCCTGGCTCCTTTTCCCAGCACAACCTCCTAGACTGCCTTCAGCTGCCATCTCAGAATTATTTTTATTTTCCCCCTACAAGAAGAGTAATTCAGGAATGTTGCTTCTGGGTCGAAGGAAGCAGTTGAAGGAGAAAAAAAAGGAGGAAGTGGGGAGTGAAATTGGCAGCCATGAGTTTTATCCACAGAAAATCCCATAACTGACAAATCAAAATCTGTTTGAGTGTCACCCACACCTTGTGACATGTTTCCTGTTTGTAATTCAGCGTGATTTACAGACTTTAAATTTCTGTTAGTTGAGACACTTTGTATTATTTCAACATCATCCTCTTTGTTCTGACATTGAATAGCGATGAACGTCATATGCAAATACTGTCAGAGTTACAAGGGCATAATTACTCTGAGGTATGCATATTAATCTCAGAATGACATATTTTAATAACATGAGGGGGTGTTGTGTGACTGCACAAGTTTACTTTATTCTTAGGCTGATTTAGTCAACAAAGAACATTACCACAGCATAAAGCACATTTAATTTTCATTCCGTGGCAGCGCAGATGCTCAGCCCAGTGTGTAATCCTGAGCACAGATACAATTTCCTTGCTGTGCTGCTGCATCCTTATGGCCAAACATGTTCCCTTTATGGCCCAGTTTCCCCTCTAGGTCTGATTTCTGGGTTAGTGCAGGGTACCCAGGAAATACAGGTCGGTACATTTGCAGGAGATATGCTGTGAATGTCCCAGTGCTTTTGACTTGCATTAAGATTACTACACCCTGCAGGCCAACACTCTGCATGGCTTTCCTTTCTCTGCAGAAATGTGATATATTTCTCCTGCTCTAATTAGGGCAAAGTTCATTATCAGTGCTGGAGAGGAGGTGAACACAGAGATGCATTTTCCTCTGAGATGACGAAGCACAATAAGTAGGGCTTGGTGTTGCTAATGCTTCCCATGCACGGATGGCTCTGCATCTAGGACAGGGGGGTAGACTGGTGGAGGACAGGAGGAGTAGAGTCTACTCCAAAAATAGCCTGTCCTGTGGGGAACTGAGATTTCCTGGTGTGCAGTCTGAGGCAGGTGTGTGTCAGGAGCTCTTGGCAGGAACTGCCCATAAAGTGTTGGAGTGTTGTTTAAACTCTGGAGTGACAAAGATGAGAGCTGTTGTCTGAGATGTTGGGGCCTTTCATGTTCTTCACATTCCCCTTTTTTGTGGTAGAACTTGAGGCAGCCAGGACCTGCTGGAATGATCCTGGCTGGGTGGACTCTCGGGCTGGAAGAACCCCTGGGTGGTTCTCCATCCACAATGTGCCCATGAGTTAAGAGCCAACAAAAGAGCAGTGAGTGGGCACTGCTGACAGAGGACATGAGATAAATACTGCAATCAAAATTGCCTGACAATTTCTCCTTTTTTTCCCCTTTTTTCCCTTAGATGAAGTGAAATCACAGCGAATGAGTGAGTTTTCTGTGCCTAATTGTGAAGGCGCAGTATCGTGTTAGGTTGGAAAGTTCCTTGTAATCAATTTTGCTGACACTGTGTTCTGTTTAGAAGAAAATATGAAAAAGGACTATAAATGGGAATAAAAGAAAAATCATGTGAAAAGGAAAAGAAAACATTAATCAGAATCAAATATAGAACAGAGTAATGAATTACAAATGGCTTTCTCATGATTGTATAGCGGATTTTTTCCACAGGATATCTGCTCCATTCAAGAGAAAAATGAGCACTATTCAGTGAATGGAAAGTATTCAGAGTTCCATTTTTATCCTTATCATTCAGTGTAGGGGTTGAGGCCTGATTTACCACACTTCAGCTAAGCTCTGCAGTCCCTGGAGTTACTAATTTCATAGTGAGTTGTTTTATTTATTTTTTATATGGCCTTACCGAGTGCTTCAGAGACACTAATTAATTCATCCTCACAACACACTTGTGAAAAGGATACTGTAAGTTTAGTTTTATAGGTAGGAAGCTAATGCAAAGCAGTTGGTGTCAAAATCACCAAAAAAGTGTTTTTCAAGAGCAGCTTACTGTACAGTTTTTCAGAACATTTCTTGCTTTATAGCATATATTTAAACCACAGTCTCTCTTGGGTTTAAGTGTAGCTCTGATTTTCAGAGCTGCTGAGAACAGGGTTCATCCAAGGTTGGCACCTAGAAAACAACCACAATTATTTGCTATTGGTGAACAGTGTGTTGTAAATCACTCAGATCTACGAAAGAATTCAGTTATTTGCAATGACATTCAGCTGACTAAATTTTGAGTCTTCCCCTATTTTCAAAACTCAGTTGGCAATATTTTTATTACATGCCTTCTAATTTCTTCCCCAAACGAGCCAGGAATCCTATTGACATTGCATAAGCTCACACATAAACGGAATTAATTTCCAGGTCCAAGTCCACGCAGTTACTGCACGGAGTCAGAACTCCTGCAGGGCAGTGTCTGTGTGTTTAATTGTGTAAATAAATTCTGGATCATAAAGCATTTTCACAAAGGGACTCTAAGCCTTTGGAATGTGCATCTTCAGTTCTAGCATTTTCTAACTTTCCATCTGTGCTTTTATGAGCTCTGTAGTCACCTTTTTTTTTTTTCTCCCTCTCTAAAATACCTTCTTTTGCAGTCAGCTTTATTAAAAAGTGCCCTTATCTCAAGCCTTCCCAGGACAAGCTCTGTGCTGTGGTTTCCCGGCAGTTTGCTGGACAAAGGAATTTGCATTGGGAACACGATTTGGGTTCCGTTCCAAGTCCTGGGGACTCTGTTTGCATCCTGATCTCTGCAGGCATTTGTTGGCCTCCAGAAACACATTGGGTATTTTCCTCTCCTTTGCCATTCCTTCCCCAGCTTCACCGCTCAAACTGGTTCCTCTTTTCCCTATTTTGCCACTGATTTTCAGTGGCAAGTACTGAAACACCCTCAATATATTTTCTATTTCATTTTGAAGTAACTTTAAGGATTGTTAAAGCACTTTTTCCTCCTCCTGAATTGTAATACTGGGCATGGTAATACCATTTATATCTGAAGTGCACGGCACAATCAGCACAAACAAGATGTCTGGAAGGCAAAGCTTTGTTTCAAACAATCAATTTGACAAACTTCAAATAAATTCCTGTTCTAAAAAAGTATTAAGTTGTGAGAATCACTGTTAGCTCTGGCAGAACATGCACACATAATTTTTTATGAAATTGAATAGAATGAAATAACTGTGATTTAAGAAAATTGACTCCCCACTTTAAATTTTTTGGCTTGATGGACCTACAACAAGCCCTTGAGCCAGCCTTGGGTTACTCTTGGCAGCTCCTGAGCTTGCTGCTCAATCCTTGGGGATGAAGGCTGATGAAAGCCTGGGAGAACCTTGCTATGATTTACTTTACCCAGATCCAGCTTTGGAGCAGTTTTGCTGTCACATAAACAGGCAGCCTTTTGTTGGAAATGGTGGATATAGAGATATAGAATGGGATCATAAGATGGTTTTTGAGGTTTGGGGCTTTTTTCCCCCCTCCTGCTCTTGGATGAGTGGGGATTGTCCATAGTGGGAGATTATTACAGCCAGTATTATTTCAGACTGAACTTTTTTTTTTTTTAATCTTCTGAACTTGATGTCCACCCCATCTATTTAGAGATACTTCTGTGTAACATGCGACTTTAATCTTATTTGATGAGATTAATGATTCCTCTTAAGCAGGAGATTCTGAACAGGGAGGCAATTGGGGTTTTGCTGTTTGGGTTTGTATCTTCTGATGTCTTTTTTTCTGATGGGGAATGTTTTCTCATTTCCTTCTGTAATAAAGGAGCACTTTTATTCCTCTTCCTTTCACTTTTTCATTCTTTTTCTCTCTTCTGTCTGAGCTTCTCACTGCTGATAGAAACAGTGTAATCTGACACACTTTAATTGAGATGTACACTGCTAATATCCACAGCTTTCTTAATTTTTCCACAGAGGGAACTTTTCCTGTTTCATCCTCGGAATTGAATGAAAGCAAAGATTGTGGGGATAAAAATTTTTAAGAGGCCAGCTGTGTAGTGATGGAAAAACAAAAATGCTGAACAAATGACAGGGCCAGGGCCCCTAAAACAGGGTTTTCTTTCTTTTATTAAAGTCCCATACCAGATAAAAGAGTCGGACATGCAAAGTTTGGTTTTCCTTGTTGTTTATTCTTTCCTTATCTCAAATCCTGAGCTCAGCTCTAAACCTGGGTTTGGTGCTGTAAAATTGCAGTTGCAGAACCATGAGACTGAGAATGCAGTGCTGTTTTAAAGACTTTTCACCCAATTAACTGTTAAAACATACTATATTTTTAATTCTGGACCAATAACTATCACTTATTTTTAACATGTTTCCCCTACCTCAAATCTATTTTACCAATGCCTCTGTGCCACTGTCACTGCAGAAGATGGAGTAAAGAAAGGAGAAGAAGAACCTCGACTACTGCCTAAAAACTTCCATCTTGCTTCCATTTACTTCCATACTACAAAACTCAAAACTACAAATTTTCACTCTGTGATAAACTAAACTAGAATTTATTTTATATTTTTGATGTTTTTAATTCATCCATAAGTGTTGGAAGTTCTTTCATGGGTACAAATCAAAGATTGTATCTTCTTGGGGTCCCAATGAGGGTCTCAGACCCCCCAGGGCAATTTGAGGAGTTTTCCAACTATCTTGGACTCCAACAAGCAAACAGCCAAGCTGTCAGATGAACAGACCCTTTTCTATTAAGGATTATTCATCTATTCAGTCTCCAGCTACCCTTTTAAACAGTGCTCCTCTTTCTGTGGCATTTGTAATTTGAGGTGATGAAAGCCAATCTTTTCCATTATCACAATAAAAAAAAATTGCAAGGAAGGCAAGAAGAAAATGTAGAATATGAAGACAGATTTTTTGTGGGGATATATCTGGCCTAAAACTGTCAGGGTGTTCATCTAATTATTTAGAATTATTTTTAAAGGCCTACAGAAACTTGACAAATTTCTGTCATGCTTGACATATAAAGGTTCTCATAGCCTGAAAGCCAAAACCAAACAAATTCTGCTATATGGAAGAATAAAGGATGTTACTAACTTAAGTTATTTTGAGAAGTGGAAGTTACTTTGCAGGAAGGAAAGTAGAGGTGTTTAAATTCAGGCAAAGGACTGCAAAATATAAGGCAGAAAAAACCATTTTTGAGAAGGACTTTTCAGTGGTATGAAGTTCAAACAAAAAACTCAGTCACCTTCTCAAAGCACTGTCATGGTGTTTGTTTAAATGCATCTGTGTAACTTTGATAGTTGAAATAAGATTAAAGAACCCTTTTTTTATGTTTGGGGCAGAAGAGTGTAAGAGTTCCCTGGTTGGTTGTGGCATTACAAATCTGCATCTTTGCTGTCACTGCTTCCCTGTGCTGGAATAATTGTTGACACTTAAAAAGACACTGCTGTCATTATAGCCTGGTTAATTAACCAGGCGGCCCTGCAAGAAAATTTTGAAGGAAATTCCCCTGACAATTGGATATGCTGTTTTCTGAGGAAAAGTCTCTTCAAAATGGAATTTTAAATGGCTGATGCCTTCCCATATGTTTTCAAAGGTCAGATTTTAATTAAAAACCTTTAATTCACTTTGTCACTAGGGGACAGTGACAGAGCTACTCAGAGACAGTCAGGTTCTTGATCGGGTGCCTGAGAAACATTTCCTTGTTCTCTAACATAGGTCAGTGTCATTCTTCAGAGTTTCATTCTGACACAGCAGTTATTAAAGAGCAATTCTTTATTTCTAAGTGTTGACCAGGGTGAGCCATCTTCACAGAGTTGTGACTCTTGCCTTATCTCAAGATAAGGGCTACAGCTTGCTGTTGTTTTCTCTGAGATCACTGTTGGCATTCAAGAATAAACCAGAGAGATTAAAACCCCATTCTTGAAAAAAAAAAACCAAAAAGGAGATGAATCATTTTGAGAAAGGACTCCAATGATGTTTTGCATCTAAGGGCAGGAAACAGAGCAGTAAGGGGACAGAAGGAAGATTGGGAACTGAGTCACTAGGATGGAAAGAGTAGGTTGGGATAGGGATGGACACGTTAGGAAAGACCTGGTTAGACAGGAATGGACATTGCTGAGCTTACAGAGCAGGAAGAAGGTGAACAGACAGCTGGGGGGAGAGGGGAGCACTGGAAACTGGAAGAAAATAAGTAAGAGAAGCCTCCCAAACAGGACTCACTGTGTACATGTCAGATTTGGGTGCCACCCCAGAAGGGTCTCTGCCACTTGGGCCAAACCTCTGCGTGGTCCTGGTTACTGCAAGGTGAGCAGACAATGCTCTGGGTGTCACTGCCCCAGCAGGTGAGTTCCACTCCTCATCCTGGTTACTCCAAGGTGAGCAGACAATGCTCTGGGTGTCACTGCCCCAGCAGGTGAGTTCCACTCCTCATCCTGGTTACTCCAAGGTGAGCAGACAATGCTCTGGGTGTCACTGTCCCAGCAGGGGAGTTCCACTCCTTATCCTGGTTATTCCAAGGTGAGCAGACAATGCTCTGGATGTCACTGCCCCAGCAGGTGAGTTCCACCCCTTCTGTCTGGATCCTGACCCTAGGTCTGGGTGTGTGGAGGAAGAAGCTGTGGTATGTTGGGTTTGGGGCACTGAACCCAGAAGGGGAGATAAGCTGCTGGGCACAGGGAGAGGAAGGTGGTGCTGAGGGCACCAAACAGGCCAGAACACATAATTTGTGTTCCTATTTTACAGCCAAAACCTACGCACAGTTTGTAATCAGTTTGTGTGAAATTATATGAGAATAATTAGCTGAGAGGAGAATATCTGCATTTCCATCAGGCTTCATTGCAGAAAAGAATGGGATCAAAATAGCAGATATGTGGATACTCTTTTTATAAATTACTTTACAAGTTAATTAAAGATTATACTTACGTAAAAATCACAAAATCACAGAATGGTTTGGTTTGGAAGAGACCTTAAACTCATCTCATTCCAACCTTCCACCAGAGCAGGTCACCCAGAGCCCCACCCAGCCTGACCTCAAACACCTCCCAAAGTGCAGAAGAATATTAGAGAAGACTCTGGCTCCTTGAACATGCTGAATCAATGTGACTGCTTTAAACCACAAGTGAAAGAGAAAGTTATTTTAAACAAAATAACTATTTCCAGGAGTTCCAGTGTCAGCAGTTGTCACAACAGGATCTGGGCTTGAAAGAAAAAGGGTTGCTGCTTCAGTTCTTCAGCTGCAGCATTAAATCACTATTTGCCCTGAAATTATATTATCTAACAAAATGTTTCAAATGTATTTTCGTTTTTTTCCTTGGTCTATTAACTATAGAAATGCTTCCATGAGTGGAATGAAACCATGATGAATATAAAGATAGCCAACAGCCCACGAAATGGACAGAAAGGTCCAGCTCTTTTGCCTAATTTACACTGTGAATACTTGTCTAATACTTGTCTACTTTCCAGAGGTCACAGATTTAACAGCTCTGAAAATTGAAAAAAAAAAAAATCAGTTTTGCAGCTTTGGCTATTTCTTATAAACTAGAAAGATAATTTTAATTTTTCACTGGAAGTTTGGTGAAAGTGAGCCCCTTAAAGCTTTTCATTTGTATCTATAAACTATTTAGTGTACATGTATTTATATAAGCAAATTAAACTTTTGAAATACAGAACATGTATGTTTAAAATACATCTATTTTATAGAAAATAATTTGAATTCTGAATCATTTGAAGTAAAAAAATTACTATAAGAACTTTTATTTTTTTACATAGAATAATCTTTCAAGCTTCTTAGGTAAGAAATATGTCAAGGGGATACTCTGCTCCTGTAATGGTCATCAAGAAACAAGCTCATTATTTTTCTTCTGGGAAAATAAGGATGAAAGCTCTGTGTAGGATAATTTGAAGGCTATGAGTCATTCGCTCAAATTGTTTATTTTTTTATATATTCTTAAAATTTAATAGCTAGGATGAAAGAGCAGATAGCAAAATGTAGGGTAATTCTATGTGATTAGTCAGGTTTTATGTTTCTCTGATGGCATCTGTTAGGAGATAAAATTATAATTTGATATTTTCCAAAAATACACAGAGATTAACAAGAGTCTAAGAACTTTAGGAAGAAAAAAGTGGTAAATTTAGTGAAAAGTTTAGGACTCTGTCCTCTTTTGGCCTTAAAGATTTTAATCTGTTGGGTTTTTTGAGTGGGGAATGAATCTCGTCAAAACATGTGGGATATTAGGACTGTGATATTAAATTTGATATTAAAAGTGTGGCTGGAAATGGTTTCCTGAAGTTCACCAAGTGCTGAAAGGGCAGCCTCCTGTGGGGCAGGAATGTTGTGCAACATTCTGGTGCAGAGTTCACTGTGGCAATCCAGCACAACTCACTCTAGATGGACAAAGTTTCTGCTCCAGATTTTTAATGGACACTCTACATCCAACTGCCCATGGGAACCTTCATTCAGGATCCAGTGCTCCTGTTGGTGTCTTTGGGTTGGCAAAGAGAGCTTTGTCTTTAGCTGTTGAAGAGACCACAGAGATGACAGAATAGCAAACACTGATTAATTAATTAAACAGCTCTAGAGAAGGAAATACTGCAAGGCCCACCAGCGGCTTCTTTCTTCCAAATAATCCCATTTTATGAAACTAACTTCAAGACTGGCAACATTTAATTTGGACATCTTTGGTTTTTACAAGTAGTTTATAAAGCAGCCTTATTTGAGAGAACAGCTGAGCACTGGGAGTAAAATTTAAAGCAGAGCTCCCTATGCAGCAGAGTTAAGCAACCAGCATTTTTAAGATTTCAATAAATTTAAAACTTGCTGAACTGGAATTACTTTACATTAAGGTAGAAGTCACATTTTCTCATGAAAAATCCAAAGAGATCCAGCTAGAGGATGTTACTCAGGGCCTCAGCCAGTCACAATTTTATCATCTCCAAATCAGAGATTCCATAGCTCTGCCATTCCAACTGGTGTCCCTTGCTTCTCATCCTCCCACTTCCAGGAAGAGATTGGTTCCATCCTTTCTTAACCTTCCAGTTTTGGTGGTTGTGGACAGCAATAATCACCTTAACTCTGTAGGATTTTTAATTTTTGGGATTTTCCCTGGGGGTTGGGAGGCAATGTTTGTGTGCCCCACCTTGCCTAAAGATCTCCATTAGCATTCAGAAATCTGGAAATTGCTTTCTCTGAACAAAATGTTCTTGGTTATTGCTGGGGGCTCTAGACTTTGGGGTTGACAGTACAAGGTGATGCGGAACTACTGAAAGAATAATAAATTAGCAGCACAATGTACCAATTAGATTAATTAGATTTCAAAATGTGATGGATAACCATGCTGTGTGAGGAGGTGGGAAGCTCTGACCTTGCTCCTGAGAGGGAAGCACACGAGGCACTGAGCCTCCCTGACATTTGGGGCTCTGAGCGTGTTCAGCTCCACAGATCCCTGCTCTGGTTGTCTCTCTTGATCTTGACAGTAGCCTCCTTGAAGCAGAATTCTTGCTGGACTAATTACAAAGCTCCTGTTAGTTCACTAAGCTCATTTTTCCCCATAAATTGGCAATATGAGAACTGGCTCCTGTCTTTTCTGAGTTAGGCTATGGCTTCGTTTTTACCGAATCAGGAACTCTTTGAAAATGAGGCATTTAAGTTTAAAAAACTACTCCTGCTCATGCTTTCAATTTCAATACTTCTTTTATGTCACTCTTAATAAAATGAGGTCGTGTTAAATATTTCAAATACAGAATAGGCACAAGTTTTTATGCTGATGCTCAGAGCTGAACTCTGTTCACAAACTTTAGAATAAAAAAGCATTAAGTGAGAAAACTCTACTGTTTATAATGGTCTTAATATATATTTGTTAAACTTCGATTTACAAATGTTAATTGGTCACAGTTCCTTCCAGTCTGCTCAAATGTTATGGTCCACAGACTGGAGTAAGCATATTATTTTAATTGTCATGCAAATGTCATGTATTTGTTTCCCACAAATATTAATTAAGCTTTTCGTTCCTTTGTTTTCCAGGGAATGTATATCAAATCAACATATGATGGATTACATGTAATCACAGGAACAACTGAAAACGTAAGATTCTTTATTGTAAAATACTTTCATCATGCTTACACTTATTTTCTGTGTATCTGCAGTGCATTTTGTAATCTGTCAGCTTGCTTTCAATCAAGCCACTTTTTATTAACAACTTTTTCTTTTTTTATGTATATTTATCATATTACCTATATAAAGATTTAGAACCCTTGAAAATAGACATAGAAAAGCAGCTGTGTTGAAATTATTAATAACTAATACTATAATAAATGAAGTTCTCAAACTTCTGCCCTTGGTGATTCCTCAAATACTCCTTTCTAACAGCATTCACACATTTTCTCTCTGGCAAAAGTTGTTTCCTTTGTATTAACTACCTTGTATTTTATGTTTTCCCTCATTTGTAGTAAAAATACAGAGGAGGTAAATCATAATTTTCATCATAGTGCCAGAGGTATTAAAAAAACTGAACCAAAATCACAAAGAGTTCTGCAACTCAAAGATCTGTGTGAGAGATCCCAGGAGTGTGAGAGGAACAACAGCACAGCTCCTGAACATCCTCCTTGTTACTTAACGTGCAGTTCATAATTATAAATTTGAAAAAATTTAATTGACTTCAACTGCTGCCATCTAATTACTGTGACAGACTTCAAAATATGACCCTTCTGGTTTTCATCTTGTCTTTTAGTCAGCCTCTTCCCATTCAGGCTTGGATCTGTTTGGCTGCTCAGAGCTGGGCAAGTGACAAGTTTAGATTTTACAAAGCTGATATTGAAATTATGGATTTCTGACACCCAAGGAACACAGAATGAGCTCTGTGAGATGTAAATCCTGGCTGGCAAGTGCCACAGCTCTGCTGGCCCATATGGGTGAGCTCCATGTGGGATATTTTAATTGATTTATATATATTGAGTGGTATTTATAAGGGTTTTGTCAGTGCAAACCATGGAAAGCCAGATGATTTGTATGTCACAATTTGGGAAGACAATTCTAATGCAAATTAAACTTGAAATTTGTTTGTTTATATTGTCACCATTGGCAGCATTTAGAAATCTAAAAATAACTATATGGGTGTCTTGGGTCCTGAAAATCATGACTGATCCATCTTGATTATGTTGGACAGATTATGTTCATAGTCATTGAATTACTCATGCTGTAATTAATCCACTTTTTTACTGTAATTCTAATTCATTTCAGAAATATAATGCAGTTTTTAGGGGAAATATTGATATACTTACAATTGAATTTCACAGGAGGAATTGATAAATTGCCAGCGACTAGAATTTTTTTATTTATTTTGACTATCCAAACTTTTTGTTACGACACCACCAGAAGAAGTTGCTTTTTTGGTTTTGCTAGAAGTGTAATCACATGTGCAGATAAACCAGCTTCAAAGACCTTTAACTTCTGTTCTTTCAGCAAATTGATTTTTCATTCCTTTTGAAGGGATAATTGACCTCAGAGCCAGTGTTTAATTAGCTCAGCCTCATCCAAGTCAGGAAAGCAGCTAAAAAGAGAAAGAACCAGGCCTTTGCTTTTCCAAGTAACATCAGCTGAAGTTAAACATTATGAGTGGTGGTGTTTACTGCAGCTTCCTGCTTATCCCTCATGGCCCATTTAAACCCAAAGGGTTTGTATTGACATTGAATTCCAGGAATATTCCTGTTAGATGTTTGCTCCTGGGCAAAGGAGCAGCCTGCCAAAATTCCCACAGTTTCCATGAAAAAGAGAAAGTGGCTCTGGAGACAGGTAGTTCTTCACCTCATCCCATGAAGTGTGGGGGTAAAACCCTGTTTGTGGTAGTGCAGAAGGTGCAAGGGCAGGAGGTGAGCTCTGACTGCACTGCCCAGGGTCTAGTTCAGAGCTGGAGCCCCCGGGGCAGGAGGTGAGCTCTGACTGCACTGCCCAGGGTCTAGCTCAGAGCTGGAGCCCCCAGGGCAGGAGGTGAGCTCTGTCTGCACTGCCCAGGGTTTAGCTCAGAGCTGGAGCCCCTGGGGCAGGAGTGACCAAAGCCCTGAGCAGACCCCAGGGAGGTGAGGAGCTGGGATGAGGCTGGTGTTGGGCAGAGAGAGGCTGGGAATGGAAAACCAGCAGCAGGCAAAAGGTAAAAGCTGTGCTTGGAATAGCCCAGCCACACTGGGGATCCCCATGACCAGTATTGGCTGTTTGCCCTCTTGGCTGATTGACTGATTGGGTAATCAATGACTTTTCCTGCTCTCAGCAGCCGTGCACTGCAGTGGCTCTGTCGGCAGGGGCTGGCCCTTGGGGGGCCCATCTGGCCCCTCAGAGATGAGCCTCTCTGGCATTTTATTCAGAAATAATTGCAGTCATTTTCTTGTCAGTGGCAATTTGGGGTTTTTTTTTGTATTGCCTCTTCTCTTTGCTCCTTTTATTTGTTTACTTCATGTTTTTAATCTCCATCCACAAAAGGCATGACTGGGACTTTTGGTTGAAGACAGTGCAGCTGAGGAGCTCTTGCCTGCAGTGAGGTCATGACCATAAACTTCTACACATCACTTTCAGTTCAGATAAATCCTTTCTTCCTTCGCATTCCTGGCTCCTGTGATTATTGTGTTTAGCAATTTATGTTTTCAAGAGCTATCCAGTAACTCAGCTACATTTTGGTACCAGCTGTTTCTCTGCACAGTTCTTCAGCAGGATTAGAGCCAGGTTTGCTCCCTGTAGCTGCAAGTGGCTCCTTTTCTGCCTTTCTTAGGAGTCTCTTTGCTTGGCAGGGAGCTTGAATTGTTCCTTGAGGATTATTTTGCTTTAAAAGTTTCTGCTCTGTTTGACAAGAGTCAATCAGTCCTCTCCTCTCTCTGACCCTGTGTCTACTGATTAAACATCCCACCTTGTCTGTCTCCTGGCTGAAGAGCCAACTTCTGCTGGGATTTATTTTCCAAGGTGATGTCTCAGCTCTTTAGTTCTTTGTGGTTATTTTCTCCTGAATGCCAGGTTGGTGTCCTCTGTGTCAGTAGAACACTCTTGTAAGTCTGTTGCCTTGAATTCCCAGCTCTCTACTCCAGAGCCTCCTAATCTCCTCAATGCCCTGTGGATTTCTCTTACAGATTTAAGATTTCATCAAAGCATCTAAAAATTATTTGTAAAATAGTAGTTGGGCCATGTTTGAGTGGCTCTTCAATGGGTTTTAATCCATTTCCATGTGCTCGGAACAAGCTATATTTAGGGTAGGAGAGTTTTTCAGCTCCAGGATCATGAAATTCTGTGAATAGTGTATGTACATAAAATCTCCTGAAGAGCAAGTCCCTTACATCCATTTGTAAATTACCACATTCTGTATTCAAGTGGTTCATTTAGCACTGCCTGGCAAGTGCTGGAGCTGGATTTGAAGATATAAATACCCTATGTGTGCAGAGTATCTTCAAAGCACTTCAGCAGTAACACTGCTCTGTAGAGGAATGAGCCCTGATTTATGTCCCACACGTGGCTGCTCCAGCCCTGTCCTCGGGTGTGTTGTAACAGATTTCATTCCATGTGATGTGAATTCACCCAGGGTGTTCCCAACAAGGTTCTGACTGCTCAGCTAAACACAATGGAAAAGTTCACCCAGCCAAAAATGGCAGTGGAATTCTAGATTACTTCATCAAATGTTATATAAAAAAAATTGTTCCTTATGAATATGACCAGTTATCATTATTTGACAGCAATAAGGTTTCTTTGGGCACAGCTTTCATGCCTCCTTCAGCATTCATTGTTTTAATTCCTGCTCTTTCCATCCACCTCCACACCCTCTCTGTAAAGTAATTTTTTCTCTCTTGTCCTCAGTCTCCTGCTGACCAGTGTAAGAAAATCCATGCTGGTGATGAGGTGATCCAGGTCAACCACCAAACTGTGGTAAGTACTTTGGAAATTCTGTGCTGCAGGCTTTGCCTGTTCTCAGTGGTTAAAAGGTACTAATTCTTCTTTGCCCAACTGTATTATTATTATTGTCTTTTCAAACATCATATTCACTGCTTATTTTTAATAAGAAAAGGCACAAATTGAGTCCATAACCAGCCCAGAAGGATTAAGTCAAATTTACATTTTGCACAGCTGCTCTTCAACATCATACTCTTCTTATATAAAGAGATCCAAGAATATTTCCTTGAAGTTCTTAGATTTCTCATTATGCACTTGCCAGCTGGTTTAACTTCTCCTCTTGAACAGAATTTTGCATTCTGTTTAATGCAGGATCCAGATTAATAATGCAGAAGTGCTGTAACAGCCATGTATTCTGAATCCATCGGGGGGAAGATATAAAAATCATTAAAGTGTTGATAGAAATCTTCCAGGTTTGGGGTTTTGGCATTCTTGGATGGAGATTTATTTTTAAGATGCCCATAAGAATGTGCACGCAGAACCTCAATATTGCAGTATGTAATTTAAATATAACTTATATAGAGCTCCAGGTGAAAGGAACACTGGTATTTATTATTTCTTAGGCATGAATAGTGACAAGGACAATGAAAACTTCTTAAGAAACTTCTAATTTAGCTATTTCACTTTGTCCTGGTGAACCCCATCTCCAGACAGAGCAGCTGCAAAATTAAGAAATCTCTTTCTGTCTGTCACTTGTGTGAAGTGGAAATATGAAAGTCTGGCTATTAAAATCTTATGATTAGAGAGCAAATATTTTCTCTTGAAAAGAAGTATAACTTATTCATTTACACTTTAAATGTTAATGCAACACACAGCTCTTATCTGTATTAGAGAGTTGTCATAGTTACAAGTTGAAATATGTATTAGACTGGCTTTCTCCATCAAACACACTCTTCAAGTGACAGATCTGATTTAATCTTTACTCTCATAGGTGAAATTCCCCATTCAGCTTCTCAAGAATTGGCTTTTTTAGCAACTCTTTCCATGTCTGTTATTGCAGCAGGCTCAAGGTGGTTGATACTTGTAATCCCTTTCCACCTCAGGGCACAGGACCAACAGCTGAGTCAAGTGCCATAAAAGACTTTTTTTTCCTAAAAAAAACCCCATAATATATTAATTATTCATTCTGAAGTTTCTAAAAAGCTAAGGAAAGAGAGAAATTACACTGGTTCTTTTGGAAATTTATTCTTCCTTTGAAATGGCTGGGAAAGTCTCATTATAAAGTGTTCAGTTTGGAAAATCAGGCACTAATAATGTGTGCTTGCATGTTCCAGAGATGTGTGTCCAACTCTCTCGCCTCATGGATTAGAAGTTTTAATATTTTAAATATCCCTTAGATCTTCAAGTGTGTCCTTTAAGTCACTTCTGGCACTCCTTGCTGCACACCACCCTTAGCTGTGCTCCTTCTTCACCCTAGTTATCACCTTATGATGATCCATGTTTTGCTTATAATAAGCATTATTTCCATTAGTGGACTGGAATAATTCAAAGGCAACAGCTCATTAAATTTCCACATAATCGATATTCTAATATTAGCACAACCAGCTCATAAAAATGGGTGTAACACATTTGAAATTAATTTCTGGGGGGGTCAGAGAACTTGCATATCTCTGGTGTTCCTACAGGTTTTCCAGAGATTTTATCTGGGTTATTCTAACCAAGACATTTATTTAAGATTGTTGTTTCTGTAGCATTTTGATACTAATATTTTATATTATATCAAATATAAATCCCCTTCAACACCATGTGTTTGGAAGAACCTGTTCTCAAGATGATTAGAAAATTTTGTACTGCCACTGGTGGAAATACTTCCCAGAACAGAGAAAGTATGGATTCCAATCCTATAGCTGACTACCAGCACCATTTAATTTGGTTTTGACTGAACTAGGCCAGCATATTTTCTAGATAAATTCATATTCATTGAATATGATCATTTGAGTTTTAAAACTTTCATTGATGTTCCCACAACCTGTAATAAATTGCTCTGGTAGTTAATTATTCTCATTGCTGGGGAAAAAAAGCCATTTTATTTGTAGTCTATATTTGTCAGGCACAAGCTTCCAGTCCTTTGCCCTTGATATATTTTTATCTATTAAATTGGAGAGCAGGTTTCTCTTTTAGGTATTTTCAGGATGCAATCAAATTAGCTCGTCACCTTTTTTTTTTAGTAAGGTGGATAATTTGAGCACTTCCAGTTTGTCATCTTAACACATGACCCTCCTCAGCATCCTCTTTAAATTCCCAGCTGTAGCACTCTGCATTTTTCACACTACAGAGCTGTCCAGGGCAAGGATTCACTCGTGGGTAGGGCAGAACTGTGATGCTGAAGAAGTAAAAATGAGAGTGCCAGGCCTGGAGCTGTGCCAGGCCAGGGTTGAGTTGGATTTCAGGAAAAGATTCCTCCCCCAGAGGGTGGTTGAGCACTGAACAGACTCTCCAAAAAATCACAATGGTCGTGATTTTTTAAAGTTTTACTTCACTTTTCCAATGGCTTTTTCAATGCAGTTGAGAGTTAAAAACTGTTCAGGAAGTATTAAAGTAGAGCTGCTTTTAAATGATGCAATGCAATGACTGAAAGAGTGAGAAATAAAAGCCTCTCCATGTGGAATCTGGTCTAACCAAGGAGCACTCTGTAATACAATTACAAAGATCAAAGAAAAAATAATAGTACTTTAAGCAAGAAATTAATTAAATCAGGCCATTCACCACTGGCTGTTAAGATCATTTAATCATTATCCAATTTCCTTATTTGCTTTTCTGCTTGTGCTTCTTGCTTATAAGATTTTAATAAAAAAGCATAAGAAACTTAAAGAATAAGTTATACATTCTAAATTACTGCCACACTAACTTTTTTTTCCCCATGATAACAACAGGCACCAATTCTGCCAGTGCCATGTAGATTTTTACTTCCTCTCCCATAAAATTATACAGAAGTACTAAAGATGCCACTCTAGTACTTTGTTTTCAAAATTAACAATAACACCTTAGGTGGTGTATTTTGTGCTCCTTAGTCAAAATGGTAAATTTCATATTGTAATTATTTTTCAGCATAAATTTATGAAAATTAAATGGTGTTAAGGTTCCTTTTGGGATAGTTTTTCAGACAGTAAAAATATTGAAGATCAAACAAATGTTGATTCATCTACCTGAGCATCTGTAAAATATTTTATCTATTTCTGGATAGAGAAGTAATTTTTTTCTTTTTTTGTGAGGGTTAGGATTTGAAGGTTATTTCATAGGACAGAGGGCAATAATAAGGCTTTTAGTAATTCCTGTTGAAAGCTCGATGTTACTCAGGAGCACCTGGCAAGACTCCAGGAGTCAGAATGTAGTAATTAATCCCAAACCAACTGAGCACCATAGAGCTGATGGGACTGAAAATGGCAAAGATGAACTTGGAATTAATCAGGAACAGCTTTCCAGGAGAAACTGAGTTTGGATACCATTGTCTTGACATTAGTAATATCTTGTCTGAAATACTGTGTGATCTTCAGGTCATTTGCAGCCATCAAAGGTGTTAAGTTAGATATGAGCATTAAAAAAATGTAATGGGTAAAAAGGAAAATGTGTCATCTGTCTCATAGGAAGAGAAATTATTTAAGGATTTCTGTTTGGTTAACTCAGCCACCAGGGTCTGAGACAGAATTCCTCTTTCTCCACAGACAGAGGCAATAAAGACCAGAAAGAGAAACAACTCCTTAAGGCATAAAACAATGCTGTGCCAGAGCAAGAGGCCACAGAAATATCTGTTATTAATCTGTTGTGCTACGTGTTTCTTACATTCTCTTTGAGCAGCTGCTGGTTTTAACTGAGGTAGCTGCATTTTCACCCTTGGTGAGGTTGTTCTTTGGAATGATGGATCCTGTGCCTTCAAGGGCATGGAACAAAGAGGGGGACAGACTTTTTAGCAGGGTCTGTTGTAGAGGGGCACCAACTTTGTGCTGAAGGAGAGAAGATTTGGGCCAGATATATGGAAGAAATTGTTTTACAGTGAAACACAGGCATGGGTTGCCCAGAGAAGCTGGGGCTGCCTCATCCCTGGAAGTAGCCAAGGCCAGGTTGGATGTGGCTCTGAGCAACCCAATCCACTTGACAATGTCCCAGTTCCTGCCAGAGGGGTTGGACTAAATGACCTCTAAATGTCCCTTCAAACCCCAAATATACTTTGATTCTAAATACATTATCAGCAGCCTAATGCCCTTTCATACTCTTCATTGTCAAATTACATGCTTGAAATTAAATGTGTCAAGAGCCTGGCACAATGAAATCATTTCAGCACTAATTTATTTGTGTGAAGACAGTCATTGAATTAATACCCTCAGTGTCTGTTTGCTGAATTGTAAATATGAGTCCTAAGGAGAGCTCATTTTGGGTGGAGGTAAATCTGCAAATGTAGTGCCAGGTCACACCATCTGTGTTTCAGCACACTCTGTGTTGGGAAGTGCAAGCAGGGGGAAATAAAGGACAAAAGATGCCATGAGAATTCCAACTTCTTTCCCCAAAAGATGCCCTTCTGTTTCCAAACAAAGTGCCACATGTTACTTGCTCTCCAGATTCTGCTTTTCAGAAAGGCTCAGTAAAGCCTCTCTTCCTGTAGTAGACCTTGCTTCTTCTTGGATTCTTGATATATTTCTCCATTAGTTAATGAAAATAACTATGTAAGATAATGGGAGAACATTTGGTTTTCCATCATCAATTATTGTTAGGAGCAGTTTGAATATTAATGAGAGTGAATCAGCTACAGGTGTTAATGACGAGCTTCCCGTTCAGTGGCAGAAAACAGTCTTATGATCCTCCAGCACATTTTTGTCTAATAATAATTTCTGATTTCCATGTTAATCAAACCAGCTCCCTTGATTAATTCCCTAATGAGGCAAAGTGAATTACAGACTTAAAATATGAAAAGACGATAGTCTGCTTCCTTAAAAAAAGGGTTTGCACAAGCTGGGTTTTTTTTAATGCAAATATGAAGAGAGGTCAAACTTTGCAGGTTCAAGTAAATATCCAGATGGCTTTGCTTATGTATTTGAAGAGTCATGAGGGGAAACATCTGTCCTGGTTCCTGTGAGGGGTTACTGCAGTCAGAGCAGAATTACTTGTTTTCAGGTGCTGTGCAATAGAGTAGGTTATAAATATTTAGAAAATATTTGGCACAACTGATTTCCAGACCAAATGCCTGACAAGGGAGCTTTTAAATTCCTGTTAGTTATTGCTCTGTGTCTCCCCACCCCAGGTAACAGCAAAGCTGGCAGGTGATACAGTGAACTGAACTGGCACAAGTCCCCCAAGCAAACTGAGGTGTAACCTCCCTTCCTTCTGTGAGTTGCCCTCAGTGCTTCTGTGTTTCTTAAAACTTTTCTGTTTCCCAGAGTCCTGACAGGGTTTGATAAGGCAGTGAAGGAACTGAGGAACCCCATTCCTGCCTCATCCCCAGAATCTTCAGGGGAAGCAGAGAAAGGAACAGATGCCTCTCTCCCCTGTGCACTCCTCTCTATCTGAGCTAAATTTTACTTCTAAATTCCTACCGTAACAAATACATATAATCTGTTTGGAGGAAATTGGCAGGGAGGTGAATAACTGCTGTGGGGGTTCAGACCACTGGAATCCTCTGATAAACACCACCATGTTCAACAGTTCAGCTGTTTTCTCAGTTCCTTTTGATGGACAAATATACCACGCACTTAATACCTCTGCAGACACCCAAAAATGCACTGATTTGGGGTTTTTTTGGTGCATCTGTAGCATTAGGAACTTTTTGTATGAATTTTTCATACAGATCTGCAGTGAGTCATCCCCAGGCAGGTAGTCTTTATTTTAAAAAGGGCTAAAAGGTGCTTTTCCAGCATGAGCAGAGTTTGGATTTATAACAATGCTGAAATCCCTACTGCTGGGAGGATGCATTCCAAATCCCATTCATGCAAATCCAGACCTTCAGAATGAGAAGGAGCAAAGTCATTATGGGGAGAGTCTAAAGAAGATATTGGAGAACTGGAAACACAGGTTTGCAGTTGCTGTCTGTGGGTTATGTATTTCATGTTTTTCTGAACATATTGCTTAAGCAGTCCTAGCTACAAAATTGTCAGGTTTGGGTCTACAAAATCACCTCAACATGGTGGAATTTTCTGGTAAAGAAATTTATTCTTTTAGGAATTAATATTTTTGGAACTATTATTTTTAAAGTTGCTATGTTCTTAATTTTCCAGCACATAGAGAGTTTTCTAAGAGAAAACTACCAAATCCTTTAATATAGACACTAGTCCACAGGTTTGTTTTTTGCCTGGAGCTCTTCTTTCCACACTGAAGATTTACAAACAGATAAAAATTAATGATTGTGGCAATCCTAAGTGTAAACTGCCAAAATTTTAAATATTTGCCTGTCTCTGACAATTTTGAATATATTCCTTTGCATTCTTCTGGGTTTCTTCTATCTTTAGCATCTAAATTAGCATCCATTTTCACTTATGGAAGAAAATAAAAAGTGTCACATTAGCCTTTTATTTCTTCATTGTTCAAATTTTAATTGAACTTTCCTTGCTGAACTATCTTAGAATTTTGTAGAATTGATTGACTGTATGTGTTAAAAATCTTAAAGGAGCAAAATGCCTTTCTGGTGAATGCATCTTAGCAGAGCTAGAAGTTAGTAATTGCTTTAAAGGCTGATTTTTTAGGAGTAAATGTCAAAATCTGTCTTAGTTTTCAACTAAGATTTTTAATCCAGTCTAATGACTTCTCTTTTTTCAAAGATATTTTTAGAAATTCAATTTATAATAACTTGTCCAAATTCCTGAGAGCATTTTATCATGGCCCAGTAGTAATGACTGCAGACTGTTCTCTGATAGATCTTGGTATTTAATGGTTTTGTCATTAATGTTCTCATTGGAATAATTTATCATTGACTTAATTATTTATAAATTTTTTCTAAAAGGAGCTCACGGAACTCTAAGGATTTCAGCAATCTGAAAATTACATCAATCTATAAAAATCAAAGAGAGTTCCATTTGATTTCTATAACTGAGTAGAAGAAAAAAAAATGTATGGCCCCTGTCCTTTCATAAACACAGCCCAGACTGGAGGAGGTTTTGGGATGCAAGCTGCCATCCTTGCATTTGTTTGGATGTGACTTATTTACAATTACTGCTGTCTTCTGGCTTCCTGTGGCCAGTGCATTTTTAGGAAATTGTCAAAAGAACAAAAGCTGCATTAAAAATAGAATAGAACTTTAAAAAGCTATTAAAATCCTTTTTGGAATTCCTACACATATTGTAGTTCTGTCCCAGGTGGATGGTCCCAGTTGGATCCTGGCTTTGGCCCACTGTAGAGACAGCTTGGAACCTTGCAGTCTTATCCCAACTTCTCTTCAGCCCTTAGAGGAGGATTTTAGTTCAAATCTCTTTCTATTATTCTCCCTTCACCTTTTTGTGTAATCAGATATTATCTTCCTCTAAGAGGAAGTCACTAGAAACTACACCTGCTATGACAAGGGGCTGGATGTAGACTCTTCTGTGTCTGAGCACCTAAATATTTTATTTTTTGTTTTTTAATAGCAGTGGGAATACACATTTTGGTCAGAATAGAAATTATGACTAAAATGTTTTTAGTGAACTCTGACAGGGCAAACATGGCAAATATAAAAATATTTACTGCTTGTCTATATTGGTGCTGTTCCTGCTCTGGGATTCACGAAGCTTTTCATTCTCAAAAGGTCATTTTATGGCTGATGCAATTGCCTTGGGAAGGTTGGGTCTGGAAATTCCAGCTCCTGCTCAGTACAGGTCTGCTCAACACCAGGGCTCAGATTTGTGGCAGTCACAACATTTATGGCAGGTCTTTATTATGGCCATGTATTACTGCTCTGAAAATCTGCTCTGATTAGGACAGAAAAGGCAGGGGAAAAAGAAATGCCCTGAAAATAATTTTTCTGGGTTTCTGTGTAAATAATTCATGGTAAATTCCTATTTAAATAATCAAGATGATTAAGAAATGTCTCTTAGTAGTTTCTTTCTGTTACATCCTTGCCATACCAGTGCTATCATTTTTTAGGAGTCTGTTTGCAATTTACAGTAACTTGGAGACTCAGCTGTGTCCAGGGGCTGTAGAGATAAACCCATAAATGATCCTTTATCTCCAGCTAGGATCTTACAGCTGTTACATACATGCTACATGTGTGGTTCCAGCACAGCCTGTCTTTCTCCTCAGCACTCACTGAGGAGAGTTCTGCAACTCAGAACCCAGACTGAAATGATTTCATGACTTCTAGGACCTCATCTTTTGATTTAAAACATTCAATGATCTTGCAAATTATGGAAAGGGACCAGTTTTCACTTCTGCCTTGGCCTGTTCAGGAACATAGCTAAAGAAAAGAAATTAAAATCCAGCTGCAGCAGCAGGATTGCAGTCCAACAGAGTTTGTTAAAACTGCTTATGTTTGCAAGGAGCAGGTTGTAATAGACCTTGTTGGTTAACAGAACATTTCCTTCACCTTTCAAGTCAAATGGAAAGCTTTCAACACTCAATTATGGACTTTTCCCTTAGGTTGGCTGGCAGTTAAAGAACCTAGTAAATGCACTGTGGGAAGACCCAAATGGAGTGATTTTAACCTTGAAAAAACGTCCTCAGAATACCCTGGTTTCTGCTCCAGCCCTTCTGAAGAATGTGAGGTGGAAGCCTCTTGCACTGCAGGTAAGGTGGCTGCTGCAATGCTGGAGTCATGGTAAATCTTTTATTCAAGAGAAAATGCTGGAATTTTTCCTTCCAGTGAAAGGAATGGGAGCATGTCCCAAACCCCTTTGAAGCAGAGTGCTGAGATAAATCAGTGTGGCAATGCTGCATGGGTCCATCAGATTGTTTTCTCCATGTTTTGGTGACTTTGGGAGCCACAGGAACTCGGACAAGGAAAGAACATTTACAGATAGTTTTGTTAAGAGCAAGGTTCAGTGGCTGCTCTGACTGGCAGAGGCAGCAGTGCCTCCCTGTTTCCATTATTTCACAGTCTGTCAACTACTTGTTTGTAATCAAGTGTGTCAGATCCATTAAATTCCAGAACTCTGCTTCTGTTCCACGCCTATCATGCAGTTGGAATTTTTGGTAGCAGGGATAATGGAACCTCTGGTGTTTTCTGTGCACTCATTCCTTGAAAACCTGTTGATACAAATAAAAAAAAAAAAAAAGACTATTGTGAGCATCACAGCTGGTTCTTCCTACAGCATCAACAAGGTGCAGGAGAAAATGGCTGAAATACTGAGCTCAAAATGTCATTGTTAAAGGAAAGGATTTCCAGTGAGTCAGTAACCACTGATGCTTGTCTTTAATGCCATTTAACATCCTGTAAGAAGCTGATGCACTTCCATAATGTGGAAGCTTCTCAAAGCTGTACTGTTTGGGTCACACAATACCTAAAATGTGTTTCTGAATGATTTTTAAATTAATGAAACAAAACTAACCCTTCAAGATTATCCAGGCAGATTCCCTCCCTGCCTGGCATTTTCTAAATCTTTCATTTCTCAAAATCCCTGAATCCTACACAGTGGCTTCATTTCAGGAGTTTGTGTAATCCTTGCAGCCCAGGAATGCTGACAGTGGGATTTAGGGCCACCTTTCTTTCTCTGTGACTGCCCCTGGGGGAGAGGAGCAGGGCCCTGAGACACCCCGAGGGGATTTTTGGGTCACAATGCTGCAGGAATGACATGCTTTGCTCTGGCAAGTCGCTCATGCATCTACTTGTGAACTTCAGATGGAGCCTCCAGGGGCAGCAAAATGGAAATTGCACTTGCACAGGGCTTCCAGAGAGATCCTCTCTTTAGATTGGTACATTGAAAAATCCTATTTGAGGAGCAGCGCTAGTCTGGAGAGTGAGCTCTGTGTGCTGCATACGTTGTGTGCATTGTCCATTGCAAATGCCAGCCTTTGTTGTGGCAGCCAGAAAAGTGAAAGTGCAGTGAACTGTTTTTGGGGAATTATCAGCAGCTCTGGTTTTGTGATGTGTCCACTTCTAACGAGCCCCTGAGGAGCAAAGGGTGCTTTAAGTGTCATCCTTCCTGGGATGGATTTCTTCTATATCACAGAATAGGGGGGAGAGATATTTAAATAAAGATATAAACCACTTTGGAACCCAAAAACAGCACTGTCAGTGTTACTTCTTAACAGTAGATTCTGTTACAAGATGTGGAAAACCAATTTTAGGTCTTTTATTCTTCCTGCCACAGAGACAAGCTCAAGTGTTAGGACCTGGATCCGTTTCAGGACGCAGGTTTTGGGTTTGCCTGTTTCCTGCAGCTCTCACCTGGATCTGGTGTTATTTATTATTGTCAGTAATGACTTGGAAGCAGCCTGATTAAATTTCAAGATGCCACTAAAGCCTGTGCTTCCTGGACAGCTGACACAACAGCTTGTTGCTGCTGGAAGCAGTGAGCTCACTTCCCTCTCCTGTTGGCTGCAGTGCCCTCACCTTTCGTTGACTTTGGCAGTGTTTAGAGCAGTTTCATGTTGAATTGGTAGAATTTCTGGGTTTATTTGTTTGTTTTTCTGGAGTTTTCTGCTGCTGAAAGATTAAATTGGCTCTCGCAGAGTAGGCTTTGGGGATAAGCAGAGAGCACAGCACAGACAGGAGGGTTTACCGAGACAAAAGCTGGGTATGGAGTGACCAAACAGCAACAAGCTGCAGAAAAACATCTCAGTGAAAGCAGATTAAGAGAGAAAACTGTTCACCAAAAGTCAGCCTGTCACAAAAAAGGGATAACACACATGGGTGTGCTGCATTTCCTGGTGTGTGCCAGGTGCAGATCCATACCTATTACTCTGCATGTGCTGTTTTCATGGTGCACTCCAAATATCTATTTATGGATCCACATGTGGAGCAAGTTTTTCATTCTGATTTAGCACTGGTTAGGAAAAAAACAAAACAAAAGCAGTAAATAATTAGGCACAAAGGAAATAGGATTTAAGAACTTGAAATCCTATTTGTTATCCCAGGTTGCTGCACAGCAGGAAGTTTTAAATAAAAGTTGTCATGTTTTCTATTGTTGCTTAAGGCACTTATAGATGTTATTAATATTTCTTCTACAATAATTAAGTTTAAAATTATACCACATAGGTAATTTATGAATTATTGATGATACAGAATCTGCAAAGCCTTATAAAATTTATTACTTGGCCTTGTTGTAGGATTCCTTTGCTGTAGAGAGTTTCCCTTGATGCTCAATTAACAACAGCAGAGTTTTCATTTGCCAGGTCTGTGTTCCATTATTTTTTGGGAGATTCATGACACCATTTTCTCCTTTTGTCTCTGGCTGACATTACATGATAGTAGAAGATTATTTGAATTTTTAAGCTCTCTGATTATTTTCCCACTCAGGACAAAATGGTTTTTTTTTCATTTCCAATGGCAAATAATGCTCTGGATTTTGTTACAGTGAGCACACTAGAACTTCATTCAAATAAAATACAACATTTATTTTATTTTTTCTTTTTATTTGGAGAACTTTTCAAATTGGAAGAATCCTTCCTGTCTCAACTAATTAATCCAGCATTTATTATTTAGTTTAACAATAAGCATAGAGAACTAACATAATTTGGACCCCTCTGCAGACTGACATTCTTATGAAAAAGAATCCTATTTTGCTAATTAGGGCTCCTTTTATTTGCTGAACTACATGAAAATATTTTCAATGTTTACCTCTAGAGGATGGGAAGTTTTTATTTAGAAAAATAATGGTGTTTATAGTTTTCATCCAAATTTTAAGTTGCTGGGTTTCCTTCCACCTGTAAAAAACTGGTTGTATCTATTTAAGTAATATTCTTACAAATAAAAATATTTTCTATTTCTTGAGTATCAACACAGACTGGAACTTGGTTGAAAAATATTCTTTGTTTATATCTCTGTATCCTGCACAGCATATTTTGTTATCATCCTTCTAGTCCTTGCAGATGATTGACTTGGGCTGCTCTATGGCATCTGAATTAAAAAATTATGTTTAACATGACGTAAATGTTTAAAAAGTAAAATTCTTAAAGGATATTTATTTATTGTTTAGGGTAATCTATATTTCTTTGCTATTTACCATGGAACATGTATTTGTATCACCATGGCTATGAAGCCAAAGGACAATGAATTCTGCTTTCTTTGAAAAAATCAAGACGTTCTGTCCTCCTAACAATAAATCTTCCACTGGAACCAACATGATCATTTCATTCAGTACAAGTATTCCAGAGCTCTGTAATTAACTTCTGTATTAATGGCATTTAATACAGTGTGTCCTTTCTCCTCATATAATTGATTTTCTGCATTGATTAAGGATCATATTTTGATTGAGTCTCAGATTTTCCCTTGAGGTGGCTTTTAAATTAATTTAATGGTCGTTTATCAGTGTCTTTCATAACCAGTCTTGAAGTCTAGAGTTTCACTAGGCACCTTTTTGGAAGAAACGCCAGAAATGCAAAAAAAAAATGGCTAATCCATAAATGAGGTCGAAATTCTTAAAATGATGCTCATCAATTTTGTTGTTTCTTGTAGCACAGAAAACATTAATTTATTTTTATGTGCCTTTTTTGTTTTTTCCAGCCTGTGATTCCAACCAGCCCCACAAGCAGCTCTACAACCCCAACAAGCACGATGGGCATGTCCTCAAAAATGGACAACTCCACACTCCAGGATGTTTTCATTCTCTCTCCTATGTCAGGACTTTATGGTCCCAGGTATTTATGTCCCAAGGAATTTGAGGTTTTGAAGAATGAAATTTTACACTTTGATTTCATTAGATTAGTAAAACGAAACCAAAACAAACAGCCCCACCATCAAGCTAAATAATTAATAAAATTAAGGGCTACAAATACATTAAGCATCATGTCATGGTTTTGAGTGACTTAACTTTCACTTAGCTGAACAAAATCTGGGTTTAGTCCAAAATCAAGGAAGTTTTTAAAGAAGTCTTTAATCAATTAATTTGATTTACTTTTATGTGTCCACTGGTACCTTGTTCTCAAGCATTTTTTCAAGGGAAACACCTTTCTGTTCATATTCCAACAATTCCTTATGTTCTCCTTCAGATCCTAGAACACTCCTGAATATCTATGCTTATCTTAGAATTCAAGTGGCACCTAATGATGGTTTTGTTAATTTACATTTGTTGAATTGTTGAATTATAAAGTCCTCCCACAAAGCATTTCACTTGCAAGACTTTTTATTTGTAGTATTTGAGAGAGGCCTTGCTTGAAGTTTACCTTAAATGGTTCTTTTTCCCCTCTTCCTCTGTTTTTAGGGATGAAATTGGAATAATGTCTTGTGATGACATCAGCAAATTTGGAAAGTCTGGGATGAAGGGCTCTGAGTCTCCGAACTATTTCCTGGAGCACGAGAGTGGGAAATACTACACCCTGATTGAGGGGGAAGGCCACCCCGGGGGCTCTGAGTATGACAGGAGCAGAGCCACAGGCGTGAGGAGAAGGGAAAAAACCCCCACTCATGGTAGGTTGGATTTCTTCAACCTTCTTCTGCTTGGCCACATTTACAAACTGTGCTGTTACCTCTGCAACCCCCCCAAAAATCTGTCATTCTTTGTCAGACCTCTGAATACTAAACAGAAGATTACATGAAGGAATAATTAGAAAAATTGCACACAGCATTGCTGGTCAGGAGTAAGTCATTTATACAGTTAGTTTGCAGTACATATTGAAATGCTGAATGATAATTAAATCTGTATTATTTGGATAGCCAGCATCTTGATTTACTCAATTTCCCCTCCCAAGCTCCTGCAGATTATTCCACTTGCAATGTTCTGGGCTGTTAACCTTCAGTGAAGGGCCTGACTTGTGGTACAAAAGTGTCTGTAAGATGGAAGGGCCTCCAAAATTCAGCTCTGCATTAAAAGCATGAGGAATATCCTACAATGCATTCATTAGTGCTGGAACAGTATTTCAAAACCTTAGGATGGGAACTGCTTAAATATATAAAATGCTACTAAAACAGTAATTAACTCAGGTTTTCTATAGAAATTTTATGTGTATATAAATCCCTATTGAGTGTACAGGTGTACAGTCACCTGTGTGTTTATGAGTATATGGATCTATATAAAAGGTATTGTTGAAAATTAATTGATAAAATGTTTTTGCTTCTCTGTTTAAACTGAATTGCTTGGTGTTTAATGAATTTGAGAAAAATACTGCTGAAATACAGCACTGTATGGTCCATGTACTTTCAGTGCCTTTATTTTCAAGGCAGTAGGATTGCTTTGTAAAGCTTACAGATTTCAGATAGGAGATTTCTTTTGAAAACTGTAATTATACCTGATTTGGAAAATGGGATTATTTCTGAGCCTCAGAGAAAGGAATGACCATAGTGTTCTCTATGGGTATCTGTTATTTTTGGAGATATATATACATATCCATTTATATATGGCAAGCCCTCAATAAGTACTTTATTCACTTACTCAGAGACCTTTTTTCTCTCATTTTGTTAAAAAAAACCCTACAGCTTCCTAAGTTTTTGTCTTTGAAATGTAGGAAAGGGAAAACCTCTCAGAAGCTCAGAGTAGTAAAGGAAAATGTGTCTGTGAAGAACACAGGTACCAAAATCCTGCTGCAGTTCACTGGAGAGGATCCCAAGAGTGCTGCTGGCGGAAGATCCAACAACAGCTGAAAGGGAGCACAGAGGGGGAAAAAAAGAAAGCTCTTAAAGCATTGCAGTGACTAATTCTGCTGCTGTGTAGTCTGGTGTGGGGTTTGCTACCAGGAATGTTCTCAAATGCAGTTTCTCTGCCTCCTGTTCTGAGTATTTATCTCGTGTTCATCAGTTACACAGAACTTCCCTCCTGCTGGGGTAATTTGCTGACTGCAGCTGGATTTCTGGTAAAAATGGCAAGTAAGATGGACTTGATGGTGTGTGCATGCACACAGAACCTTTTCAGAGTAGGAAATCTTGATAAATCTTTGTTGAAGACAGGATATTTTTAGTAACCACCTCAGTTATATTCTCAATGCTTGAAAGAGCTCTGACACTGAAGAATAAAATCCCATCTTAAGAGCAGTCATGTTCACTCTTTATCTCCTCGTGAAGTGACATCATTTTAAAACAAAATTAGAATGAAAGTTAAAGAGAAATCTTAACTGTCATTAAAATTGGAGCCAGATGGGTGTATTTGGCTTGCTTTCATAAATTCTTGCTGCATGGTGACTTAGGGCTCTCTGATCCCAGGAGTACACAAGATTTTTTTTGTCTATGATGGACAATTCTCATTGAAATCCAGAAGGAATTTGATTTTAAATTCTCTGAAATATATCTTTTGCTCAAAAATGACTGCTAAGCCAGATTTTTTAAAACTGCAGATTAAATTATTCTGTTGATTAAGACATGCAAATTATGTGCTACTGTAAGGGAATGTTTTGTACTTTCTGACTGAGAGGTGACATAAATCACCAAAGTGACAACGTGTAAAAGTAAAAAGACAGGATTTATGGCAGCTCAAATAAACTGATGCTGGAACCACAGAGCCATGGGCAAAGAAAGGGAAATAAAATTTCTGAAGCCTTTCAGGGCTGAGCTGCCACTTTCATTATTGGTTGGGCTGCCACAAACTGCTGCTCCAAAACTCCAAGCTTTGACTCACCAGAATTGCAGCCATCGTTAGAAATAAGTCTTCTATACAGCTGGTAGGTGGATGGATACTCAGGCAGGTGATGGGTATAGATAGTCCATGCAAGGTCTAACAATGTGAATAAAAAGTCAATTTTCCCCAACTATTTGTGAACATTAAGCTTGTATTTAACAACACTGCATTGCATTTTTTGTTTTACTTAACATTATACTCTATTATTTGTCTGACTCTAAAAAAGCTCTGGTCTAAAGAGCTCTTGTGGCAATAAATACCAAACCTCTTCCATTTACGTGCTAGAGGCAAAAACATCATAAATAATAATTCTTTTCCTTTCACTTTATTCTGGTATCCTTGTACACCACAATTTTTTCTCCTCAGAAAAATATCCAAGCTGCAATGTCAAAATAATTTATAGGTTACTTTTCATTGGGAAAGGACTTGGAAGTGAAATAAGCAGTTTACAAAATCACTTGTTCATTTGCCTTGTGTGATTCTTGTACTGAATTGCTATTTTTGATGTCTTTTGTGGTGTGGTATCTGTACTTGTGTATAAATCATTTTAGATCTTCAGACCTTCCCTTTCTTTACAGAAAATCTGCTCACTTTGGTTATGTTGATCTTCACTTGTTATGCGCCCCCCTTTTTTTTTTTTTTGATTATTTATAATCTTGTTCCTCCATCTTTTTTATATTACCAATTATTCTTTTTTATATTACCAATTATTCTTTTTTATTATTTATTGAGGGCTTTATCTTAATTGATATTGTTCTTCTAAGGATTAGGAATTGAAGCATACATTTGTGGTTAAAGGTAGTTTCAGCTGTGAGGCAGACAATGAAACTGCATATTTTTCCCTAGGATTATTTATACACTAAATTTCATGGCATGCACAAAAGCACAATATGACAAAATCTCAGATATTTCTGCTCCAAGTTTCAGAAGATCTGGGGCTGTTCCTGGTTTGGTGCAATCCCTGTTCTCCTGATGCTGGAGCAGGGAATGGCTTGGGCACATCAGGATCTCGCAGCCACAGTGCCATGGCATCCCATTGATTAAACCCCTAATGGCTCAATCTTCTGTGCTGTGCTTGCTGGCACCAAAGTGTGCTCCAGGTTTTCTTTCTGAGCCAGTTGAAATGAATGTTCCTTGCAATGAGATCCCCTCGTTACTCACCCTGTGATTTCCCAGGTCTGAGGTGTTTTACGTTTCCCCCATAGTTCTGTGTTGTTGTGTCTGTATTAATGCTCTCTCTACTTCTCCTGCAGCATTCTCATCTACTTAAAAACTGCTTCTCTCTTTATTCCCAACACCTGTCTAATGAGTGAGCAAATTTTCACAGAGCAGAGTTATAAACAAATTTCCAATCTGCTTTACATTTACAAGGAATTTCTCCAGAGCTGGTGGTGCTTCCCTTGAGGCTGGGGTGGTGAAGAGGAGGCTCTGGGATGTTTCAGTGATCCTGAATGCCACAGCCCTGATAATGGGCTGCTCTGAGGGGCATGTCACACCTGGAATTTATAGACATTACTGACACTACAGCCTTCCATTCCTAGTCTTCAGAAATTACATTGGTTTTCCTTGCCTTGTTTCCAGGAGATTTGAGGCCAGTCTCGATGCCTACTGAATACAGCTGGATAGGGGAGTCCAAAGAACAGAACATGTACAAGAGGGGAAGCAGAGGTGAGTATTTTTTTTTCTCTGCTGTTCTCCAAGACGTTTTTTCTTTGCTGCTTAAGGAGCATCACAGGAAAAAAAATCTCTTTTTTTTTTTTTTTTGAGTGTCAGAGAGGATATAAAAGAGCCTGTTTAGTGTCTGTGTTTTTGTGTTTCTATTTCTGAAAATTAGAAAGTTTGTATTAGTAGGAGGAATTTAATTCTAGTTTAAAGAAAGATAAACATCAAGGGAAAAATACTTTGAAGACTCAGATATATGTTAAAAGCAATCAGTTCTAAATCTTCATGGCTCTGGAAAACAAAAAGTGGTGTTACAGATGTAAGGTATTCTCCTTTGAGAACATTTTGATCTGTATGAATTAAAAATTGGAACAGGAATCAGCGATTGTACTGTCAGTGTTCAGACCTGCAGTTCTACACTTCCATTGATCCCAGTGGGAATTATGAGTCTTGCAAGAAAGAAAACTGATTGCAGAGTTCCTTTTTCCCTTTATTTCCTCTGAAAAAATGAAATCATATAATTCAGAAGAATATTCTTCAAATATACAACCATATTTATTGTAACACTGATTGTTAAAGATTCTTGAATACTATTTTTAGAATCTTTTAGGCATGGTCTGGAAGCTGAGAGGAGTTCAACTTGACTCCTAAAAATGTGACAAAAAATGAACTATATTCTTTAAAATCAATATAGGATTTTAAACTACCTTTTTCAGTAAACTTCCATTCCAAGAGAAAATAAATTTCATTTAAGGCACAAGCCTTTTCTGATTTATTCCAAATCTGTTGATGTATGTTTAGCTCATATTTCACTGTTACAGGCAGTAACAGACTTGTTGCCTGGCCAGCTCCCATTTTGAACCTGTGCCCAAATGGGCTGCTCATCTCCTCAAAACCATTATTCCAGCTTGTCAAGTTCCTTGAAATTACAATCCTGGTATCTGGAATGGTCCCAGAGGTGTTCCCTGCGTGATACCATCCAGTCAGATTTTCTGTGCCTGCTCCCTCTGACCTCCCCTGGCAGGGGTGATGTCAGTAAATGTGGGACTCCCTCCAGGGAGAGCCCTCACAATTCCCGGCATGTTCTCCTGACTCTTTCCAGTGTAACAGCACCAAGGGATGGTCTCTGGCCAGCCAAAATGGTTCCCTGCTTGTTTCCTCTTCCTAATTTTTCTTTTTGCCTTTCTTCCCCTGCAACCACTGACTCTGAGAATTCTCTCCTGCGGTACCTGAGCGATGACAAGATCCTGGTGATCCAGGAGGAGCCTCTGACGCAGAAGGACAACAAGCGGGACACGGGCCGGAGGTCCAGGAAAAAGGGCAAGCCCCCAGGGAACCCTGGCTACCCCATCAGCTCCTCCGTGCTGGCCTCCACCATGAACGTCAGGCTGGAGCCAGGGCAGCAGGACGTGCTCAACTTCTCCCTGGCAGAGAACAACACCGTTCCACTCTACCATGTGAGTGCCCAGCAAACCTCTCCCTGCACCAGGCACGGGGGTAGGAAAGAATAAAGGGGGGACGGGACGAGGACGAGAGATCTCTGCAATCTAAGGCAGCTCTTGAAGCATGAGGTTTGTTGGCATGGGTCATGGGTACAAGAGCTCTGCTTCAGCTGCCAGCCACAGCTTGAAGCATGCCCCAGAGAGGGCTAAAATTCGGTTACAAGATGTTATATCCTTTCCCATACTAAATGTGGTAATTTTACAGCATCCAACCAGTAAAAGACACAGGTGTTATAGAATTTACATACAGCCTATCAAAACTGCTACATTTCCATACTGTGTTACATTTTAACTTCTACAAGCTACTTTCTAAACTCTTATTTTTCTTCCCCGCCAAACTGGCAGAGTCTTGAACCTTGGATTCTTTTGCTTGCAGAAGCATCTCCTTAACTGCTAAGGACATTGTTCAACCAACAGGGGCTCTCCTTCAGCTGCTAGCCCATTGTTTTTTGGTTGTACAGTAACTAATGCCTAGGCATCCTACATCTCAAAGCCAGCTTTCATTTCTACTTCACTTACAGGTTTCATATTTTGAGAATATTTTGCCAAACAATCATCTTTATAAGGTTTCCCTGTTTTATCTTCCCCAACAACGGGGAAAACACTCAAAGGTTCTCCTCTTAGCATTGGTCCAGGCATATAGGCACAGTTTTCTACTTCACCTTTTAGTGCTGTGTTTTATCATCCAAGAAAGGCTGCTCGATGATGGTGTCATGAAATCTTTGTCATAAGAGTCAGCTTTTCAGTGTCAGTATCACCACAGCTTTCTCATAAAAGTCAGAAAAGGAAAATACAAGGCAAGAATCATTTGCTGTCAGATGATTTATAAAATAGTGCTCTTAATTACTCAGTCTCACTGAGTTTAGTTTAATTTGACTGTATTACCTTTGGAGGTTCATAAGGACCCTGCACTCCGCCTCTGATAATGATTTATTATACATTAATTTATAAGCTTTTGTATTTCCATTTTGATTATTGTGTCTTGTAAAAACAGATGAGTTTAATGGAGTTACTGCTTATTTCAATTTGTTTATTTAAATTGTGGATTTGAATCTCTCTGGCAGAGATTATCAGTATCACAATGTCAAAGCAAAGGATTTCAAACCCAGAGAGAAAAGCAGCAGGCAATTTATTAGGATGAATAAGAAAATCATTATACAACTCTGCAACAAACCCCAACAATATTTCATAACTTGGTAGATGAATCAGCTGCTTTCAGAGAGTTTTTGGAAGTCTGTTGATGATCTGTTGGCTCACCTGGGTTCTGAAGGGAGGGAAATGGGTCATTTGGAGTAAAACACAAATTCCACCCTTGATTTCAGGACTGAAGTTATATTTTCTTGCATGATTTCCATACCATCATGCACTTAATTGATGTGATAAATTGGCAGTAAGATATTCTATGATAATAAATATTTTTAAATACCCAAATGACACAATATGTCAACTCTAAGGGCTCTGAAGGAAAAGCAGCAAACTGGAAAACATGAGTTATCCTGGGTGGAGACAACTTGGTTGGTCCACCCTAAAAGTCAGAGCAGTCCCTATTCACAAAGTCTCTTTAATGAGCAGTGATTACAGAGGAGGGCACAGGTAAAATGATTATTCATGGACCAACAGAGCAGTATTAATTCTTTTACCACCATAAATGTTTTAAGCAGCATTAAAAGAGACCTTTGCAGTCCTTCAGGAGATAATCACAGGAATCAGAATATCTGAGGCACTTTGTCAACTTCCTTATAAATATACAAGAGGAACTGAGTCGACAAATACACAGAGTTGCTGACACAGATTTTGTGGGTTCTTGCCAGCACAGAATCATTCACATTAATGTCTTTCCACTTGGAATACTGAAAGAATTCTGAAAAGCCAAGCAAAAAAATGGGCATATTTATCTTGAAAGAAAGCTACCCAGAACAAAAATGTTAAATATCAAAGAACATTTCATGGCATCTTGATAGCAAAAAGGAAGAGAAAAGAAATGGAGTTGTTGTGTTCATAGATATAAATTTAAGTTTTAAGTAGGTCAGCTCATTTGCTTAATATCTAAAGGTGTTACCAGGATTTTCATAAGCATTTTGATATATAAACTTTTTTTGAATAATGAGATTTTATCCTCTCAAGAATCCGTTCTCCAAGGCTGAGGTTCAGTAAAACAAGATGCCTCTAACCCTTATCTAACCAAATCACCTTAAAAGAGCTTTTGCTACATTTTTATTTTAAAAGTTGACAAAGCTGGTTTAGCTTTTCTTCTTACTTTTGCTCTGTGTTTTTCAATGGAAGGCAAAAGTGCAGAACTGTTGGAATCACATTTCCATTAAATCCTCTCCTCTTAACACACACCCAGTGCAACTTCTGGATATAGATCAAAATTCCAGCCCAGATAAATGCTTTGGGAAATGGAGATGATAAATAGGATTTTCATCATCTTTAGTGAAGGTGATAATGTTTTGTAATCAAACTAGTATGGCTTGATGGAAGGAGGAATTGAGCAACACTTAGCCATTGCTTAATTTTCTAAGCACTTACATAAATATGTAGCAAAAAAATACAAAAAGACACTTACTGAACAGGAGTTTAAATTACCAGACGTAGGAAGTTTTGCAAAATTGGTAATTGCAGAGATTCACCACTAGATTAATGCTTTGGAAGGAATGTTGATTTGGAACCTAAAATTAAACAATTAGCCTGATTTCATAAGTTGCTGGGAGGATGCAGAGTTCCTATATAAAATGGATATTTAGGTAATGCAATATTGGCAGCATGCCCAGGATATAAAATGATGCATGAAGCCATGTTGCAGTAAAATATTCCTGTCAAGAAACACTGCCCCCTTCCAGGATATATTTATAAATCTAATATAATTTATATGCAGTGCCACAGAACCTAAGCAAGAGTCAATTACAATTAGCAAGGCTGTTATAAATAATTATTAATTAATAGAGTATCTCTTGGAACATGACTTTCTATGTTTACTAATGCTTCACTCCTGAAGTGACATCATTTACCAGGTTGAGGTCAAATATGGGCTTACAAGGATAGAGTTAAAACCTGAATATACTTTGATTTTGTATTACCAGAGATCATTCTGAAGAAAATTAACTTATCACACAGGACTCCAGCTCAGTAGACCACATTTCCTGGGAAAATTTTCATTTTGCGTTTCTGACCGTAAAACAAAACACAAAAATCTTGGAAAATCTTCAGGATTTTACAAAAAGTTATAACAAACTGTACATTTCCTGCTGCTCAGCTCCATTTTGCACTGTGGCAACCAGCTCCCATCTGAAAAGAGACTATTGAAGTTCTCATTCCAGATCCAGTCTGGGAATCCACACAGTGTTCAGCTCTGTGGTTTTATTGCCTCAGACCTGCACAACTTTCTGAAGATCTGAAATTCAACTTGCATTAAATTCTGCAATTGGACAATGATCTCTCATCAGGTTTTACTTGGTGATAAATGTTCTGGGCCTCTTATTTACAAAGTAATTGGATATATTGCTTTGTAGTATCATATATTAAGAAACTGGAGAATAGATTTGGATTTCTAAATTTTTCCTTTTTTTTTTGTGAATTAGAATTCAGTGTGTAGAAAAGACTTAATTTTTAATGAGTTTTAAGATCAATTCTTTCGTTTCAATGTTCCCTTCACAGTAAACAGAAATAATTGCTGCTTTAAGGTATTCGTTGAGAGTGTCAGACTAGGAATCATTTTCTATTTTAAATATAATTTGAAGTGTGATGGTATTTTAGGGTTAGTCACTGTTACACAGCACTTGCTTAACTTGCTTTTTATTCCCGTCTCGCTGATCCCAGGAAGTTGTTAACTTATCCCTTTGGCACAGGGTGATGGAAATGCTCTTTAACTGCTCCTGGAGCTGCAGAGGCAGCTTGACAAACGATATAAAGTTTAATGGTACATGCTGAGAATTAAAACCTGTGCAAAACCAATGTAAGTCTGGGTGTTGTGCAATGGGTGCATGCTGGGATGTGCCAGATGTTCCAGATGCTTTTTTGGGATGATAGGCAGTCTGAGGGCTGCTATGATAAGGATAATAATTAAGGCAGTCTGGGAGAATCACACTCATTCAGCTCCACTGACTGAAGGAGGAGCCTTTTATTGCCAATTTTGCACGAAAATCACTCATGTTTTATTTATTCCTTCCTGCTCTTGCAGAAAGAAACAAAACTGTGCTGTCAGGGATGAGCACTACTTTCTTCAGAGTTTTATTTCCTTTCTGAATTGCTGAATAAATTCTACCTTCGCTTTTTATTTAAGTATCTGTAATAAGGAAAAACCTTCCCCTACCTTGCAGTTATGCTGAGAAATCACTCTGAGGATGATTGTGGGAATTCTGGCTGCTCAGAGAAGCCAATATAAGTATTTCTGGCTTCTGTAGCTTCAAAATGAGTCTGCCCAGTTGTACTATTGTAAAATAATATTTTTCATTGGGACTGTGCACATGAGGGCTTGGGCTGACAAAGGTCTCCCTCATACTTGAAGGTGGATCTTTGAGTAGCAGTGTCCAGTAATGTATTTTTTTAGAGTTCTCTTCAGACCTGATTCTCTAAACTACACTCTTCATTAATCTATAAACAGCTCAAAGGGGAAAAGGGTATTTTAAAAAGGTATTTTACAGTATAAGGGAAAATAAACAGGAATAAAGTGTTAAGAAAGGTTCTTTTTAAGAATAATGTCATCAGTCTTTAGGTTTCCACATTCATTCAGTAATCAAGAACTTCATAATGGACCTGGATCCAGGGAAGAAAAAAGGCTGACCCAGTGTTAATCCCAAAGCCTGGTGGTCCCTGGTTTCTGCAAGATCCAGCCCTTGGCAGAACCTCAGGGCAGGGGCTGGGATTTTGTTTGGAGCAGCCTGGTTAGGATGGACATGTTCTCACTGGCCTGTGGTAACTCCTCCAGAAATTCCCCAAGACAGGCTGCTCATTCTGGCTGCCTCCAAAAGTTTAGGCTGCCTGGTTGGCCTGGAATTCCTTGTATTTGTAGTTATATCAGGACACTTTGCACAAAGCAAATATGAGGCTGTCTTTATCCAAACATATGCAGTGTTTTCATAAGTCATTTTGCTCTATTAGAGCATATTTAAATGCTGATATTCTGCAGTCTTCAAACAAACCACTACAAACTACCAATGCAAGTCAGCAAATGAAGCATTCATTAACCTGCTGTGACTTCGTGGGTAAAACATTCTGGTGTCCTCTGACTCCAGAGAACCACAACACAACTAAGCTGTGCTGCACTGTATTATTTCAGTAAATGAATTTATGCCTTGCTTTTATTATTTTGCCAGGCTACCAAAAAAACTGTTATTTTTATACATATATATAAATTGACTAAAGTCAAATTTAACAGTCATTTGTTAGAAACTGTTAGCTACAAGTGATATTATTGCTGTGATAATTGCAATACTTATCCTCCAGAAGATGCATCAAATAGAAGTTTCTCCCTTACCACACAAATGTCCTGTCCTGCTGCTGAAAGGATCAGTGTTTCATCCAGTTGAAACATTTTGAGGACTCCTCTGATTTTTTTCTCTCCACTCAGTGGCTCAGCCTTGCTCCCTGTTCTTTTCCCTTCCCCACAGGAGAACAAGGACAGGGTTTTGGAGGATGGAAGCATTTCATGACAGAAAGGTGAGCCCTGGACAGGGCAGGGCCACAGGTAACCTGTTCCCATGGGAATGGGGAAAGTGAGGAAAAGGAAGGGGAAGGAATTGACTTTTTTCCCTGACCTCACCCTTTGGTGCTCCCCCTGTTCCCCACTGTGCTGACAATACTCAGCATCAGAATCAGAAATCATTGGGTGGATCCTGGGTGGATCCCTTATCCCTTCCCTCTGCCTCCAGTTAATTTTCTCACCTGCCCTCTTGTTTTCTTCAGCACAAGTTTGGGTACCTCAAACTGTACATGAATGTGGATTACATTAGGTGATTTCCTGTCTCTGTTATCTCTCCCTTCAGCAAGGGGGAGAACAATGAAAACCTCAAAGGGCACTTTTATTTTTAGCTCAGCATGATAATTCTGAAAGTCGATTCAATGGGTGAAGCATCAGCTCTCTGAGGCACAGAGAGGAGCAAAGCTCCTCCTAACAAGGCACTGATTGATTGTTTTTGAACAAACATGATACAAAGAAATCTTCAGGATAATGAATGTGTGAGTTAAAGAAGAAGAATAAATAATTTTTTTTTTTACTTTTATTAATAATAATGCAGTGTCTGAGTATAGAAGAATGGAAGAACAGCACCATAAAGAATCTTTTGAATCTTTGCTTCTGAATAAATGTCACATCATTTATTTAGATGGAATGAATATATTGAATTTGGCTATTGAGATTAGTAACACACATTATGAAACTATTCTAATGGCATTACTGACTATTCCTGTCTCTTGCTTTAGGAAACAACAAGTAAATAATGAGTATTGAATATTTTCACATGATCTGTGCAGCTCAGGGTTCTGTTCTCGGTGGTTTACGTGATTTCTTTACTTAGGAGAAGAAATTCTGATTCCAAGGAGCAATTTTTTCTGTTATAAGTTATTTATGGAAGTTTCAGGTAAATGGGACTTTCTACAGGATTCCCTTTGGGAGAGGAGACTCAGATCTGCTTGTGGGACCACAGAGGCCTTTTTGTCCTTTCATCTGCACTCGTGCAAGGCAGAAGCAGATCCATGGGAATCCCTGGAGCTCCATAAATGTGGAGCTGACTAAAGAAGGCAGATAGGTGCCAGTGACCTGAATTTCACAGAATTTGTGCTTTATAGTCTCTGACAGCATGACAAGGCTTGTGCCTCCTGAGCCTCCCACATGTCTGCTACTCATGAAAGTGGCCTTGTAGTAAGATGAAGTAGTTTTAGTTTAGGAACTAAGAAAAGGCAATTTCTTTTTTTTTTCTTTTTNAGGCAATTTTTTTTTTTTTTTTTTTTTTTTTTTTTTTTTTCCAAATGTCACAAACAGTTACGAAGAAACTGTTCAAAAAAAGTTATCTATAAGGTTGCTGAAAAGGCAGGTAGGAACTTTCCACATGTAAGGCATTGTCATCATTGAATCTGCAGGTAATTACAATGACAGAAGGAAATTAATTTTAGCTACAGGTAGACATTTATAGAAATGCCAGAGTGTGGGTGTTTCCATGTATAGCATCAGAAATCCTTCATAAAGGTTGGCATTTCAAGCTGGTAACTAGATTGTACTCCCAAGAGGGCTTCTTTGGGAGACAATCAGTCAAATAAAAGGTGATAAATGTGACAAAGGTCTGTAGCAATCCTGAGTGCCCACACTTAAATATTGGTATGTTAGAGATGAGTTGGTCAGGAGCTGAGATTTTTCTTCTAATAAATTAAATATTGATAAAAACTGTAAAAGTCTTAATTGTTTTTTATGTTTTAAGTACTGATATCAACAATTTTCCCTCCCTCTTTGTTTTTATATAGATATTCTTCTTTGCTCTTTTCTAAATTGCAATGAACTAATAATCAGTTACAATAATCTAAGAGTTGTTCAATGGTTAAATCATATTTTTCTTTTTCACACCATTATAGAGCTTTTTTAAATTTTCCTGCTAAAGATTGTGCTTCAATTAATTAGATTACATTATTCAATATCTTTGGAAATTAGTACTTGGTAATGCAGAAAAATTTGTGGTGTTGAAAGGATGACCTCTAGAAAAATGTGTTTTATTATCAAAAGCAAATTTGTCTCCTGTAAGTCTTTTTTCAGCCTAATATATGCAAGTTCACTTCACACTGATAATTGCTTATGAAATATATCTGATCAAAAGAAATCTGGAAACCACAATTCAACATGTGCTAGAGAGGGGGTTTGTGCATTTTCTTGGAAGAAAATAAATAACTGAGTTCTTACAGCAGTGGAAATTTGTAGCACAGGGGCTGGAAAGAGCAGCCAGAGCTGGGTGAGGGAGGTTTCTTTCAGCTTTGTCAGGGAAGGGAGCGTGGGTTGGGTCCCATTTGGGAGAGCGTGATAAACCCTGATTTGGAAACATTTTGCTTTTACTTCAGGAGCATTTTCAGAAAAGAAAATGAAGAAATAGAATGGGAAACACTGACTGAATTAGTAGTCCCACTTTTAGCTGCTAAAATTAGAAACCTTAGAAGTCAGAGGGATAAAAGAAGGAAAGCTTTGAGCCTTCTGGTAGGAATAGATTCTATTTTTATAACAGCAGCATGGGTAGTGCTGCTGTCAAAGTTCTTTTGCTCACTTGGGCACACAATATTTTCCTGGGCTGTCCCCAGTATTTCCAGGGATGCTCAGACTGGTTCATTTGTGTTTAGCAGTGCATTTTTAGCACCAAAACAACATCTCTCAAGCAGATATTTTCCTTTAGCTACGTGCTGTTAACACTTCCAGTCCACTTCAAGAAAATGTGAGTATTTCTGCAGGGTATTTTCTTTTTTTTTTTTTTTTTAAGTTCTCTTGGCTACACTTCAGCGTGCTCTGAGGAGAACTGAGGCATTTATGTCTCTCAGGAAAGCCTGTTAGGGTTTTGTGTACTCAGTCACTCAGTGGGGAGCTCCTGGTTTCAACGAGGAATGTCAGAGAATTCCCTGTAAGGCACCATGCCATTATTTTTCATCAGATAAGGTCTCTTATTTGAGTGGGACCATCTCTGCTGCTCACATTCGCTGGGATAGTTTAGCTGAAGCACACTAAAAGCTGATAACTGGTTCTGTACTGGCTTCCCCAGTGGCAAGGGAGACTTCCTGAAGAAGGAAGTGGCAAAATGTGTTTGTCCCCTGCACATTTTAGAGCTGCCTTGGAAATGCTGCAGAAATGAACCTGAGCAGAGCCCTGTGGTGCAGCAGCCCCAGCAAACTTCCTGCCCCTTCCAGTCAGGGTTTGTAGCTGTGCTCTGAACTCATCTGTGATTAAATATTAGCTGTGTTTAAACATCTGCTGCAGGCCTCAAGTACTGGCATTAAAACACAAACATTGCACTTGCTAAAATTATCAGTTTCCTGTTTGGTTATCCAGAAAGTCAAAGATTTTGCAAGTGCAAAGATTTCTGCATTTATAAACAAATACATATTCATTTCATAACCTATTGGGGGGGGGGCTGTAATTTCAGTGTTTGTAAATTTCTATTTTTAGCCATGCAAAAAATTCTCCATCACAAAACTTGTTTTAAAGTAACTTAAGCAGTCTGAAGGTTTTATTTTTCTCCCTGAATGAGTTGCTATAGGTTCATTTCCAAACCTCAGAGGAATAACCAGGGTGGTGAATCAAGTCATTTAAAACTGTGTAAGGATGACATCAAAGGTTTGGATGACAGTTTGTTCTTCTGAAACTCTGTATTCTACATTGCAATGTTTGTTCTTTGCATTTAAAATCCCTTTCAAATATTAACACTTTTGCAAACATTCTAACAAATTTTAGCTCCCTTATTTGAGAGAGATTTGATCACAATTACACAGCATCCAAAATTAGTTTCTAAGTGCAGGTGCAAGTGGTTTCAAGCATGATCTTCATTTTAAAATAACTCTTAGCTCGAAATTGAAATAAGTGTTCCATTTCCTTTGCTTTGAGTTGCAGAATGACTGTGGTTTACCTCTGCCACTTGTCTCACTGTGCTGACAGCACCAAGGAAGTCTGGTCTTTGGTTGTGCTTAATGCTCTTTATTTTTCTTCTACAGAGAGCAGGGGATACAGTCAGTGGAGATACTGAAAGGTAATTACTGCTGATATTTTGTATTTGAATATATACACAGTATATTTGGGAATTAAACTTATTTCTTTACTTTTAGAAACTTCATTGCAGTATTTGAGGAACAAATTTTCAGGCTCAAGCTATATCAGTGTTAATATCATTTAGTAATTGTTCATTTGCTAATATCAAACATAAATAGAGATTACAAAGGTTTAAAAAATTCTTTAGATAAAAGTATATAAAATATTAGTAGAGGAGAAAAATTATACCATTATGTTGCCCAATCTATTTTTTTAACTTTTGAAATTCAGTATTTCAGACTCAGTCTGAGGATGAAAAACATAATATGTGTCTGACACAATTTTTGTGACCAACAGGCAGAATGTTTCAATGAACATCTACATCTAATTTAGTCTGTACAAAATTACTGCCCATATTTGTGGTTTATATTAGGTAAATATTAAGAATGGAGTCTTCAGTTTGGCCTTTAGGTCTGAATTGAATCAATTCATTCCAATGAAGAAAACAGTGATTTTTTTTCTTTCATTTCTGTGCCATTTATCTGATGAAGTATCTTCATATTTACATTCCATCCAATAAGTCATAGTAAAAGAATGTTTGAAATAGCAGATATTTTGTATCATCATATATTCTAATTAAGTTTAATTGTAATCCATGCTAATTATTCCTTTTTACCTTTTTTCATCCTGTATATGGCCTAAACCTATTTAAGAAGCTGAGCAATTAATTAGATTTAGAGTGCTTTGGCCAATCTAAAGGATTGACAGCTGCTGATGGTTCCCTTCAGTGCTACAAACACCACTGAGTTACAGCTGAAATCTGAGGTACAACACTAGCAGCTGTTGACCACCAAATAAAAGCCACCTCATGCTTGATTTTTCAGGGCTGTCAGCATTTTTACCTCTTTAGATGTGTTTTACACATCCCAGTGCAGTTGGAAGGCATTGTAGTGGAGGCAGTTTGCTGGTGTTTCCCCAGGTGTGCTGTGCATGGTTAAAATGCCATTTAACCAAAGGGAGCAGCACTGTTATCAGAGATTAAAGTGAGCTACAGGTGAAATTCCACCTCATCTGACAACAGCCCTGTTTCTCCAGTGCCACCATGGCAGCAGTTCATCACCTCAGTGTGCAGATTTGCTTTCAGAGGAGGTTAAACATATTCATATTTTAATATTTTGTTCCACTTCACAGCACCCATCCTGTCCAGGGTTACCTGGGGGGAAAATTCTTCCTCTCTTTCGAAGTAGCAACTGCATTTCACCTTTTGCCTTTACCTCTTACACCTGTGTTTCCAAATCCTCCTGTTTTCTGTAAATCTCGCTGTTTTCATTTAGTCTTCCAACTCTCACAGGTTCTCTTGTCCTCTTCTTCTCTCACACTTGTTTCTCCTTATTTTAAACCTGGCTGTGCCCTCCCTCAGTCCTTCCTGCCTGACTTTCTGTGTCAGAAAGAAACCCCACACCCTTCCCAGAAACAGTCACGTCTCTCACCCCTTTCCATTTCCTTCTCCACACCCACATTTTCGTGCAGCCACAAGGAAGAGCTGCAGAGTTTTGTTCTTCCAAGCAGTTTTCTTCCTCCCAGAGCAAAGGGTGCCTGATTTTTCCCGGTGGGTTGCACATGCTCTGTTTGGCAGGGACATTGCAACCCAGATGGAACATCCCTGGCGGACAGGACAGGGCATCTGCCAGGAGATACTTTCCAGGGACATATGACTTGATGAAATTTTGGCAAACTTTCATAGCAAAAGGCTATGCTTTTATATCCTTTTATAGAAGTATCCTTCTCCCTCACATTTTAGATTTCAGGCCCCAAACATGACCATATTATATCTTTTTGATATGTTGAAAAAATATTTCAAGAGGCAGAATTATATCACCTTCCTAATAACCTTTTTAAAAGTGATTTAAACAGCTTAAACCAAAATAAAAACAAATTTTCAGACATTTAGCTCGTAGATTTAGGCTTTGGGGACCAGGAGACAAAACTGTGTCACTAGATTGACTTATTTGTGTGAAATACCATTATCTTTGTTAACTGAAAGAGGGGAAATTTAATCTGGATATGGAGAAATCCTTCCCCGTGAGGGTGGGGAGGCCCTGGCACAGGGTGCCCAGAGAAGCTGTGGCTGCCCCTGGATCCCTGAAAGTGGCCAAGGCCAGGCTGGACGGGGGCTTGGAGCAACCTGGGCTAGTGGAAGGTGTCCCTGCCCATGGCAGGGGGTGGCATGAGGTGGTTTGAGGTCTCTTTCAACCTAAACCATCCTGTAACTCAGTGATTTTTACTGTACAGGGCCCCATAGAATTTCTGTGATATTATTGCATCCTTTGTTTTCAAAAAGCCAAAGAGAAGGAAGAAGTTTCTTGCATGTAGTAAAATGTCCCACAGGTTGCAGGGAACAGGTGCTTTGTGAGAGCTGTGAGGCTGCAGGATGTCACTGGGAACACAGAGCTTTTTTAACTCACTTGATGAGCAGAATACAGAGCAGGCCTGGCAGCTCTGTTACATCCCAGAGCAGAGCAGAAGTGAGGAATCTCTGCCTTACAACACTGGGCTCTTCCAAACTCTTGGCACCTGAACCCCTCCTAGCCAGCCCAGCTCTGTGCCCAGGGCAGGACTCCACCAGCCCTGCTCGGTGTAGGGCACTGCCCAGCCACACACAGACCTGCCCTGGCCGACAGAGAAATCTGAGCTCTCCTCACAGACCTGCGGCTGGAAGCTGTGACCTCACTCCTGAGCAGGAGTCGTGATTTAGGAAGGTGCAGCTGGAGCTGGGATCCCTGCACGTGTGGGTGCCGTGAGGTTTTAGGAAGGCAAGCTGAGCTGCCTGTTCCTGCAGCAGCAGCAGCTCATTCCTTCCCTGCTTGCCAGGAGCCTTTTCCTCGCCGGGGTTGTTTCACAGAGGAGGAGGAGGTGACAGTGCCCAGTGTGGAAGCACTGCTGCAGCTTTCCTGCAGACAAACACCTGGCTCTGTGCTGAGCTTCTCTGTGCTCTTCATCTTCACTTCACTTTAGGAGAAGTTTGTTCCAGTAACAGGAACCTTTACACCTGTGGGTTCTGGCCACGGGTGTGCCATGTAACCCTGACATCCCTGTGGAGATCTGGGTGCAGATCTCTGCAAGGGGAGAGAGGCAGAACTCCATCATTCACATGTGGCACAGCTGCTACTTGAATAAACACTTTTTGTGAATATTTGCTTAGTTTTCGAGTCAGAACACTGCTCAGGTTCTTTCTCATAACACATTTTGTCTTTGTAAATAATGCTTAAAGATTATTTTAATCACAGTCACGGTGGTGTGCTTTGGAAATTACTTTTTTTTAGCTGTGGTTAATGCTCGAGAGATAAGAAGAGATGAACATTTTAAAAATAAGTTTCAGCATTGACATTTTGCTGTGAACATTGCCTGTTCAGATGCACCTGAGTTGCTCGAAGCATCAATAGCCCAGAGCAGAGACCTGAGCCACCCCTGAGCCAGTGTGGAGATGAGGAAGGATTTCAAACCTCACTACAAAATACTCAATAATTAATCTGCAGTGAGAGTTTGCTTGTTGTGACAGGAATATGTTACATTAGAGATGGAAGTTCTAGTAGCCAAAATGTAAATCATGGATCCAGATCAGGTGATTAAAAATGCATTCCTGTGATAAATCCAAAATGCTACATGGGTGTATTAGTCCAAGTTCTGAAAAAATGGGTAAAAGGGAGGCCCTTTTATCCACAGAAATTTCAATATATGCCCCACAAGTAGACAGAGCGTGTCCAAAGTCTCAATAGACATTGCTAAAGTCCTTCAGGATTCTGTCAGAGGAATAGCTCAGAAATCCATTTGAGGAAACTGTAGAGCAGAAAAAGCATTTTAGAATGAACCTGTAAGTGTAATTTAAATTTCTGCAGTTATTTCCTTAATATTTTGCCTATTTTATGTGATATTACACAAGGAATCTTTCTGCAAACATACTGAAATTATTGGGGTTTTTTTTCTTGTTTTCTGTTTGTTTTAATTGGTACAATCTTTTTCTAGGTCCTGCAGTTGGTTTCAAAAGCACAATTATACATGAACAAGTATTTAGTAGATCAACTCTTTTAATTGATTTGAGAAATATCAGTCCAGGTGCCTTTAACCTGTATTGCTGCACATCTTCCTCCTTCTTTTCCCTTTTGCTTCTATAACAACAGCTTTCCTAAAAACAAAGCTGAGGAATAATTCAACCAAATATGATACAAAGCATTTCAACCAGAACACACACCATACTTGGCTTCCTCTGTGCCTAAATTAATTGGTTCTGCTGCTTTCATGCAGAAAATGACTGGTCCAGAGAGGAGAAAAATCAGTATTTCCTTCTTCTGTGGTCTGCCCATCTGAATACTTCAGGATTAATTAGATTTGGGGAGGGGTATTTGATGAACATAAAATATTTTAACAAACAAAATGAACCTCCTGCAGACTGCTGAAAACTGTTGCCAAGTGAAACAATTACACTTGTTGCACACTAGAACACATATTCCTCACCTGATCTCCTGGCCAAGGTTTCAGAACCCTGGAGCAGGCTGCTCCCAGAACTAATCCCAGACTGCTTCCCCCACTTCCCAGCACTTCTGCTGCTGAGAGTCTGTGATGACTGCAAGGAGAACCATTATTATTGTGTTTGCACAGAGGCAAATAAAACCTGACTAAGGACCTTTCAGATAGCCCCACAGATTCATAATTCAGATTGTATATTGGCTGGGAGAGAGGGTGGAAGCACCAAAAGCGATGCTTTCCCCATGGGCTTAAAGGAGCAGCCCTGGAATCAGGGGGCAGTGCCCAGGAGGAGTGAACAGCACTGATGGCATTGTCAGGGACAGGCACAAATGGGGCATTAATGACACAATCAGCCTTGCAGCACTTTGGGCATCTCTCCATTCCCCTCCCAAATGTCTGGAGCTGAACTTGTTTGGTTTTCATTGTTTCTTTCAATCCGTGTCACCTACAGACAGCTCAGCACGTCGAAGTCTTGCCTTTTAACTTTTATGAATTTAATTTCAGTGTTATGTATTCCATCCCTTCAGTGTAGGCTGGAAATTTCCTTTGCCTCAGGACTGATAGATGTTTCTAACCCACAATGCAGAAGTTGTTTCTGCTGGTAAATTTGATTCCTCCTAACAATGGAAATCTTGAAATGAGAAAATGCCACTTCCTGTCTTGCTGACTTAAGACAATTGTTTTTATTATGACCAACAGAACTTGGTAATATATTAAAAACGCCCACAATTCTTTTATTCCTTTCTAGTTTTTCCCCTCAATTGCTTTCCCAATTCTGCATTCCGTTTCTACTTATATGACATTTACAAAAACACCCACAGTTTTAAGGATTCTCCTTTTCCTTGTTTTTGAGACCATGAAGGGGAATTGTGTGTTTAAGAATTTCTGTGCCAGATCAGACAAATCTGACCCTGATTCAGTGTCCTATTTCCATCATGGCCAATCCTGTTTGCACTGTATGAGGAGAGGCCTCTGGTGCTGCTGCCCTGCTTTGTTCCTCAGCCTTTAGAGAATGCACATATATCAGAGATAGTATTTTTGCATTTTAAAGTGTCAATTTTTGGTATCCTGTAGCAAAATGTTATAGAACTTTCTGCTGCAGGATGCTGGGGATATATTTAGAAATTCACAGAGTTTGTGTAAGCACTATGTAATCAGTTTTTGGGTTTTTTCCCTGTGGTTATTTGACATCTTTCTTCTCTCTGTCCTAGATATGCAAGTTCTGCCATTGACCATCCAGGAAACACATCCATGAGGAAGGTAACGATTTATAAATATGCTTTAAATAAGCAAAAAACTCCTCAACTGTTCAATTTATTTGCCTGTGTTACGAAAGGGCTGAAAACAAAAATCTAGGAGTATTTTTCATGTTGAGGAAATTGGCTGCTGCTACCACCCCAGGTCAGTGTGTCTGCAGTGGCTTCAGTTAAGTTTAGGAAGCTTGGTGTGTGTTCTGAAGTATGTGCTGGTTTGGGGAGGAGAATCACTCACCTCATTAGGCTGGAGGGAGGCTTACCCTGAAGGCAAAGAAAAGTTTTAAAACTCTTAGAATATTTAAATAATACCAATACAATGATAGGGAGACTGGGGATTAAGATTTCCAAATATTTTTGTGGTACCGATTTTGAGGTGCTTCATTTTTTATAGAAAATAGCTGTATGGTTTTTATTATTTAGCATTTTGCAATTATTTCACACAAAGGACAAACAACAGAACCTTCATTTGCAGAATGTCAGTTCTTCATTCTGACTTAGCACTTTTCACACTGATAAGGTCGGGCAGGGCTTGAAGCAGCCTGGTCTGTGGAAGGTGTCCCTGCCCATGGCAGAGATGAGCTCTAAGGTCCCTCCCAGCCCAAACCTTTCTGAGCCTGTGACAACTCAGTCCTAAATAGTTTCCCCTAAAAACTCCTGAGGTTCAAACCAGTGGAGGGACGAGCAACCAGTTTTGCTTTTCATCTGGTGTTTCTTTGCCAGCATTTCTCCTACCCACAGATTACACTGAGATGTCCTGAATTTGCCTTCATGTAGCATCCATACAATTCTAGCAGTTCTTTTTCATTTCCTCTGTGCTGGTTTTGGGTGGGGGTGGCAGGGTGTGCACGCTCTGCCTGTGGCCCTGTGTTGTGGTTTTGAGATAGAATTGAAAGGCTGACAGCCCCAGTGAGCTCTCCCATCATCTGTCTGTCTCCCATAGCAACTCTGAGTCATTCAGAGTTGCCAGTTCTGGCTGTTTTCTTACAGTGTTTGCCACTAAGTTAATTATATTATAGTGGTTCTTTTATCTCTCAGAATATGGAGCTTGAATTTTCATGTTAGCAGTGCTAATTAACTACTGATTCCCAAGGTATTGCAAACCTTTCACTTTCTACAGTCTCCTTGTTTTGAATACATTCTATGTGTGCATAAAAAAAAAAATTAAGAATAATTAACTTAGCTTTTTAGAAGAAAGGTATTTTTTATTTTAGAAAGATATTTTCAGCTCTCCCTGATTTGTCGTGCTAGTTTTTTCATTATTTTTAAAACTTTTTAATCAAATGATGCATACCAGTTTCTGGTGAGTATCTCTTCCAGACATTTCACTTGTCTTGCATTTCTTTAAACTTAACCACATTTCATTACAGGGTTTTATTCCATCACTGTATTTCTCTAGCCTCAATTGTGGAGAAATTTGGTGATGTCTTTTTCAGGAGCACACCTGCTTTACCCTAATGCATTTCTCTGGCAAGAGGAGCATTGAGCAGATTGTTTCAGCCCCAGCCACCCCAGAACTGCAGTTGGCACAGCAGGACTGATCAATATTGCTGCTGCGATTTGCAATACATCAACAAAACCCCCAGCGTTGCTGGGCACATTTGATGCTTTCTCTCAGATTTTGCTGTTTCACTTTCTGTATTTTGCTACATTTCCTCCAGCACAGGAGCATTAATCTTTGTCTTCTCCCGTGCTCGGAACAAAGACACACATTCGCAGGGATGGAGTTGAGCGGGGGAGATGCTCTGCGTTAGCGGCATGCCGCACACACACTCACTGAGCTTTCCCTGCGGGAATTGCCACCTTTGTTTGGCACTTTCCTGTCCTGGGGCTGGCTGGGAGAACAGGCTGAGGTCAGGAGAGCACAGAGAGCTGCTGCTGCTGCCTCGGGGCTCAGGAGCTGCTGATCCCTGCAGTCCCCACAAAACCTTCCAGGCTGTGAAGTGCCTAAATCACAGCAGGGCTACAGCCCAGGGCTGTGGGTGTCCAAACCCACTCCTGCCTCGGCCACTCCATTTAAAATAAAACTTTCTCTCTGGAGCTGGAGTCTCGTTATCCCTGTTTGTTTCCTAGACTTCTTAAGCACATATATACAGGAGGCAAATCCTCACCAGTTTTTGAGTACTATCCCTGGATTTAGGTTTAAATAAAGAGATGTTTTTAGGGGTTTTTCTTCAGAATCTGTCGCAATTTTCTAATGCTGACACAAAAGAAAGAAAGCTTTTTGGTTTTTCTCCTCAGACTTATTCTGTCAACCACCAACACCAAAAACTTTTTTGTAAGGGGGGGAGAGTGTGACTTCAACATGTGGTTGTGCACAGGATTTTGCATACAATGTGGTGGATATTCCTTTTCAAACACAAATTTGTATAATTATTTCATTTATATAACAAACTTCAAATACGAGGCATTTTATTTGCTCATTCACGGGAGTTTATATCTTTAGTTTTCAAGCCACCACCCAGCTATTCATGCAAAGAATCCTTCATGGTTTCATTGCAATTGTAGTTAATATTTTTTAAAAAGGCATTTCAATTTGCAGATTTAGCAGAGTGTTGTTTTCTCTATGATGTTGATGGCAGCAGTAAGAGAAAAATGACAGAAGGGAGATCTTGTGATAACTGATGCTGTGATAACCCTGGAGAGGGGAGTGAATGGAAGCTCTTACATGTTACTGCTGTTACTTGCACTGGTGTTTCATAATTAATTCATTTTTTTCCTTACAGTCATTCCATTACGCTTCCCTCAGGGTAAAAAGCAGAAAATGGTCAAAAGGTAACTTCTTTCAGTTAACATTAACTTAAATCAAGTATTTCTAAATTTGATAGTAAACAACAAAGGAAAATACCAAATTAAAATACCAAAATAAATGTGTTATAGATATAATATTGCTTGGGTGGGGGGTAAAATTTCCTCCTCCTTAGGAAGAAGGCAGGTAGCATCTAGGAGAAAATTGAGGAGAACTTGCCTGTGGAACACTGCAGAGCAAAGGATGGTGTTTTATGTTCTCTAAATTTCTTCCCTGTTTCACAGCTGTAGGACAAATGTAATTCCTGTAGCATCATAAACTTGATTTTTCACAGAGAAAAAAAGTCTGATACGTTAAGGAAATTTCCAAGAGAGTTTTTTTTAGGAATAGATATGATACCATATCTATTTAGAAAACTGGTTTTATTAATATTTACAAAGCCCTTTAAACTTTCAAGCCTTTCAACTGGGATTCATTGAAATAACACCAAGAAAAAAAAACCTATTCCTGGTGCCGTGCCTTTAACAGGAGGCTGTAAAGTTAAAATATTGTTGTTCACTTCAGGATAAAAATCATGTAAGCATGTGCATTGTTATGGAAGTAAACAATCTTTCTTTTTTATTGGTTATGAAAATTGGGTTTAAAAATTCCCATAATTTGACAGGGCTTCTACTGCTAAAGGGAAGATATATGGAAAAAAAGTAGTGTTTGCATCTGTGTACAGACTGTGTCATACTCTCAGTTCCTGACTGAGGCTAAATAAATACATTTTCACTTTGGAATGATGCTGTCCATCTTAATCAGAAAAGAAAGCAGCCCTAAGAGGAATGAACCCTCTAGAGATTAAATAAAGCATTGCATAAACCAGGCCCTTTTTATGCTGTGTTCACACTGTGACCAAAATTGCTGGGCACTGTTGGATTTGGAAATTGTCTGTTCTGAATCTGGAGAGCATTTGGCTTGGAGGGGTTTGAATTAGAGATCTGTGGTGTGTTTAACTGGGAGTTTCCCTTCTCACTCGGTGTCTGTGTCACCCCTGGTGCTCCCAGGGAGTTCCCTCTCCAGCGTGAGCAGGAGGCGCATTTCCTGCAAGGACCTGGGCCATGGCGACTGCGAGGGCTGGCTCTGGAAGAAAAAGGATGCCAAAGGTTATTTCACCCAGAAATGGAAAAAGTACTGGTTCATCCTGAAGGATTCCTCCTTGTACTGGTACACAAACCAGAATGTAAGTACACACCATGCTCAGAGAAAGTAAAAATGAAACCTTTAGCTTTATAATTCTTTTTACTACTAAAGCCTATTTCTACTGTATGGTCGGATGAACTCCCACTTTAATTGTCATGTCTGGGGCACTCTGGCTGGAAATATTTCAAGTGAAATTCTTTTTTAAAGTCTCCAAGTCCCTGTTCAAGCTTAATAACATAGCAGATGTTCATAGCACTCTTTAAGAAATGAATGTATCTGTAGTTAATCCTTTTCCACAGACTTGGCTGGACTGACACGGTGTTTGCACTCCGCTCTCCCCAGTTTCAGGTGTGGGGGCATGTGTAAAGTGTAACCATTTGTGTTAGTTAAGCATTATGTGAAGCAGATGTGAAAATCGGAATTTGTAAATCTCTTTATCTAAAAGTTATTTTTATATCGATGTTCCTCTTGCTTTTTGCTGAATTAGTCTGGAGTTTGCAGTTTCTTGTGTGTAAAATGCTGCTCTTGGTGAAATTTTCCTGAAAACCCCTGGGCCTAGGCTGGTGCAATCTGCATAAATGTAGAGAAAATAACAGAGGGGAGAAGCTCCAAATGGTTCAGTGCTGCTCTTCCATTGGTGTGCAGCAGCCCCAGTGCTAGAGCTGAACATCACAGCCTGCTTTGGTCACTGATCTTCTCCCCCATCTCTCCCATTCTCTTCCAGAGGACGAGTTTAGTAGCATAACTGGGCTCAGGTTTTGTGTTTTCTGTAACCCAGGCAGGGCTGTTCAGGCTGTGGGGGATCGTGGCCCAGAGGTTTGGTGTTGGCTGACAGTGCCTGTGCCAGCTGGGGGGCTCTGGGGGTGTCCCCCTGACTCTCAGGCTGTGGCTCACAGCCAAGCCATAATTCACTGAGCACTGGCTAACACCTTCCAAAAACCTGGCTGGTGTTATGTCTCCCTGCTTCTCCTGCTGAATTGCTTCAAAAGAAGCAAAAAGTGACAGGATACATTTCCTGGTTATTAGCTCTCCGTTTAATCAGAGGTCACCTCGCCAAGGAGTCTCCTCAGGGACTGTCAGCAGGGCACATGGTCTGACAAGTGTGAGTTTAAAGAGAGACATCCACCACACAGCTGTAAAATGTAGATTTATGATGAAGAAACTAAGACCTCTTCTCTGTTTAGGTGCTGTGTTTGAGGCTGAAAGGTTTTCTGTGATCTTCAGCAAAGGGGGATTACGTTGGCTGTGCCTCCTTTGAGAAATTATCAGTTTGGTTATCTCAGAAAGGTTATTGACATTGAGTGATGAATTGAATATTTCATAGTGAAAGCAGTATGTGCAAAATACATTCAGTGTTTCCTTTGACTGGCTGGTTGTTCTTTGCACAAAACCCAAACAGCTATTGCTCATTTCTCTCTTCTTTAATTCTATGTTCTTTTTCAACATCACTTTTTTTTTTTCCTCGTTCAATAGGATGAAAAAGCAGAAGGATTCATTAGTTTACCTGAGTTCAGGATAGACAGAGCAATTGAATGCAGACGAAAACAGTAAGTAATGTGGCAATTATGTTTATAAAGGAATGCTCTTGGAAGTATGCTGTACATAGCACTGAACACTTGCAAAGTCCAGAGAAGGAAATTACTGAGAAAAACCTTGAAATCTGTAAATATATCATCATAGATCCACTCAAGCTTTCGTATTTCTCTTTATTGTAAAAGACTCAATGTGATGTAAATTCCATTTGCTGGATTAAAATGAATTGAATAACTCTTTAGTCAGCTTGCCAGATAGTCCAGTTACAGCTTCAGTTAAATAAGTAAATCAAAAAGCAATGAATACTTTAGTAAAGAGATAAAACTTTCTCAGGTTCAGTAGGGCCATATTTCCCCATAGGAAATAGCATAACAAATATGATAGCAGCGGATGGTGAATATAATCTTAATTTTCTCTTTTATGGAGGAAGTTTTACATACCTAATATTGTGTTACTCTCAACTGCTAAAATATTTAGGTTCCATTTGCAAAATGAACACTGCATTATTGCTTGTGTGCATATTGCTACTTCTACATTCTGCTCCACTAAAAAGCATATGATAAGCTTTCCACAATTAAGGAATATTTAATAACAGGCACTCATTGGAAACTGCTTCCAAAGAGTGTTGGGATTGCAATCAACAGGTTTAACAGAACACTTCCAGTGCCTTGAGAGTAGCACTTTGCTGGTATCCCCCGAATTATTTGCATTTGTCTTCTGTTTGCTTTCCTACTTTTAACTAAGCATCCTGGATTTTTCCTGTGCTTTTCCAATGACTGAATGCAGTTTTGGTCTGAGGAAACAAGTCCTACAACTATGAGCACATGTACAATAGAAATATTGAAGATATGAATTACAGTAGAGACTGCTCATCAGAAAATCAAACCTCTTCAGTTACCTGTTCTTGTCTGAGGATATTATTACGGTGTCAGAGAAGTACAAGACAGTGCAATTTGTACTTCTATTTCTCCTTTCAGCCGAGGGTATCACTATAGAAATTAAACATGAACTGAGCACTATAAATACCTCAGAGCAATGAGTAGATATTAATAATGATATTGAACAAAAATACAGGAAAAATAATACCCTTTTGTTAGAATATAAAGCACTTAACAGATTTCAGTGAATTAACCAAGATCAAACAGAAGGTCATTGTGCACAGCTAGAAATAGCTTCCAGAGCTTTCCTCAAAGCATGAGAACACAATCCCTCAGAACTCAGCTTAGAGAAGGATTTCTGTAGGGTGTATGCACAAGGAAAAGTCCGATTAACTAAAACTTTGCACACGACTGAAAGCTGAGAACCTTCAGGCTTTGAATCCTTTCAGAAAGAGGCAGGTCCAGAGGTAAAAGTATAACAAAGACATTCATAGTATATTCCCTTTTTTCCTGAGCTGAATTTCCATTTGATTTCTTCCCTCATGCACTACCATTTATACATTTCCCCCATCACAAAAACTGCACCTTACACCAGCCACTGTTTTATCTGACAGTGAGTGCAGTGAAATTCAATATTTCCAGCACATGGGAATGGGGGCCCTGCCTGGGTCCAGCCAGCTCCAACCCACAGCCCCTGTGAGCACACCTGGAAAGAACTCACCTGTCCTTTTCTGGGTCATCCTACAAGGACAGGAGTGAGCATCACTCCATTGCCTGACTCCACTGAAAAGCCAAAATCACAGTGTCAGTTTTCCTTCAGCTCTTGCCAATGCAGAACCAAGAGCATTTTAAACCCAGTTCGGATTTCCCCTCAGATCTCTGTTATTTTCAGAGCTATTGATGTGAAATATTCAAACCCTTTTGAAACTAAAAGATTTGAAGTCTTACTGGGATAACTAATGGATTTCTCTCTCCCACTGTTCTGTTGGATGGGAAGTTCTGCTCCCCAGCCTGCCTGTTCCTGATGTCCATGGCACACAGTGATGGAATAGCCTTAAGAAAGAGTTCACAAGAATATATATAATTGAATGCATTGTTGGATATGGTTTGATGATTTGCCTCAGTAATGCATTTAATGAAGGTACCCTGATTATTACAGGAACCATGGCATTATCTCAGACTGCTTCAGCCCTCTGGGCTATAGCTGGACCTCGTGCAATGACCTTGTCCCTGTGAAAGGAGGCTTTTTGCATTGGCACTGAAAAACTTTCCACTGCTTGTAGGCAACACCTGCATCCTCCTGATTAAAAGTGATCATACCATATGAGAAATTATAGTTGTTTGACTTTATATGCTGTGGCATGACATAAATGTCATGTTATTTCCAAAGATATTGATATGGCCCATGATGATGCTGATCCCCAAGTAGAAAGATTAATTGAGCTACAGGTATAATTAACCCTTATCAACTGTTGCTTTGCCAGAACCTTCAACAGTTTCCACCTAGTGAAAAGTTTCATTGCTTAGTTAATGCAAATTTGGGTCTTAAATTTATCAAGGATATGCCACAGTGCATTTCATACTGAAGGTGTGTGGTCAGAGCTCGACCCAAACGCCACTGATGCAGTACAGACATGAAGGCATCGCTTAAATGTTACTGCAGTGTCAGTAATTGTTACTTCTGAAAAGAACTCGACAGTCTTTGCAGACAGCAGAGCCCCTTTGAGCCACCCCTGGGCCTGAGAAACTTCCTGGGCTGTGTTAACTGGAGTGCAGCCAATGGATGAAGGGATTATTCCTTAAACTGGAACTCACTGTGCCACATCTTGATCATTGCAGCCAGTCTGGGGCCCTCCAAACCAAGCCAAATGTAAATATATAAATATCATTTTTCTGGATGATACATATTTATACATCTCAAATTGCTTCCCTGGAGACTCCAGTTCCTAATGCTAGGAATGTATCTGAACACTTCCCTAATAATAATCTTAGTGACACTGCTGGGAGATGAAGATGGATTTATTGTCGTGTTTTGCAGCCCTGACACAGAACTGCAATACATTTAAATCACAGGTTTGCACAGAATTGGGATCTCCATTTCATAGCAATAAAGATTCCAAACCCCAATATTGGCACTTGAATGCCTGTTTGTATTTAAATTTCCTGTCTAGGAAAATAATCCTATTTACAAGCAGAAACTCCATCATGTGATATTCTCTTAGGATTAGCCAAAAGGATTAGGATCTTTAGATCCACTACATAATCCTTTCCAATCCGAGCCAATCCCACTGGGACATGGTTGGGCAAGTGGAGCAGGAAAAGGTGCAGATGTTGCAGAGGGTTCAGACCAAAAGTGTAACTATGCAGGAGTGTTTGTTTAGTCATGATTTTCTATTTTAAGCATTTCAAATGTAGTACTGGGAGGAATTTCTGTTGAAGGGACAGTGTTTGCTAATCCCTGCCTAATTAAAGATGTCGTCTGCTGCTCTAATTCATGTGTCTAAAGACAAACACAAAGCTATTCCACCTTTCTTACCCACAGACAGGCATCAGCTGTTTCCATAGGATCAGCTGGAGCTGCTGCTCCTCAGCTGGCATATGGGGTTAAAAAGTTCCACATTAAGAGCAGAAGACTAAAAATGATAAGGATTTTTGACACTAAAATCATATCATACTAATCAGCTAAAAGAAAGCATAAATTTGATCAGAGGGTACTTAAAACTGCATTTATATAATGATCAAAAGAGAGATAATTAACAAGCCTCTGCCATCTAGTGGGCACCACGAATCCCCGAGTGGGATTTCAGTCACTCTCTGCTTTCAGTTGCAAAGTTCCAATAGCCAGGGCAGTGATGTTCTGCAGTGGAAATTATCACTGACCAGATGCCAAAAGAACACTTAAATACCTCTACAGTCTCTTTTTATGGAATTTAATATTTAATGACATCCCTTTGTGCAAGGATAACCTTACCCTTTATATCCCTAATCTCATGGAAAAGGAAACTGCACAGAAATACAAATCTGCTGTAGGACTTTGGTTAGGAAAGCTGTTGCTGGATGCATTTCAATTAACTATATATATAAAAAATCACTGTACCCAGGTGAAGTTTCTTCAGCTTTCATCTTGTCTTTGAAAACTGCACTGAATCATAGTAATTAATAAAACACTCATTTGCATTTAAGATATTAATAGTGGAAACTTTGCATCACAGGTTCTTCATAATTCCACGTGTAATGATTTCTAATCTAATTCTTACATCTGGTAATTACCATATAAATGTCAGTGTTTTAACATAAATGTTATGAATGATAGTGTGGCATTTTTTTAACATTTGCCAGCTAATCAAATTAATAGTCTTTAATGCTGGGACCTTCTGGTTTCCTTGATAGCAAAACTCCTTTTCATTATACTCACACAAAAAATTTATAAAATCTGTGATTATTGTTCTTAGCAGTTTTCAACTGCTCAGCCGAGGGAGAGCTCAGGGATTAGACCACATAAAAGCATTAATAAAAAGCATTTTATGTGAACTATAATCACCCATGCCATCTGATTATTATCTATTATTCCAGTGATTTCTAGCTCAACTTGGCAGCCCTCTATATTTCTTTTTTGTAGAACACAAAACAGCCATCTAAATGTATGAGAAGAGGTGGGGGGGTCAAACACTCATCTCTTCAGCTGATCTTTGGAATACAGCTAAGATGTACTCAAATATACTCAGTAAGACTTTTGAATTCTCCAAAGAATTTTTTAGATGTAGAACATCAGTGGTTATCGAAAGGAATTCTATTTTTAAGTCATTCAAGGGTTTTTGAAATTTTTGTAAAGTATGAGCCTCACAAATGTAGATGAAATCAGATCAGGAGGAATCCTTCTATAAATTTAGGCAGCAAAATTCAGACTGAAGTTTACAAATACCTATGAAACCTGTAACATGCTGAAGATCATAGAGCAGGACAGTCTGGTGTATTTGGAGACAAATTGTTTGAAAGAAAAGATGGTTTTTATTCCTTCTGCTCTTTTTATAGTGCCTTCAAAGCATGTCACCCCAAAATAAAGAGCTTCTACTTTGCAACAGACTGCCTTGAAGAGATGAACAGGTGAGCTACATGTCCTCTTTGTTGTGGGATGTTCTTTATCTTGGTGCTTCAGTATTTCATCTCACACAGGAATACACTCCTGGAGCCTGACAGAATGCTGCCTCATGGTGTTCTCAGGAATTAATCTTCCATTAATTTTAGTAAATACATTACATTCTGTGGATCACTTCGCTGATATTTCCTGCCATGACACATCTCAGTTCTGCAAAGGAAAGTTACTTGTGTTGGTCTCATTTGTGTTAATTAGAATTTTTTCTTTTGTAATGGGCTTAAGGTTTATCACTCTATAGATTTTTTTTGGTAAAGGTTGGAAGTCTTAGTGGGATCAGTGTTCCTGGTGTATAAAACAGTGCATCCACACCAAAGCTCATACAGATGATGGGATGTGGGTGTGGGTGTGGGTGTGGGTGTGGGTGTGTGTGTTCCCCTTCCAATCCCAAGAAAAACCCCCAACAATGTGGAAAATCAGCAGTAATTCATTTGATTCACCACATCACTGTCTTGACACAGAGCAGAGGCAAGCAAAGTTCCATTTTTGGTGTTGCAGTGAGCTTTGAAATGTCCTTGGATGTGCTGGGAGGACATTCCAAACTCCTGACTGGACAAGGCACTGGACAACCTGATCCAACATTAAAGCTGGCCCTGCTGTGGGAGGGTGTGGGAACAGACACCTCCTAGGAGCTCCTCTAGCCCAAATTATTCTGTGCTTCTTTGTGATTCAGTGGTGAAGGCAGAGGTTGGGTGGAGGTGGCACAGGGCCTTAGATCCCGAAAGGCAGAGTCAGATGTCCTCTCTCCTCCTGCTACATCAGAAATTTGTTTATTCCCAGCTGAGGTGGAAAGCACAAGGACACCTGGGACAAGGTCACTGGGAAGTCTTAAATCATTCCTGGCACAGAAAACTAAAACTTTAAGATGTTCTTACTTACAGTCATCCTTCCTGTTTGCCAGCTTGGAAAGGCAGATACAGCTAGGTTTTTTCCTTTGGAATATTAAGGCCTAAAATTATTGTTGAATTGAACATTTATATTCTGTGGTTTACATGGCCCTTCAGGAATGTTGGGGTGTGAAACAGTTCAGGCCTGTTCATCACGCACTGATGGGGATGGTGAGCTTCAGTTATCAGGACTGGGATACTTTTAGGGTATAATTTTGCTGAAAAATATTATTTCAAGGTTATTAACATTTCATTGCACAATTCCGAAGTGTGGTTCAGGTTTGTTTGGACATAACTGAAGCGAGGATGTCTCGCTGGTTGAACTCTGCCTGGTCTCCCTTGATTTCAGCTGCTGGGGCAGCTCTCATTTGTTGGAGAGCCATTGATCATATCTATAAATTACACATAAAATGTTCTGACTCAAGGAAAACCAGGAAGTCTTGAAATGTGTTCGATGAGCTGCTTTTACAACATCCATTGATTTTTCCATGGGGAGCCCAGGAAAGTGCCTGGATGGCAATGAGGCCTCTGAGCAGAGGAGCAGCTGGGAAGGTGCCAGACATCTTTTCATACCATACCATCCTTCACATCATTTATTTTGGAATTTACAAGCCCTTTCTTGATTTTTTGGGTCTGCTTCTCATGGAAGAAGGTAAAGGGCGTATCTCTACTTGAAGTATTTTGTGCAGTATTTTCTCTTCAGCAGTGCTGTCCCTGTAGAGCAATTGGAATTCGCTCCCCACCCAAATGAAGGATAACTCTGCTACCTCTGTAAAATCCCTGAGCATCCCTGCAGCTTTTACAGCCTGCCTGGAATTCCTTCTCCCAGAGATCCCTTGTGAAATTTGAAATGAGGAAACAAGATTCATAGATGGAAAATGTGTTTAAAATACTGATTTCACAAATCTCTCTCTTCCCAGCAAATTGCTAACCCCAAATGCTTTGCCTGGTATCTCCCACTCCTGTTTTCAGCAGAGAATTGAACTGGATTTCCCATGCTGCGGGAAGGGGAGATTCCTCATGCTGAAAAGTGAAGGAATTCTAGCATGGAGAGGAACATTCTTCATTCACTGTGTGGAGAATTTTATCCTTTCTTCAACTGCCTCCACCACCAGCTTTTGTTTAGGAGCTCTTTTTAGAGTTTCTTACCTCAGATTCACTGTTTATTAATTTTTTTATCATATAAAACACTCGGGAATATTTTAATGTGCCTTTAACCCCACCTTGCTGAGGGAAGAGCTGGACCCAGTGGGTAGGGATGGATTATTCTGTAGCAGACTGAGGCACTCAGCTGTGGCTGAGTTCTGCCTGCTGTGTTACTTGGGTTTGCAAAATTCATGCTCGTGCTGTTTTGTCAGGTCTTACACGAGCAGAGCCATGTTCTTAGAAATGAATTAATAATGAACTTGATGAGCTCATCTCTAGCTTGGTACTCCAAGCTTGTTAAAGGCCTGATTTCCCAGAAGTGCTTCATCTCCTACCACACCACACATAACCTGTTTATGGCTTTAATTAGCGTTGAATTTAATATTCAGTTGTTTTACAGTATCTACTTTATTTAAAAGTTACATGCCACTGAAGTCTGCAGTGCAGTGCATTTGCAATTTCATCATGGACTCCAAATATTACATTTTTAAAAGTTTCTATTTTTAGGCTGAATAATTTGATCACACTTGATTTGAATAACTGGGTTAACTTTGCAATTTTAATAACTACCATAAATCTTTTGTGTTCATTCAAAAAAATATAACAAATTGTTGCTGCTGAAAAAGAATGATGATTGATTTTTATAGGGGTCACTCCTATATTTTCCAAGACATGAAAGATTATAGCATAATATTTCTCTTAAAATAGAATAGTTCAAAAATTGAAGTATTCTGAATTAAATCTCTATTGATTATAAGCAAATTTTATGGTGTCTCCTATCTACTTTTATGTATGGAGTATAACCAAGTGAGTTACTCAAGACTTCCCCTAAACCATCCTGTTTATTACTAAAGTTAATTCATTTTTCTCCCTTTAATTTCGGGCATGTTACTGTCCTTGACAGGTCTTGGCCAAATCAGGTGGTGAGCCAGGATTAATACATCATTTACAGTTTCAATAATATATAAACTTCACTTCATATAAACTAACACCTAAGAAAAGCTCTTGGCAATTAAAAATTTCAGCCCTGAGCCACGATTATGCATTTTCCCCCTTCAACTGGACAAGTAAGCAGGAGATTGGCAGCTCTGTCTGGTCTAATTTAACAGTTCCCTATCCAATAGAGCTGAGTAAGTCATTACAGAGCACTTACTCTCAGCCCCTTACCTGACAAAAAGCCAGGAGATAATTCTGCAGAACATGAATGGTACTTCTCAAACAGAAATCCCTGAAATGGAGGTTCCCAATGCTGTTGTAAGTAAACAAAAAGAGCAGATTTTCCCTTCTTCCTTTATGTTCCCATAAACCTGCTTCAAATCCATGCCCGAGGCCACCTCAGCCCTCTAATTTATTGTTCTCACATAAAAGCTCCTAAGTGCAGCACAAGTAAAACAATTTCCTGATCAGAATTAGCTGCAGGCCTCAAGGACTGGGTGAAACTGTGATGTTCACGGGAGTGCACAGGGTGACAGTGGAGCTGCTGTGCCCTGTCGGGGGAAAATACTGCACCAGGAGTTCCTGAGCTGGAATATTCCAAACCTCCTTCTCCGGGCAAGTCACCTGACTCCTCCTTCCTACAATTTCTGAATGATTTACTCTGGACTGGTGCAGTAGCACTCCCCCCTCATTCAGTTGGAGCCCCACGGATGGAGTTAAGGCTCAGCTGTGATTATCCAACCCCGTCCGAGTCAGCATCGCGGGGAGTTCATCCCTCGTGCAGGGCAGGGTCTGCACTGCCTTTCTGCACTCTTTTAAATCACAAAATTAACTTAATCAAATCCTGCTGTAAATAGTGCCGCTGTGAATTGATGGAGCTCTCCTGGGAGCCAGGCAGTGCAGCTGCATTTCATAGAGCACGTGTAGTGATTCCAGCCCTGCCCCTCTCTGAGGCGAAGGCAGTGTCACAGTCCCTGCTGTGAGGCTGTGCTGGAGACACCGAGGGAATGCTGCCAAATCTGCAGGTTTTGGGATAGAAATAAGTAACAGAAATAAGAGATTTCATCATAATGACATAGCCAGACATTTAACATTTGGCCTATTCGACCTGATTTTAAAAAAACTATGTGGAAGCAGAATTACATAATTTCACAAGTAAATCATTTCTTTAAAAAATTCCCCTCTAAACCCCAAAATCCCACCAGTACTTTAGATTATGCTAAGCTCACTTTCTTGCTTGTAAAGAAAGTTTTCTTCCTCCAGAGCTTTCTTTTGGGCCAATCATTTGGGGAAAGCTGGGGTGAAGCTTTCAATAAGTGAGTAGAGAGAAGTTCCAGTTGAGTGAGTTTATGTGACTGTTTTGGTAGATTTCCTTAGTGTTTATTATTGGTTCTGTATCAAATAACAGCCTATCAGTTATTGTGTGCATTTATTCTCTCTGATACATGACTATATTTGTACAGTAAAATGCTGTTACCTGAAGGGTAATTTATTTTCTACAAAAGCAGGGAATTTCTTTTGTCTATTACCCACTGGGGAAAACACCAAACAAAAAAACTCCACACCAAACCAGAATTCTGAGTACAGAGGCATAATTGTGCATTTGTTTGACAGAGGAAAATTAAAAAAATAAAAATAAAAAATAGATCCCATCAAGTGCATGATGTAGATGCACATGCAAAGAGGGCAAGGATTGGTTCACTTGTCAATTCTTAAGCTGTCTCAGGCTTTTTTCCTATTTTTCCAGCCTGACAAATTTAAGAAGACAATGCATGAAACAAGATCAACAGTCATGTCAAATTATCAAATCAGAGAGTACTCAGAGTTTATCCCATGAATGATTTTGCTTAACAAATCCCAGCAACTGTGACAAATCAAACAGCAGAAGCAGAGGCTGCTGAGGGCTGATACACTGGGAGGGATGAGCTCAGGGGGAAGGATCTGCTCAGTGTTAAATTTCACTGGGAGGTCGTTTGGGGCTTCTTTTGTGTGGAGGAAAATCAAGGCATCGTTTCTGCCCCCCCATTAGAGCACTCTTTATTCTCTTAAATGAATACATTACCTGCATAATCGTAGCAAATAGCAGAAATAATTTACCTCGGGAACCAGATGGGAAATGCATTGATTTTTCAGGTGTTCAGTAAGAAAGACTGGTCAGGGAAGTCAGCATAACAAGTACAAAATAAATTTTTTTATCTAATTCTGTATTGCAAAGAATTTTACTGTGAATTCTAGAATGTGATTATTCCACTGACGTAAAAAAATATAATACAAAGCTTTTGATCAGAAATTAAATATAAACTGCACTGAATAAATTCTAGGTAGGAAATAAATGGTTCAAGAGAATCTCTATTTTAATAGACTTGAAGATGACTTGATTCAAGTGAAATTTAGCTTCCACTTTCCTTCTTGTTTTTCCTTTTGACCAAATAATCTCAAGTGTAGATGCAATCACAAAAATGAAGATATATTTCTGCACTGAAACATTCCAAACACAAAACAGAGGTGACAATGGCAAAAATTAATGATGAAAAGATGCAAGAAAGATGGGAAATATATTTTATTTATTCTATCTGTTAATGCCTCAGGATTTCATAGACTTAACTTTTAAAGAACATTTAACAGAGAGAAATAGTGAAAGTGGTTGGACTGTTTCTTGAATTCACACCTTTTCAAGACATTTCATTTTTTACATTTTCATTTAAATTAAATAGTTTCTTCTATAACCAGCCCCTTGGTATGAGCAGTAAGTGAGGATATTAGCAAATAAAACTTTCCTGAGCCACAAAACTCACTTTTTCCTGACATGTTCTCCATGGATTTATGGAACAATTCTAACTATAACCTAGAAATTGTAACTTTTCATCCCTTTTTTATAGGAAGCAGGAAAGGTTATCCTCTTGCCCTTGGTTTTCATTCTCCAACACTAAACAAAATAGTTCTCTCAAATTTATGACAACTGAGATTGCCCAAGCTGTTGCATTTTTTTATTTGTGCTTTTTCACTCTGAGTGTGATGCCACTGTGGAAACTTTAATTGCCTTCCTTCACTCCCAGAACCTCCCACTGACCTTGGACTGGCTCAGGCCTACAACAGCCAGGAAACAGAAATTTATTCATTTGTACATTGAGGAATGGCATATTCTTGTTTTTAATGCAGCGTTAGGAGCACACAGCAATGTGTAATTGTTTCCTGGTTGTTTGGCCTGCTTTAACATTTCCCAGGGGTTCTGTCAGTAAGTGAATGTGCTCCCAGCTCCTGACAACTGGGGGCATGTCAGGCATGATTCACTCTGCAGCATCAGGCTTTGCCTCTTGCCACAGCTCCTCAGCTCCTCACTGCCCTGGTGCCTGCACTCATCGCAGCCCAGGCCTGGGGCAGAATCAGACTCTCAGACGAGGCCCTGGGCTGTAATCCCTGGGTAATAACCAGAATTATCTCAGTAAATTTAACTTAAATACTACAAGGCAGCTCTATTTTATCCCAAAGCAATGACAACAGTGCCTGTTTGTAACCAACAGAATTAATTAAAGCCAAGTCTGATTTATTTAGAATTTAATTGAGACAGAGTACAAAACTTACTTGTGCTTTCCACGATTTTACTTGAGGCTCACCTTTCCCTGCCTTTGGTTCACTGGAGTACAGGCAATAAAAAACAATTAACCCACTTCTTGGTCCCCTGTAGGTTGTTACAACGTGCCATGGTAAGGCAGTGATTGTATCTTATGGGGATTTGTACAATACCAGAGGTAAAATGTTGTGGCAGAGGATCCGTGGGATATTTAGTGCTGTTCCATGTCAGCACAATTTCCATCCAGAACCCCACGCTCTGTTGGGTGGCCTAGACTTGGTGAAACATGCTGGTGGAGTTGTTTAATTATCAACAGGAAAGAGTTGTTGAACTTATCCAAGCAGAAAGGCAGGATTTGCAGGGGAGGGAGCACAGCTTTCTGCCCCGGGGTGGAGGCACAGGGATGTGCACGTGAGATCCCAAAGGTGCCCCCGCCAGGGCAGCCCAGGTCTCCTTGGGACCACTGGGAAGTCCCAGAGCTCCTGGGGCACAGCTCTAGAAACCAAATTAGCAGCCCAGCTCGTGGGGTTGTGCTGGCCAGGTGCAGCACACAGAGGGAGCCCTGCAGTGCCTGTCCCTCAGTGGGGTGTGCATCCTCCATCCCTCGGGAGTCCAGCTCTGGCAGGAGCTTCCAGTGCCCGCCTGGAACCCCACGTTTGCCCACAGGGCACTGAGGGTAGAGTTCAGAACCAACTGCCTGTGTTTCTGAGCTCTCCACAAAGAGCTTTTCACAACCTTGAGTCCAGTTTTCTGAAAAATGAAAGTGGTTTGCTCATCAAGGAAATTCATCAAGTTTATGCAGGGTTCCTTTTGAACTGAGTTTGCATTTCACTGGGGAAAAAAATTAACTGTAAGAAAATGAGCTGTAATCTCACCACTTGTATACCTCCTGATTAACCTCAAAAACATTCACTCATGCTTTTTTTAAAAACACAAAACCTAAAATGGAGATTCTAGTTCTTTTATCAGAAGAGATTCTATCATGATAAGCCACTGAATGTCATCAGATAACCCTTTATGTTGGCTTGACAAAGAGGTGACTCTGAATTGTAGTAAATGTGGTAAGAAAGTCCTTGTAACTATAGCTGAGGATGATCTTGGCCTTTGGAAGAGAAAAGCCTGAGCACCCTTAGAGAAGGAAGATTAACTTCAGCTAATTCCAGATTTGGCCATTGAGGCCGTATGTGTAAAGCTGATACTGTGGGTATCCTAAGAACATCCCTGTGCTCTGGAGGGTTAATCCTAACACTTCAACTAGTGTCTATATTTGCTTCCACGATCTGACACCCTCAAATTAACAACAAGCAACAAAAGAAATATTGCAAGAAATTTAAGACAATGCAAATTCCATGCACTGACCACACAAATAGCTAGGTCTGTTTTAACTTGGAAAATGGTAATTAGTCCTAATTTATCACTGGTGCTTAAGCAGAACCTCAGTTGAAGGCACTGAGCCATCCTGCTTAATTGCCAAAGGCATATGGCAAAGTATGACTAAAACTATTTTGCTCCAATGATAATGAGTTTAAAAATTCGGGAACAACTGATGAAGAACTGGTTGATTTGAATACAAATGACAGAATACAAATGCTTAATAACAAGCTGGGAATGATGTCATTGCCATTCCTGCAATAAAGAATCTGCCTTGCAAGGGAAGCAAATGCCAGGCGATCAAGGCACTGTGTGCTGAGGGAAACAATGCTGGTGAGCACTGTGCAAAAGCTCTTCTGTAAATCTGTTAATCCATTTTAAATGTACTTCCCTCATGATAAAGATGAGTTATTGACATGCTGATGCAAACAATGGCGGGAAGCAGTCCTAACCCTGCAGCTGGTATTTGGGAAAACTAATCATCATTTCCATTTTCATCTCTGATTTGCTCACTTCTGGCTTAATACTGCGAGGCAAAGCAATGTGATTGTACGATTCGTTATTTTCATAGTTTTGCAAGTAAATTAAACCCTCTCACAATTCCCTGTACGAAGTAAGCGTTGTTGTCCCCTTTGGCTACTTAGGAAAGTCATAAGATCCGTAGAAGGATTTGCTGCAGGCCGTGCAGTGAGTCAGTGCTGTATCCAATATTACAGATTAAGATCATTGCTCGGAGTCTCTGCGGAGCTGCCGAGAGCAGGAGATCAATACGTGCAGAACCGTGAGCTATTTTTAGTGGAGGCTTCACTCTTCCTTCATTTTCCGCCTCCTCGCTGTGCCTGCCATCTCCCACAAACCACCCTCCTGGACAGTAACAGCCACACAGGTCCTTAAAAGCTTTTTTTCTCTTCTAGTACAAGAGGGAAAGAATTACACTGAATAGTTTTCTTGTTTTAATCTGCAAAACAACTTGTCTTTTTGATACTCGGTGTACTGTTCACTAATGTTTGACTTGAGGCCAGTGAAAGATGTTTTTGTCATTATAATATTCATTAACCAAGAACATAATTATTAACAAAGTTGATGTTGCAAATGTTCAAAAAGGAAAAAAGCTGCTTCCAGATAAACTCTCACATCAACATACTGGGAAATTATTGGCATAATAAGAATTTAGTCGCCCAGTAAGGGAATGGTTAAAAACATCCCAAACATTAAAGAGGTCACTATTAGGGCTTTTTTCTTCAGTTATTTTTCCTTGTTGATGAAAATTAGATAAGTCTTGATTTTCCATTTGCTGAACATTAATAAGTGACTTTTCCCTCTGTGTGTTAATTTCCTTTGTTTCTAGTTTTTCGGTTATGTATTGTGTAAACATACAGTTATCTTACATAAAGAAAACTCAAAAGGTATTTTCCCCAAAATAAAATATAACATTTTCCTAATGAAGTAAAGAATGTTATTTTCTATCTAAATAATTTGGGACAACGAAACCAGCACATCCAATGCAAAATGCAAATATTGAAGTACTTTCAATTTACCAATTGTTTTAGAAACCCAAAAATCTGTATTAAACAAATAAAGGGAAAATAATGTTGAAATCATAGCTCAACAACACTAAATATTTTTATCACCAGCATTGAGAATCCAGACTAGCAAATAACCAAACTGCCATAGGCTGTTTTAGCTTTCTGAGGATATAAATTTAATACAACATTTCCTAATACAGGTTTTCAGGCAATAATTATCATAATTGTATTTTATTTTCTAGTATTCTGGCAATTCAGGCAAGTTCTTGAAATAAAGAGAAGTAGCAATCACAATAAATGTGACTCCTTTTCACTGAATCTCTGGAAAACCTTCCCCACCTGGAAGGCTTTCCTTACATGCAGCTTGGAGAGGGTTTGAGTGTGCTTAATGTAGGGACAGGGCTGGACACTCTCTACAAAAGTTTCATTTATTCCTTGCTAAAGTGGGCATGTTTGTGTGTGTGTGTCACACTTCCCTGAAGACATGGGGAGGATTGCTTTCCTGATTATTCAGATTGCTAGGCAGCAGAATAAAATACCAAGGGCTGATCCTGCATGAGGTGAACATCCAGAGGAACACGTGTGGTGTGCCTGGACTGGGACATCCTTCACTCACAATTATCAACCACCCAACACCTCTGAATCATGGGTTTAACACCCTTTTCACCTTAGACGTTGTCTCTGACTTTTCCAGGCAACAGGAGCATGCATGCCTTCAGATTTCCATGAGATGTTCCTTTTAAATACCTCTCTTCCCCATTTTTTATCATTCTCTTAGATGGATGAATCGTTTGGGTCTCGCAGCAATTGGTTACACACCTGATGACAAGGATATTCACCCAGATGAAGGTAATGCTTCAGTGATTGTAATTTGGAGAAGAGAGCAGACAGGACAAATCTGTTCAGTGTTTCAACAAAGCTGGAGAGGTCATAACTGACTTCTTTACCAACATATGGCCATGTCTTTTCAAATATCAGTTTTGATAAGAATACATTTCCTTGAAGAACTCCATTTATTGGTGCCACCACCAATGAAAATCCTGAGCAGTAATTTTAAGGAATATTTTAAAATAAAGAGAATGCAGGGTTCAGGATGAGGTGTGATGTCCCAGATCCCAGCCCTCAGGGATGCTCATCCCCCTAACACCAGTGCAGACATCCCAGATGCAGGGCAATGTGTGCTTCAGCAATATTTGTTTGTACCTCCCGAGCTCAGATGCCAACCTTGCCCTTTCCCCATCACACACAGTGGAACCTGTTATGCCAAATTAATTTAAGTGTTCAGGCTTGGCTCTACTTCAGCATCTGGAATGAGGTTTCTCTTTGGAAGTCTGTGACCAGAAGTTGGTTTTATGTGCAGTGGGAGTCAGGTGCCCTTCTGTAATTCCTCCCTAAAGCATTCCTGTGCAGTTCCTGCACTCCCTGTGTGTTTGAGATGCCAGACCTTCCCACCAGCCCATTCCAAGCCCTGCAGGTGTCTGGGGAATGTTTACTCTGCCATGGAAGGATGTTGTTGAAATGTGGGATCAGCTTTCCTGTGGAAAAGCACCTGAGTGAAACCTGGAATGCTTTGTCAGCAGATTACTGGAGTGAAAGTGATCAGGACGACATCGATGGCTCCCTGACCCTGAAGCAGGAGGGCTCCTCCACGCTGTGTGACACCTACCACCGAACACCCTCAGTGAGTCACAGACACTGCATGGGACTGTGGGACACCTAAAAACATCTGTGTGCCTTGACTTGCACTTCCCTAGTTCTGGGATATTTAAATACCATAAAGGTGGCAGAACAAAGCTGGATGTGACAGTAAAAATGAAATTACTGCTGTTCCTCATGAGCCAACACCTGGATTTTCCCATAGCAAATCAGTTAGAAAGGAAGGAGAGGTAATTATGTCCTGACACAGATCTGTCACCAGACTGGAAACATGACCTTTTTTTGTAGGATTGGTGAAACTACACATCATAATAGGAACAGAATATTTTACCTTCACTGGCAGAATATGAAAAGAATGTGTTGGATGGGATAATTTGTATTAATTGAGACTGGTTTTCAATCATGAATATTGGATACTGGATGCTAGAGATTAAGATCAGATCACATTCACACAGTAATTATGTTTTTGTTCTTTTTTGAACAAATCTTTCTAGGAAAGGGGTTTTTTTTACAAGATTGTGTACAATAGCATAGTAGTGACAGTATTGCAAATAGGACATTTCTATTAGACAAAACACAGGCAATTATGATAATTATTCTATGATTCCAAGCACAGATAGGACTGTTCTCTATTTTTCTTTCAGATTTTTCTTCAGCGTGAATGACACGATCCTCACACAACCAGAACCAAAGAAAGAGTGACTGAGACAACAGCATCACATGGGTGAAGTTCAGACTGATTTTCACCCATGTGATGCTGTTTTATCAACTGGGATACAGGTTAAGCCCCTCCCTTTCTGTTTTTCCACATTTTTGCCTTTCTCTTTGTTTTGACTTAAATTTATACACAGACCCAGCAGAATTCACTCAAATTGTTTCACAAGTTCAACAGTCCCCCAGTCAAAAACCTTCCTGGGTGCTGGAGGTTTTGTTGTTTGGGTTTGGTTTTTGTTTTTTTCTGTTTGGCCCCTAAAAAAAAGAAAGAAAATCCAATTGCAGTTTGTTTTGGAGACTTACACTGTCCTCAGCTGGACTGAGTGTAAGCTGGACAGGTCTTCAGGAAACCTGCACCAGTGTTACAGTGCTCTTTCCATCAGGAATTGCTCGTGGGCAGAGAATGTGCAAAACAAGAATAGGGAGTGGTTAAAACAGCACTTGTATAAAAGTTGTCACTGCTAATTCTCTTCTGTTTACAGTGGTTCATGTTATGACAAATCAAACCCATCAGTCCAACTGATTAATAGATACCATAGAATGTTCTACACTACAGTCATTTTCTTGGCTCTGTTCAAAACATTATCTTATGGGAAGATGTTTTCCTATCTTTCCAGGTGAATTCTTCCAGTCCATTCCCTGAAGCCAAACAAGGTCGACACTTTTCCAGTGAATCAACATATTCCCACTCTTCTGCCGAGGACTCCCGGCAGGACGTAGCAGGCAGCACACACTCCTCGGGGTGCAGACCTCCCTACCGAGAGCGGCGCTCGTGGCAGGACCTGATAGAGACTCCCTTAACCAGTTCAGGGCTCCATTTCCTTCAGACTGTCCCTCCGGAGGCAGAATACATGAGTGGCCGGCCCGGAATGTCCCCGGACAAACGGAGACAAGCCACTCTGCCCGTCCAGAGGCGCCACAATTTTGAGCAGGATGGGCCTTTTCCCCTGGTGGAATGCCCGAGGGGACATAACTCCTATGGCCGGCCCCAGAAACAGCGCAGCCAAAGCCTTCCTCGAAACAGAGACGTGCGGGGGAAGGGACACGTGAAGTCCATCGAAGGCACAGATGACAATCTGGAAGAGAAGGTTCCTATTAGAAGGCACAATAGTTTTTGTGCAGAAGGTAAGCTCTGGGAGATGTTCTCATTTGCTTTACTGCCATCCAAATCCAGAGCGGTACTGCCGCTATTGTCAGCAAGGATTTTGTGGCTGAACTGCTGGATGTTGGCAAACACAGAACTTTGTACTTGAAATGCCAGGATGTAGCACTAAAAATTGAGCTTTGGGATGATCCAGATGTTCTTGTCTTATCAAAACAAATGTTGCAGAACTGAGTAATAGGTTAATATAATATTGAAGTTGCAGTATTGCTGGTTTTAGAGACTTCATCTGAATTATCAGGTTTGTTGTTAGGTTCCTTTCTTTTCTTTCAGAAAACATAAAAGAAGTTGAAGAATTCGCAGATGGTCTGCAGGAGCTCTACAGAACTCTGGAAGAAGCCAGTCTGTCAGCTTTCGGAGAGCAGCGGCCCTCCACCAAGCAGGAGTTCCGCAAATCCTTCGTGAAGCGCTGTAACGACCCAGTGATCAATGAAAAGCTGCACCACATCCGAGTGCTCAAGAGCACTTTAAAAGTAAGGCTTTATCACTGTTTTTGTGTGTAAGGAATATAAACTAAGAAAAGTATAATTGTGGAATCAAAGAATTGCTTGAGTTGAAGGGACCCTAAAGCCTATCCAGTGCCACCCCCTGCCATGGGCAGGGACACCTTCCACTAGCCCAGGTTGCTCCAAATCCCATCCAGCCTGCCTTTGGACACTTCCAGGGATCCAGGGGCAGCCACAGCTTCTCTGGGCACCCTGTGCCAGGGCCTCCCCACCCTCACAGGGAAGAATTTCTCTCCAATATTCCAGCTAACCCTGCCCTCTGGCAGGGAAGCCATTCTCCCTTAGTCCTAAATGTTACTACATGTCCTTAATCTCTTTACATTTCTATTGTTAATGCTTTTTTGTAACTTTACAATTAAGTTTCAAAGAAACTAAAAATTCTTGAAAGCAAACATTTCCCAGCTTAAAAAGAAAGATATTATTCAACACTCTGTGTAGGCAAGTTGTAGCATGTGCCACAGACTGAGCTGTCAAAGTTTATGCCGAAATAGTTCCTGAATTAAGTTAAATATTAAAGTTTCCATAGTAGTCTTCCTGCACTTGGCATTAAAGTGAAAGCAGAAATAAATGCTAAAATACAAAATTTCATTTTGACGTCCTCTGTCTTTCTGGAATTTGCCAGGCAAAGGAAGGGGACCTCACAGTTATCAACAGCCTTCTGGATGATCCCAACTTAACATCAAAGAAGTTCAAAGATTGGAAACTAAAGAACTATGAGTTTTTTCTGGATATTTGTGAGTACAGTGCTGCTGGGAAGTCTCAAAATGGAGCCTCTGAACTGGCAAGCTCAGCCCCAATGCTGACACACACACACTCCTTCATCGAGACTCACGTGTGACAGGAGCCTCAGCCTGGGTCGCTGCTGGGTGCCCTGAAAGATGCAGCCAAACACTGGTGTATTTGTTGCTAAGGTACTCAGCAGTACTGTAAATACTTGGGTAAGAGAATAGTGCCACAGGATGCCTACTACATTGCATGAGAAGACAATAATATTCTTTACAAATTCTTTTTGTTTGCTATTATTAGCCAATGTCCGTATCAAGCTCTGCATTAGAAAGAAGTGGTGCAGAAGTGTAACTGAAAAAAAATACCAGTATATTTAAAGTACTGTACTAAAACTCAGCTTATAGTATGAGCTCCTACAATCATTTTATATATTTAGATATATATGAACACATATCTATGTATATAAAATGTAACATGGTAGTTGACATTTCTTTTAAAATGCCCTAAAGTTCACATTTTCGCACATTTTTTCTTGAGAAAAAATACAAAAATGAAGACATAAATACATTGGCCACTCTTAGAGATGAACATTTATTTTTGCAACATTTCCGGGTAGTGACCATCTTTGCAAATAAAAGGACAGAGTTATCAAAATGTAAACTCAATCCCTATAGTGTGCCTTAAAATGTACACTGTACATCTAAGAAATAGATCCCAGTCTGGCCCTATGGGCACTCTGTACATGCCATTTAAATACTGTGTTTGTAACGTGCTGTGCCTGCCTTTCAAACGAAGGAACACGAGCAAGCAGGTTTGGCACAGAGGTAAGATACGAGTAGAACAATATTGTTTGTTCACTAATGCTGCAACTTAAACTGGTTTTAATAGAATTTGAAGTATTTCATGGTGAAAGAAAAAAAAAAACATCTGCACTGAGTAAGGTACATATTGCAGGTTTTCATCATTTCTTCACTGTGAATTTAAGTGACACATGACTGTGAGTCACAAAATTCGAAAAAAGCATGAGAATAAAGCTAAAAAAACCGCCTGAACTAATCAATTACATTCTGTGATAGACTGACATCTATAGCTGAGTTAATTATTCAAAATTATGTAATGTCTGGCAATAATTTTTAACTGCTAGCAGTACATTTGCAAGTGGGTGAAGTTAATCAAAACATCATTCGAAAACCAATCTGTATTGATTGGTTTGGGAAGACACACAAGTCACACAGTGTATTTCACTTCCTTGCCTGGGTGAGAATGTTTTGTAAGAATCAGATTTTGGGGAAAATACTTGTATTCTTGAGGGGATTTTTCTGAGTGCTACTGAACATAGATTTCAAAGACATTCACAGTTTGCTTTGACTCTGCTTGCTAGAACAGCTTTAAAAGGCAGAACGAAGGGGATGTGAATACAGCTGATGTCATTTCACTGAAACAAATTCACTGTTAATTTTTTCACAAGATAAACCTAATTGTCTCTCATACATCAAGGACTGTAAAATCCATGCAGTTCAGTATAATATAGGAAATAATGTTATCTCAGTGAGGTCCTAGTATCCAGGGAGAGATTTAATTATTCCCACAGCCAGACCCAGGTGAAGCTGTCCTGGGGGTTTAGTTCTGTCTCCCCAGAGCAGCTGAGGAGGGCTGACCTTGGCTAGACAGGGGGAAAAAGTGTCATGGAAAAGCTCTTGGGTTGAGATAAAGACAGGGAGATCACCTACTAATGGTTATCATAGCCAAACAAACCTGACTTGGGGATAATTCATTTATTAACAATTTAAAATACAACTGCAAAGTGAGAAACAAAGACAAACTTAAAACCACCTTTCTCTTGCCTCCTCCCTTCTTTCCAGTCTCAATTTCATTCCTTCATTTCCAGTGAGCAACAGGGTAAATTGTAGAATCCATGTAGAAATTAATTCATATCATACATGCAAGTAGTGATGGATGGTCACAGAAACAGTTAAATGCATTGAACTATCTAAATTTGTAAAGAAATCTAAATATGCCTATTATTTCAAACCCCAAAGATGGTTTGTGCTTTCATAATGAAAAGATCTATACTGTTTTTGAATAGCTTTCCAAAAGGATTTCAAATGACACTGTATTGTCGCTCAAGACAGAACTAAGCATATTCAGTGAAGTCACAGGTAAACAGAGAATACTACTGATAGATGCAGCTGAAAATGATAAATATAATTGGGAAGATATATTTCTCAGAAATGACACAAGTAGTTGGGAAAATAGATTATCTCAGTTTTAAGTCTAAATACAATTTCTGAAATATGAGTAGATGAGATAAATAGTTGAGAGTTCATACTTTCGCTCAGCTTATCTTTAAAAAGTCATTCAGTGTCATGAGATCATCGTTTCTGAAATTCTTGGAATTGTGAGCCTGCATAGTGCTCTTGCAGAGCAGCTCTCTCTCAGCAAATGTGATTTGCACTGAATAGGCCAAATAAATTGTCCAGGAGATTCATGAGATGAAATGAGATGAGATACACTGGAGAAATTTCCTCTAATGGGCTTAAGATTAACTGGGAGAAAAGTTTGAAACATTTGTCTGGCATTGCTTGTGCCTTAGAGCAAGCAAAATCTAATTGCTAAATTAAGCAATACAAAGACTTCCTTCTTTCACAAATGTCAGCTGGCATTTGGAAGCCATTTCACAAGAACTAATCATACTCCTGGCACAGGTACTCAGCTCCACCCTGCAGCCCTTCCCTCCCTGCCACACATTTCTTCCTTTCGGATGTAGGTGCCAATCTAGACGTACTGCAGAGAGTAATGTGCACATTCACCACAGCACAATTATTTGGATATCCACCACCTTTGAACTCACTGGAATGCAAAGTGCAATACAGATACTGTGTTTAAAAATTCATGCACCAAATCCTGCTTATGGATTAAAATATGTCCAATTCTCCTGAACCTACATGTACTTAAACACACAGTACAGAGCAGCTGGAATTGTTGTGGTGGTTTTGATGCCATATTTTTAAATAAGAAAAGAACAAGGCTTGGCTGTTGAGTTCATCAAGGGAAATAAACAGCACCTGTACAATAGATTTATTAATTTACCAGTTTTCCTGCCTGAATTCTCAGGTAAAACTTGGTTTTTAACATATACGACAACATGAAAATGTTGTTTGGACATAATTTATATAACTGGATCTTATTAGTGTCCTCATTCAGAATTCCTGCAGGTAAAATGATTCAGCCTGCAGACTTTCTCTGACACTCCACAAGCTGAGTCTTTTTGTTACTTGTTATTTTTTGTTACAACTGATTTAATGCTCCCCCTGAGCTATAGATTCCCCTCATTTTTTAAAACTGTTCTGTATTCAGTGACATGTCAGATCTTTGAAAGTGTCTTAATAGCTCTCTCAGCATCACTTCCTGAGAGAACTGAGACATTTTTCTTGGTTTCATTATTTTAAGTGAAAACCACCCTGAGCTTGCTCTAATTGACATGAACAAAAATCAAAGAGGAGGAGGGGGTTCTTATCAGTATATTCAGCTCTCGGCTGCTGCCTTTGGAGCTGGAAATGTGGTGCTCCACTGGCTTTTTCCAAGGAAAAAGAAATGAGCATTGCAGAGAATTGTACATGGCCAGTTAAGTCACTCTTACTGCTCTCAGCAGTTACAGCCTTCCAGGCCAGAACACTCCTTCTCCAAGGTCTTGTGAAGGACAGTACAGATACCTTTGAAGGAGTTACATTACAGTGGCTCTGGAAAGGGCTCAGCCTCTTCAAAAATTGTAGAATTCTGCTGCTGACCTTTAGGAGATTTCACTTTAAATGTTAATAGGACTTCTGGGAGAAAAATGAACAATCTGGTAGAAATTGTTTAACTCAACACAAATCTGAGGAGAACAAAGAACGTTCTTCTTATCTTTGTCTCAAGTAATGCAAATCAGGCCAAGTTTATCACATACCTTATTTGCCATATTCTTTCTCATGTGGTTTTACTGTCTTCGAAATTGATAAAAGCATTATTTTCTGCCAAAAAACTAGCAGTATTTATGACCAGGGTGATGTAGCTGGGGGCTGTTGATCCTTGAGGAGGGACAGCTCTGCCAACAGAGCTATTTTGTGATAATTCACCAACAGTTTGTACAAATTCTTCATGCGGTGAGGACCAAAGTCCTTCAAAGATGGTTTGGCTAAGGCACGATGCAGCACAACAAAGCCAGCCCACTCTGCAACGCCTGTCAGCTGCTCCTGAACTAGAGGATACCACCAGGCAATTTCATTCACAGTTTAAACACTCAGTTTGTCAGTATAAGCAAGTCTTTGTCTCTACAGAGATTCTGACTGTCTCTGGATCCAGTCCTAGAGAGATTCCTTAAGGAACCGAGCACAGGCCCATCTGTATTGGTGGGCCTCAGCTTGAGCACCCCATTCATGGCACGCCCAGGTTCCCCACATTTAATGTTAGACAAATAAATGTTGGCTTGGTCTCAAAGGATTTTACTCTCTCCCCGGTTTTCACAGTAGGAAAATGGTGCTTTTAGGGCAGCCCAAAGGGCACAGGTTTTCCATGGTAGATTTTTCATGTACCACATGCCTTAGGCCACCAAGACAACACATCACCCTAACCCTAACCCTAATCCTAACCCTAACCCTTCCCTGCTACCAAATGATATTTATTAACCACTAGAACAGAAAATATCAGGAAAGACTGGAGAAGCAATATTAGCAATTCATTTATATTCAGTATTAAAAACTCTTTTTCTTCCAAAATGTTTCCCTCACTAAAGCTGAGGCTCGGCGCAGGTTTTCCAGGCAGGATGCTCTGGGGAAAGGTTCTCCATCTCCTCTCTCAGATGAATTCACACCGTGTGGCTGAGGCTCTCCATGGGTGTTAAAGGGACACAGATCTGAAAATCCCATCTGAAAATCACACCTGAGCCACATCAGCTCATGGCTATTTAAACCAAAACCAGTATGTTGTATTTTCTTAGTTGATGTTTATATTACTTTCTTTACTCCCGTTACATGCAAGGGAAATGTGATGTTTCTGATCTAACATGGGGGCAGGGGACTCTCAACTCTGGATATAAGTAATGGAGAAAGAAAGATTTTTTAAAGCTTATTTTCTACATTTTACGGGTTATACCACTCTTGCACATCCAGAAGGAGGTTTATAAATAATATTGTTTAAGCTTTTATCAGGTTTGAAGATAGGTAATATACTACTGGGACCTCCTTTAAATAAAAATATTTAAATAATTCAGACAGATACTGCCTTCAGGAAAAAAACCATATTCATTCTTAATGCAGGCCAGACAGATATATGTTTATTTTTATTGAGCACATACACGTGTTAGAGGTGACAGTTAGGGACTTCAAGCATTAATGCCACTGTGTGAGCAGTATTTGAAAGAAAGCAATGTTGTAAAAATGATCAAATACATTGACAACCTGCTGTTTGACCAGCTAAGCCCTGTAGCTTCTGTCCTCACATTCCTAGAATATTGTTCATCCTCAGGCATTGGTGAGGGTATCAATACAGATCTTTTTACTAACAGTAAATGCGTCTGTCCGAATGCTGCAGATTAACTAAGGATGTCACATTATACATATTAACTATTGCATTTTTTCGCTAGTAACCACTAAACGAATACATCTTAACAAACTGTGTTCACTGGCCAAAACACCAGTAAGACCCTGTTACCAGTTAAGACTTCTGTTTTACTGAGAAACAAGGATTTCAGCTTAAAAATCTGATGAGAAAACAGGTTAGGATATAAGAGAAATGCACTAGTATTAATAAACTTTTTACATTTGACACATACTGTATTACAAAGACAATATCCTTGTAAGATCATTAATTGCTGGGCCATAGGTGACTTCTGTCTAGGTTACTAAATAGCTAATAAACCTTGTATAGAGCCTTTTTTAGATAACGCTTACATGTATGGAAATGTATGACACCCTTGTACTATGGCTTGCACTTTACTTGCATTAAACTGTGAAGTAGGCTGTAGTAATGTCTTTGTATATTCAGGGGTTGAAATACCAAAACACTGGAGTATCATACTGCTGGTGTTCAACCTGTCCAACGTGTTGACAATGTGTATTTTGCAAACCCCTCCAACTTCAAATCTTTGGCAAATAATGCTGTGGGGTCTCCATGGTCTTTGTTTCTTTGTAAATATAAACATTCTTACCATTTCTGTAGCAATAGGAGGTTATAAACCAAACTTTCACTAGGACTGTTTTCAATAACAAAAAAAAAAAAGAGATAAATCTATAGCGCCTTGTATAAAAATCATGGAGACTCCATGACCTGTGGGCATTTTTGTTTACAAGCAGTATGTATATATGTATTAGAGGCAGAACTGTTATTTATCACAAAGTTATATTGTGGATGATTATTTCTAAATAAATATATGTTTTCTGTCATTAAAAAAATTAAGTATTTTAGAGCCATCTTGAGAAGTTTGAAGTGTCAAGCTTCAAATACAAGTAATCTTCCATGTTTCAGCCTTGTTTTTCTAATCAGCTGGGAGATGAACCGAGAGGCAATGGAAAACCACCTGTCCATGCCGGGACAATGCTGGAGTTGTATGTTTATGAGCATTCTGCAACTTTTCTATAACGCCCATCATGCTTAACACTTTGACGAGCAGATGCTCCATCGGTGCCGCAGTAAATCCCTCAGCTCGTGGATGCTACAGAGAGAAAACCAATGGTTCTAAACTAATACAGGTCAAACGAGGTTTCAACCCCTGGATAATACAGTATTTCTTCAGTTTCACAACAGTATTTTTAATTTTATACTTGTCTATGTTGAGAGATGATCCAATAGTTTCTATAGGCAATGAACATTAGGTTTCTTTTTTCCCTCTTTCCAGATGAGTTCTGTGTGAATTACTGTAACCGGCTGCGTTTTTTCTATCACAGATTAATAACTTGTTAACTTTTTGTGTGTCTACAATGAAAATTTATGAATGGAAAACTTCACTGTGTGTTGCTCACTGGGCATATACCTCATGGTACATTGCACAGACGTGTAAGTTGTAAGTTGCACTGCAACATTAAAAAAAGGAACATATTGCTCTTTTTTCAAAGATATTAACTTATTTAAGAGATATAGTCTGTACATTAATAAAAAACAAAAACAAAAACAAACATTTATTCTTCCTAAATTCAAACAAAGCTTTTGTTTTGGGGGGGGGGGGGAAGTTGTAAACTTCGGTTGTAAATTTGGACTTCAATAAACGAATTATCTGCACTTAGATTGTGTGTTTATGAGGAATTTTGTGTGTTCTGAGGGTGATCCAGGCTGAGCGCGATGCGGTCTGAGGGGCATCCTTCCCGGTCTGAGGGCGATGCCGGCTGAGGGGGATTCCACCCGGTTTGGGCGCGGTCCCTGCCCTGGCTGAGGGGGATCCCTGCCCAGCACAGGGCGATCTCGGCTGAGGGGGATCCATCACTGCCCCCTTTAGAGTAATGCTGGCTGAGAGCGCGACCCCGCCCCGGCTGAGGGGGATCCNGGGCTCTGGCAGCCGGGGCGGCAGCATGCCGTCCCTCGGGAGCGCCCGGCCCGCCCGCAGCTCCGGCGGTGCTGGGGGGAAGGAGCCCCGTGCGCCGCGGAAGCCGGGGTCAGGTGAAGGAGTGGGGCAATGAGAGGTCTTTGTGGTGGTGTAGGACTTGAGGGGGAAAGAGCTGGCTGGAGAGGTGGTTAAATTGTGCAATAGGGAATAAAAGCAGTATTTCTCTTCTGGTTATTCTCCATCTGCTCACGGCCCCCGAAACACCTTCAGCTCAAGGCATAACGAGATGATAGTTGGGTAGTAACATGATAAAGTGCTAGTGGTGCTGTACATCACTAAAACAAGGCTGTTAAAATCACGCTGTTATGAGCTAACAGGGTTATAAGTACCTAAAATACCTCTACTTGTAGGAGTAATACAGGGGCATTAAACAGAGAAAAACGTGCATGTAAAGGCTTTCTCACAAATGTTTAGACAAATTTTCCAGCATTCGCAGTCAAACTGATGAACAGGTTGCTCTCACATGAATCTTTAAAAGGCATTTAAATGTGTAGATATCTACAAAGAAAAGGATGATGCCAACGAGGACAGCCAGAGAAATTAAAATAAAGCATTTTACCTTTGTTATGGAAAAAGAGTCTTTGGCTTTGCTGTCTCTCTGGGCGATCTTGAAGTAGTTTGGCTCAGTACATAAATCTGAATGATTCAGTGCCTTTTTATGTATGTTCTTTACTATTTACTATGAAAGATTAATAAGAGTTTTATTCTTCTTAAGATTCCACTCTCTGTGGGTCACCATCTCGCAGGCCAAGATTAAAACCAAATCAGTGGAGTATCTGTGGAGTATCAGTGAGTTGATGTGAAGTGGAAGGATGCTCTGTTCCACTTGTGTGTGGGGTTTTGGTAGTTGTCATTAGAGATTTATAAATACATACCCGAATTAGGATCCTGGGTTTGGCCTACAAGCTTCTGGCAATAGTCATGTTTTGTGTCACTTCTGGGAAAAATAAACCAAAAGGATGTGAGATGGTTTTATGATCCACTGCAGGACATCTGAGTGGTAGGAGAAAGTCATGAACCTGTGACTCTTTATTCTTTAATTAACAATTTTCATGGAAAATATGATATGAGGTAGCAGCTAAATTTTAATCTAATTTTAACCTGGCTAGTAGATTCCCCTTTTGTGATAGAGAATTCCTATCTTTTTATATGTAAATCCAGGCATCAGATTTTTCATATACTCCGCTCCTCTGAGAACATTTGTTTTGAAGCTGTTGCTGCCTTCAGGGCAAGTTTCCTGACTCATGCTCCAATTCTTGAAGCAAGTACACAGAATTTGTAGTTTCAGTGGGAAAAATGTCTCGGAGATTAGCATAAATTAACGATATGGTTTTATTATGGTTTCATTTGTATTCTGCATCTTTTGACTGCAAGATTGTGAATTCTTTGTAGTGATATGGTTTTTTAATTTTTTTTTAATAGAATCTGTATTTTTGATCTTTGATAAGATTCCAACACTTTCAAGCAGATTGTTTGCAATGCAAGGACTTAAAGCCAAAATTATCCAGGTACATTTGACAGTTTTATTATTATATTTTGATTGGTCTTACTGCAGTTCTACTATTAAGAGGCATAGCTGTAACCATTTTCTGCTAGAGAACATATAATGTATTTCTTGAGCAAATAATTACTGGCCAGGGTTCTCATCAAAAATAATGCCATGTCTGTTTGTCTTAGGTGTGGTTTTATGCCTGGAGAAAAAAAATCCTTCAGGTTATAAGTGTTGCAGGTCAGGAACATGGCAGTGGTGTTACAGAGAATATTTTAACTCTTGCTGTTGACCTTCCCTTCTGGTGGTGTTTAGCTCTCTGTCCATGCAGAATTAATCTCCAGAAATGTCACCTGGCCTCATGGCTTTTGTAGCTGCAGCAATTTCCTGGATTTATCCAAAAGAAGATTTTTATTTATTTCTAAGTCAGTTATCAGCTGATTTTCTGGAGTCATTCTGCTGGCTGAATATGTAAATCCAGGGTGTTTCACAGCTCCAGCTTGGTGCAGGTGTTTTTCTCTGTGTTTCTTTCCTAGTGTTTGATACAACAATATGATCCTGCTGTTTCTTAGTTATCAGTTCATAGGTAAAATGCTTTTTGACTTCTTCAGCTAAACCATATATGATTCTCGTTGTTTATTACATAATGCCTCACAAGTAACTTTTAATGAAGTAATTTCAATAAATGAATTCGAGAAACAGCTAAGTGAGTCTTTTTAGTGCACCTCATGATTAGATAAGGAACAGGATAAGCAGCTCCATGCAATGAAGCCTCTTTAGTGCAGTCAAGGTGGTGTTGCTTTTGCTTTCACTCTGGTTCTTTGTGATTTCAGTAGAAAAGAGTGAAACCCTCTTGGAATAACTGTGCCAGTGTAAATGTTAGCCTGTACAGCTGTTTCCTTGGGTCTTCAAACATTTATGTGTTTGTCTGCAGGCACACAAAAGTAAAGCAATTACTGTAAGTCAGGAGCTGGACTACTTTCATCAATTCCCTGTATAGCTTTCTCTTTTACACTGAACACAGAACTCCATTGTGACTTCTAAAAATATATGATTTTTTTAAAGTGAACAATACAACTTTTTCATGCTCTCTCACTTTTAAATTCAGTTATCCTTCTGTTGTCTATTGAAAATTGGTATCTTGTTCTGGTACCATGCTGTACTGAAATAAGCAATCTGAATTATGATAGGTTTTAAGTAGTTTTTCTTTAATAATTCTTCAAAAATACAGAGAATTTGAGGACACATCCTCTTCTAGATAACATTCTGGAGCTCACACTGTGGCATTTTGCACCAAGCAAATTCTATCAGAAAGGTAATTATTGTGTTCATTGGAACTTATTTTGATTACCACCCTCCTCTCTCACTGGTTCTCTGTGTCCTGGGGCTCTTGGGTGCCAGGAGAGCCACAATCCTGGGCTGGGCACGTGAGCCAGCAGGACATCCCAGTGGCTTTTCCTGCTGTTGGGCACAGAAGGAAAGATGGCAAGTGGCCCTTGGAATGGCAACCAGGAGCTCAGCTGTACTGAGTGCTGGATGTTGCTGTGTAACCTTCAGTAACACCGGGTGTTAGACCTTTTGTCAGCATGTGGCCAACTGGATTCATGGCTAGCACTCCTGGAGCAGGCATGGCTGATGTATATTTTTTTTTTGTAAGACTTTTCTCTGCAGATTCTGGCAGTGGAGTCACCTCCATCTTCCTTCTGCCCACATCCACACCTTCCCACACAGCTAGGGCAACAAGGGAAGCACAGAGACCTTCAGTACCTCCCCCTGCCCCACTGCAGATACAGACATGCTGTGGGCTGTGTCTGCTCACACACCTGGGAACAGCCCTCCCCGCAAGGAGAGGGGAGAGCTCTCACAAATTCCTGCCCAGGGTCACAGCCCTGCCTGGCAGCATCTGTGGGAAGAGGAGCTCGCTCTTTCTCTGCAACAAATAAAATCAACATGTTTTTGCTGAAATGAGTTCAGTCAATTCATTGACTTGGAGTTCCTACATGCTGAGTAAATTACATCTGAATTTACCCTAACAGGTGATGGATGCATCAGTGGGCCTTTGAACACAGAGTTCTTCCTGGTGTTTTAGACATAAAACTGTTGTCAAGGATCTTTAACTTTTTCTTTACCTTATAATTTGAGAAAATCTTTGTATAAAGTCTGAAGACATTTCTAAAAGGCATAATGCTTAAAAAGAGCTTTAAAGGTGTTTAATCCCATATTTGATCAAGCCCAAGGGAAATTTTTATTTCATCATTAAGACTCCCCTTTTTCATCTCTCTGTCCCAGGTGGCAAAGCTGGCAGCTGTTTCTTCTGGGCTGCCATTTGTATGTATTACTGTATATGCAGCAACAGAAAAGGAATCAAAAAGTCAACTGGTGGAGCCAGATAAGGTATGAATCCTTGTCTTTGTTGGTCTTTAAAATAAAACGAGAAAAATCTGCAGAATAGCAGCTCAGTTGAATTACATTACCCAGTAACTAAAATACATAGCAAAGTAATATGTGATAATAAATAACTGACCACTATAGCTCAAATGAAAACACAAAGCATTACTAAATTAGTAAAGTTTTATCTTATTTTCATTATTACATTGTTTCAAAAATGAAGTCAGAAAAGGTAAAAATAGGGTACTTTCTGATGAATCCTTTTCTAATGTGCAGTTTCTGGTAATACACACATCCGTCTTCTAATTATTCTTGCTCATGCCTTTGCTGAATGATAGTTTGTCATGCTCAGTAATTCTGCTTCTTACAATCTATAGAGTCGTTTTGGTTTTCATTTCTAAAGAGTGAAGTCACACTTGAGTAGAGTCAGTTTGGAACTCTAGAAGTTCATCATTTCACAGAGGTTTTGTTTGCTGTAATGGGAACACTGAGGGTTTGCAGCCTTGAAAAACCCCATCCAAGTGCAACAGCTAATGAGAATAGAGAGCTCTGTCCCTGCTGTACAGCTGTGCTTCTGTTTCCAGCTCCCAGTTTACAGTGAACCCCCCCTGAAGTCCAAGTACATCGAGGAGCAGCCTGGGCGCCTGCAGCAGCAGCTCTCGGCAGTGCGACAGGCGACCGGCCGCTACTTCGGGTGGTGCCAGGTAAGGAATGCCTGCACCCACGGCTTCCTGCAGTTCCTCACAGCACTGCACTGAAAAAACTGGTTACTTCCCCTGCAGGGTTTTTTGCAGTCTCTTGTCTTGGCATAAGATAATTTAGGATGGAAAAATGAGCCCTCCTTCTACAGCAGGAGTTATGTCTGTAAATTCTTGCTGGCAGAACTTGAGTGCCTTTTGGAGTCTGAAATTCCAGGTGCAGTCCACAGAGAAGGAGCTGCTTTTAAAGGGCAGTACCTGACAAAAAAGACAAACAGAGTGCATCCCAGGTACCTGTTGCAGCAGGCTGTTCCTCACGAGTTGTCAGAAATACTTTCCAGCTCTGTTACTGCTTGTTCCAGGTGGAGAGGGAGCTGTGGTGCATGTCACTGCTCTCGTGCCTGCTGGCAAACAGCAGCTTCACCCTGGCTCTTGGCAGCTAGAGATTTTATGCTTGTGTTTTGCTTTTACAGAAAATATGTAGACCGTAATAGTTGAAAAAAAATTTCAAAATGTCTTCCTGTATTTTCTGTAAATTATTAATTCCACTGCTCTGTGGAAATGTTGTCAGTGACTGCATGACTGACATACTTCTATTATAAATCTGTACCAAACTTTTTCATGCCAATAATCAGTGAGAGTTCCTGACACTGAGTAGCAGTGACCTCTGGCGGTACAAATTCGGTATTGTTCTTCCAAACAGTTTTCTTGAGACAGTCTCTAAGGACGAGAAGATTGTATTTTATAATTGAATTTTCTTACGTTATACAGTTGGCACCCAGGTGTTTTCCTGCTCTGCAGTTCCTGAGATGTTAATTTTGAGAGTGAGCTTACATTAGAGATTTTTTTAAATTAATTGTCAATGGAAGTTTTAAAAATACAAATATGTTTGTCACAAAGAGGGTAGATCTCTGAACAGCCTTTCTAGAAGGTCACTGATCTGGTTTGGGCTTTTTAAAGTTTTACAGTATTTCTTTGTCTTGTGCTGAGATATATGTGAACAGCTACTTTTGCAGAGATTTTACTTTCTGGTTTCATTCTTTCTTTGTAGAATGCTTTTGTCTTTGTTAAAAATGGAGTAATGGATGCAGTTCAGTTTGGAAAAGGTAGGCAAGTCACATACCTGTCTCATTTCATATATATTAACTCTTAGTAAAATCAAAATTGTCATCTTTATTTCTTAAGTGGGAAATAAAATAAAATTACTAATATTGAATTGCCTTGCTTCTTTTTTGTCTTCTTTTTTGTTTTCCATTTCTTAGATGCTTATGTGTACTTGAACAACCCCCCCCCAGACTTCCTTCCCAAAGCTGGTGTAATTACGGTGTCAGGCCTGGCTGGTGTAGTGCTGGCAAGGAAAGGTAGGGTTTGCTTCTTTCGTTATTGCTCTGTGGGATATGGAGCATGTAACAGTTTCAGTGGTCAGAATACTCTTCTGAAACATTGGCAAAACCGTGTGTGACTAAAAACAATCCTTCCTGGTAAATTGCAGGGACATTACTCATTGCTATTAGAAGCTGGCTGAGACCTGACAGAGCAGGGTTAGACAGACTAATGATACAATTATACTTCTTATTCTTCACAATATTGGAAAACATAGTTGGGGATTATTTCTCTTTCAGAATATCAATGTCTCCTGCATTTAATTGCTATATCTACTTAGTTTGCATTTCATTATTGTCTAATTATTCAAAATACTTGGTTGTGTACAGGTTCTAGGTTTAAGAAAATCGCATATCCATTGGGACTTACTGCTGTGGGATATTCTGTTTGTTACCCAGCTCAGTCAGTGGTCATTGCTAAGGTAAGTCTCTGGGTTTATCTGTGCTCAGTTCCAACATAGTGAGACAAGTTTGGATCCTTTAAAACTGGTGCTCCAGTCTATTGTGACAGCATTGCCAGAACACGTTTGCTGATCAGATTTTGATTTCATTTGGAGTAGGTGGATTTAGCATAGGAATGTTTCCTGTGGATTCCTAATACCAATTTAAACATGATTTACAATTTGCTTGATGTGAGGGAAATACGCAGTAGATCTTGAAAAGTAGGTGCCTTAGCATGGGGTCAAACATGTTGACGTGATTAATTTCATTTGAATATGATGTGTGTCTCTGTATTTTTAAAGCTGTTTTTAAACTATGTTTTTCTAAAAAAATAGGTAGCAGGGAAAAAGTTACGTTGTGCAAGTCATCAGACCTATGAGGCTGTGAGGTCACTGTGGGCAGAAAAGGAAACTGTCACCCAGGTAGGACTTGGGAAATAATGATAACTCACACATTGGGAGGGAGATGAGGAAGTTGTGGACTCCTCTGCTGATGCTGTTCAAGGTTTACTGATTGTGTTAAGCAAGGCACAAACCCCAGTCTGATCTTTTGTCACTTCAGTGTTTAATTGCTCTTACACCTTTCACACCAGTAGGTATTGAGATCCCCTCTGTAGTGCACAATACATGCAGGGTGCACAAGAGAACAATGAGTTTCTCTTAGAGCTCATTTTTCATCTTGACATAAAGGATCCATTCTGATTCAAGCTTTGGTCTTCAGCAGCCCCTGAATTTAGGCTAAAGACACTCAGGATTACAGTAGATATGAATGGCTTATTCTTCTACAACCCTTCTAGGAAGTCTGTTTGAATTACCCTGTGATATGAATTGTCCATGTCTGATTTATTTCTTTTCCCTGTCCTGTCTTCATTGCAGCCATAGTGAATAAATGGTCAGTAATCTCTTTATGTTGACGTATTATGTATGAAAAAGTTATCATGGTTTTTGACATTCTCTTCTCCAGTATAACTTTCTCTTACACACCATGTTTTCAAACTGACAAAATTCTTGTTCTCCTCTGAATTCCCTCTAGTTTCTCTGCTTTTTCTGTTTTTAGGAGATTTTGTGTGTAGCTTGTGTTGTTTGTGGTTTTTAAATGAAGTGGCCAAAATAGGACACAGTAAACAGCTGAGGCCTTTCCAGCATAGAGTAGAGGGCAATATGAACCTTCTGTAAATTACATATGGAATTTGGGTTAGTAATCCCAGAATGAAATATGGGTTTTGTCCAACCTGATAGAATTTTTTCTCAAGTGGGAATTTATAAAACCTTGACAAAAGTAGCACTTCCCGAGTAAAATTTCAGCTTTCCACAGTGATTTTTTTTTTTGTTACTCTTTTCAAAGAAAATTTCAGTTCCTCGGTTATATTAACATGTAGAAATATTTTGCTTTAAATTTACAGTGCTTATTGGCATGCAGTCCTCACCTTTTATTTCCTCTGAGAAGCACAAATTGAATTCTGAGTTTTGAAAATGAGATTCAGATAACTGTCATTAAACTGGTAGTGAAACAAGAATTGATGTGATACAGACACTTTTATTAACTTCTTTTTTTTTCCCTGAGTGAAGCCTGTTCCCAAGGCATATTATTTTTCATTACTAGGGTGTTACCATGATTTATCTTTCTATCTTCTTCTAACTAGGGGTAGTAAGTGTTCTGTAAACATTCAGTGCTATTTCAGTCTTGTGTAAGGGTAAAGCTCCTCACCTGGAAATGAACTTGTGAACTTCTTGGAGAGTCTCAAGTAAAACCACAGCTTCAGTCCTAAGTACATACTCATGACAAATTCCCTTCCACATGAATTTATTCTATCTGATCTGTGGGGTTTTGTGCATTTTACTTTTTCCAGCTGTGTCCCTTGTGTGCAGCTGACTACTTGAATATCATTGTATGATGTCATATCTGAAAATAATTTCATAAAAGATAAGCTCCCAGACTTGAAAGCTTTATTTTGCAAAATGTATTAAGCATATACCCATGTGCTTTCTTTTATTAATGTTTGGTTCACAGCTGCAGCAAGAGTCAAAACCAATTATGCAAGAAAATAAGAAAAAGAAAGAAACTTGTAATACCAAATGTGGGTCTGCTGTTGAGTCAAGATCATTTAACAGAACAGAATCTTCTCCAGTAGAGTGCCAGAGTAATGAAGATCCAGTGCCTTCATCAGGTGAATTAAACATTTCAAGTGTAATCTCAGGGCAACTTGCAAATCCAATTAGTTGACTTAATTTTGTACTTACTCGTGCTCTAAACTGGAGCAGACTGTCAGTGCATATTATTCCTGAGAGCATATTTTACATGCTGTCATTTAATACATATTTCAGAGCCTCAGGGAGGTGATGATTTTCTCAGTGTGGACCCTGTCATAGTATCAGATGTATATATTTGCTGTTCTCTCTCATTAATGTCAGAGACCCAATAATAATGTAAACCAGGTTCTTTCATAGGCCAAATTGAGGAATAATCCAAATGCAAAATACACAAAAAGGTTTTAATTTGGATTCTAATTAGAAGATTGTAGTCTCTAATGTATTTCATTACTTTTAGCCTCTGCTAACAATGCAGAGGTGATCCATAGTGGAATGAAAGAGGAGTGTGTAATTGAGAAATGATGCATTGGATTTTATTTTGCTGGGTTTTCTGTATTGGTTCCTTGTGCATCTTAAGAGGTTGAGATAATCAACTACATCATGTAACAGCCTGTTTAACAGACAAAAATTTGGTAGCCCAATTTGTAAGAGAAAACAGTGGAATTACCTATTAAAGGAGAGCTAAATTTGTTTTAAAATATTGTTGCCTTTTGTACAGGCAATTTCTGAATTTATGTGTTATAAGGAAATCACTTGGAAGGAAGGAATTGTTTTTCTGGAAAGCAAGCAGAACATACTTGAATGAGGATTTTAACATTTTTTCCCTTTATTTTCGCTATAGTATGCATTCACATCTTTGCTTTGCACCTGAATTTTTTCTGATTTAGTTTGTGGAATGCTTTGATCTGTTTTTGCATTTGCTTCAGGCCAAACTGTCTTTATTGGGTTTGTGTATATAGATCTGTCTTTGCTTTCATAGATGGAATTAGTTCATGTCCCTATTACAGCTAAAAATATCCATGCCCTAAATGAATTTGTGTTGTCAGAGAGGTTTATTTTCTCAGTCCAAATGGGGCACAGCTTTCAGGAGAATGTAACACTCTTTGTTAGACCAAGTGATTCCACCTTTTAGCTGGAAAAGAAACAGATCAGGAACAGGAGACAGCCTTAGAAAACCTGCCTTTATATTTCCTTATAGCCTCTGGAATTGCAGTGTCATTAGATATGTCAGCCTGTGCACTGTCCTTCAGGGTAAGTGGGAGGGTTCAGTGTTTTACTAAACTCACTTCATGGTTTTTGGAAGTCGTGAAGTGAAACCAGGTAAGAGTGTTTGTCTTCATTTGGAATTCTTGCCACCTGGCAGCCAGGGAAGATCTGGCAGAGTTGGTTTTGGTAGCCAGCTCTACTTCTGGGAGCACTGGGGCAAGAAACGCCGGAGATTCTTTTCCATGCCTCAGACTTTCCCTTCCTTTCCGTGTGTTGGGCAAAGCATCACAATTTCTTCTCTCACTCTGCTGTGTTAGGAGGTGGTATTGGAGAGTTGGAGGAGGTCCTCCTCTCCATCCACTGCTGTGCTCAGCATTCCCACATGCCCTCATCATCCTCTATCACTTCTTATCACACTTTTAACTAGGACAGATTTTGATCTTTTCTAAGTGTTTGGTTATACAGAAATTCTCAAAATGCATCACTAAGCTTTTTTCCCTGCAGCTCAAGTATATGCATATTTTTTAACCATATTTCTTTATCATCTCTAACAGGAACAGTGAAGACATCAAAGTTTAAGCCTGACCCAAAACTTATGGACCATGGTCAGTCCAGCCCAGAAGATGTGGACATGTACAGCACCAGAAGCTAAGCCAAGTCTGCTTTACAAAATGCAAAATATTGCAGATAAGGGGGAGGGAAGAAGGGAAGGAATAATCTTTACAATACATACTCTGTGAGGTATAATTTAATCAGATATTTTCTTATCTCCCAATTTGTATTATTGACTTACATGATTCTGTTCAGTGCTTCTTTTGTTCCTGACTCCATATAAGCAGTGGGAATTCACTCAGTGTCATTAGTGAGACACTGAGAAAACAAGATTTGTCAGTGTCTTCTCCCAATGAGGTTTCTCTGTGCCAAACTTGCTAATAAATGTTACTTCACAAAGGATATTTCAGAATGAAAACATATCTCTGCTTTGGCTCAGATGTTCATTGATCTGAAGAAGAATGTGAGGGATGGGGTTTGCAGAGGCTTCTTCATCTTTTATCTTTCAGCTCTGGAATGAAGTACAAGTTCCTGCTGGTCTGAGTACCCTTAAAATCTCCCTGCTTGTATCATGTGAACAGCAATGGCTTTAATGCTGGTGTAAAAGAGTCACTTTTTTTCATTACAAAATAATTTGGTACTGTTTGCCTCTTTCACAAAGGTGAATGGAAATAACTCTTCTGTCCTGCACGCCTTTGGTGTGTTCAAACATCACTGAGCTGGGCAAAAACACACAACTGATCTCTAACCATCCTTTCCAGATGATTCATCAGTTTTCACCTACTTCTAATATGCTGAAGAATTGTGCATAAATTGCTTAATCCATGAAACTGATACTGAATTTATATAAAATGCATTAGAAATGTTTAGGAAGTTGGAAATTGGTAGTTTCAAGGTTTAAACTGCTGACAGACAGTAAAAATGCAGAAGTAGTAGGCAGACAACTTTTTCTTCCCAGAAGTTTGTATGCAATACCCATTGATTTAAATTCTGTATTTTTCCATAAGAATGATACTAGAAATTACGTTTCCTAGGATGAAACTTTCAAACACTGCTTTTATCATTGTATACATCACTACATACTTCTGTTCATCCTCCATTTCTCTTCATTCTGTTATCTTTCAATTAATGAAAATAAGGGCTTTGATGTAAAATTGAGGGGGAAGCAAGAGAAACCATATGAACAGATAATGTGATTGGAAGGCTAAAGCCTGAAATGCTGCTGTTCTCAGCACTGGGATGCAATGGGATATTTGCTCCTGCTCTCCAGAAGAAATTTCACAACCTGATTCCTTTTTCCAAGGCTGCTTACACAAAGGCAAGCGACCAGTGAAATACAGGCAGAATTCCTGGTATCCTGGTGGGATTAGCAAAGTTGTGAGGAGATGCTGCAGGATGGAATGTGCGGAAGGCACAAATGGTGAATGAGCAAAAGAAGAAGTAAAGCTTTTAGGATGGTTCAGAAACAAATTGATATTTTAAAATCCAAATTTCAGACAGTGTTGGACTTCAAGTCCAGCGCAAGGTGAAATCAGAAAATATAAGTTTCAAAAGAGGAGTTCTATTAGTTAAACTTGCCTGGGACAGCTGACAGGATTTAATGGTTTTTGGTTTTAATAATCTCTTAAAGGCTTAGGCAACTCTCAGAATTCAGGCAGCAATCAGAGGATATTAAATCAATCTTCAGAGAGCTCCTGGACATGACACATTTAGTGTTTCATCGCTGAGAGAGGAGTAGAAAAATTAGATGGCTGGGCTTCATATACCATTTCCAGGGAAACAGATGAAGACATAAGTGAGAATTGTGAAGAAATTATCATTTTCAAGGGCATGAGTGGATGCCAGAAATTGTATTATCCGTCTCCCTTTGATAACATTCTGGATAAAAATATAAAGGAAAACCCATCTGCTCTACTCCTAAATTGTTAGATTTTAACTTTGAGTGATGTGCTACCACAGCAAGTCAGCAGGAAAGGTAAGATGATGCAGATTTGCTTGGATTTTACTGTGGTGAGATTTTTCAGGACATAGTGAAAACTGTGCCCGGCAATTGGTCTCCTGGGAGCAGGGAGAGGAGCTGCCTTGGATTGCTGTTATGGAACCAGCACATGAGCCCTTTCCAGGAGAGCAGGCCTTAGGACACTGCCTCTTCCATGGTGCCAAGAACTGCTCTGGATCTTTCCCCAGTATCAGTCAAAGCTGGTGGTACAGGTGGGGGTGTCTGGTCTGCAGAATGTCCATTGGTTCCTTGGCTGAGCAGGCAGGAGTCAGGTGTCCCATTGCAGCCCCTGATCTGGTTCATGCTGTGCATGGTGGTGCTACACAAAGCTGGGACTGTATTTCAGTCCCAAATTATGCCTTTGGGCAGCACTGGGATAGAACTAAACCTCAGAGTTAAACATCTTCTGGGACAGAACCTAAAATTGGTGTTCTCGGCCACTCTGATGAATGAACAGGATGAGGGATGCAGTTCTGTCGCTCATGGAATGGAGTCCCTGTGCTGTGTCATTTCTTGGTAGGTGAGAGGAGTGAGCAGTATGGTATTATTCCTGCTCAGGGTTTGCCAGGTGGCTGCCCCATCCCTGGAAGTGTCCATGGCCGGGTTGGACAGGGTTTGGAGCAACCTGGGATAGTGGAAGGTGCTCCTGTCCATGGCAGGGGTGGAACAAGATGGGCTTTAAGGTCCTTTCCAACCCTCACCAGTCTGTGATTCGATGCTGCTGCTGCTATTGTTGTCACTTTCTGGTTTCGTTTTTTCATCAGATGAGGTTTCTCTTTCTCCTCAAGGCAGGGTAATTTTGTTTGTTTCATTTTTATCACCAGTTTTTGTTTACTATCCCCATACAGTGGGGTTAAAATTAGAGGGTTTTGGTTGTGAAACAGGTACAGCTAAAGACAGCTGTGCCCTAACTGTAGCCAAAGAAAGGGGGAGAAAGGTATGGAAAGTTTTGTATTCTGGCTGGGTGTGTTCTCTGCTTTCAGTTCTGACAGCTGAACCTCCAGGCATTATATAACACTTTACAGCTGGCTGCAAGGAGCTGTAGCCACATGTCTGTATTAGTAATTTCTAGTAAAGGTGCTATGCAATGGCTTTAAAAAAGCAAATTGAGGTCTATGTGATGCCACACTTGTGAGTCCTGGGTAACCATGTGCCTGACTTGGGCTCTTGAAGATTTCAGACCCAAGAGACAAGTCTGTTGCAGTGAAAAATTAACATAAAACATGGGAGAAGTTTTATTGTGAGACGTGGTTTTATTAATTTATAGTGAAACACTTTGAAATGCCTCTCAAATGTATCCTTAAGAGTCACTTAAAGTTTATTTCACAATGCAATAATACAGTAATATCATAAAAGTAAGAATGTATATTGTAATTTTTATATAAGTTATATATTTCTGAAAAATCCAATGTCTTAAAGAATGGGGTCACATGGTATTTTATAATACAGAAATAGCTTTAATTTAATGCATGCTTTTTTAATTTATGGTTGATTGTATGCAATATAGAGAGATTTTGAACTTGTTGATATTAATTTTTTATTTACATAAAACTGATTGTGATACTTTATTTTGTCATATGTCTGTGAAGCACCTGGAAATAAAGGGTGATAAGATACTTTTTAAAAAGTATGTTTAAATTTTGTCTGTTGTTCCATCTGTAGAAAAATTGTCATTTCCTTCTCTTTCAAGTACATTTTATGAGTTCATGCCTAAATCACACTTGGTTTACTAATGTTGGGGGAAAAACTTCACCCTTGAAGTACTGAAACACTCCTGGAAGAAATCACTGAAGTAACAGGACAGATTAATGCTCAGTGTCCTAAATTTTGAGAAGTGCTTCCTTTTTCTTTTGGTTTTTTTTTCTAAAGAATGATGTAGTTCAGGACTTGGAGAAACTGAAGCTTTTATCCATGCTGGAGGAATGACACTGTTCAAGAAGGAAGCAGGTAGTAAATGTGTTTACCTCAGTGTGACTCCGTGCCAGTCTTCCAGGTAAAATAATTTGCCAACTAAGGGTCATAAATTACATAATACATGGTGTAACCTTGAGAGTAAATTACTCGAAAGAAGGAAAATGGTGTGAATGAGTGACGTGGCTGTTTTAATGGCAGATTGTCACTGTGATTCTTGAACAGCTTGGGAAATACTGTAAAGGTATTGGAATGCATCACTCTAGTTACCTTGTAGTGAAAGTTTGGAGTATTTCTGAATCACATTGAAATGCTGAAATGTATTTTAAATCCAAAAAGAAAGTGGGGTCCTACAAAGCCTGTACTGTTTTTAAAGGATGATCAGTAGGCACTGGGTTGTGTGTGGTTTTTATTTTAAAGTGCAGGGATTCCCAGAAGCCAAGCTCAGCTGTGTGCTGGTGGTGAGCTGCAGCCAAGAAAGGCTGTGATTGAAGCCATTCTAGAAGTCAATGTTACCTCTTATCCTGCCCCAGCATTGATGTGCTTTTGTTGTGGACCAGAGCCAGAGTAGAAACCCCAGTGAAACCCTGGGTGCACTGTGGGCAGAGGCAGAACACCCTTGCTCAAGGTGCAGTTAGTCCTTTGTCTTTTTGTTTACAGATGTGGGAGATGGGTTTTGCTGCAACAACTGAAAGAAATTCTATTGCTGTGACCAGGGAATAGGTGTAAACTGAGCCTGTCATGGTTCCAAGCCTTGGTAACCTTTTCTGGGCTCTATTTGTAGCAGTCCTGATACCAGTGTTCAGGGAATCCATAGCCTGTGCTCAGTTTGTGTCACTCTCAGGACCCCTGCAATGCTGCAGGAGGAGTGTTCTCCAAAGCCATCTCGAACCAGATCTGAAATGAATTAAGATTAAACATCATGAGCAGTTTCATCTTCCACCATTAATTTTGTTCAGTAACTTTGGTTTAGTTATATGTCTCTCTTTGAAGAAATTAAATCAGCCTGGATGTCATTACAGAATGCATAACTTGGCACTTGATTCTGCTGAGTTCCAGAAACTCAGACAATAAGAGGAGGAAATGGGTGTGCTGTGGAATACAAAGCTCCCAGCTGTTCAGGTCTGCTGGCACTGGGTTCATTTGCTGTTACCCAAGCGGGCACTGAAAACAGAAACCAACTCATAGCCTCTGCAGCCCTTCTTGAGGCCAGGTCCAAACCTGCTTCATCCAATAAATGTGAATGATGTAGCAAAGTCAAGAGTGTGGGGTTTGTGACTGCCTCATTGAAACATCTCACCCAAGGAACAACTGCCAATTGCATTTCTGCATCCTTGAATCGAACCTGACACCAGGTAAAGGTGTTTATTGATCACCCAGCGTGAGGCACCGGCACTGAGGGCTGGGAGCTGGAGCCAGAGGGGAACTCCCTGTCAGCCAGAGGAATGGAGCATCTGCAGGAACTGCTTCTTCACACTTCTGCCTTACATCTGAAGAAGGATAATGCAATTTCTTTCACTGAGGTAAAAACCTTTACCTCAGTAATTTCTTTGTTCTGGTGTGTTGTAAAGCAATCTCCTGGCAGGGCTGAGAATCTCTTATCTACTGCTGTAATATTAAGTGCTGTTGGGCATTAGCCAAAGCAGTTCTTTCAAGAATTTTCTAGGCATTGATTTTTAGAGATCATTATTTATCCTTTGAAAAGCAAAGGTTAAAGTTCACCTTTTGCTGTTAATGTAACTGTGGTTGGCATGTTTGCATAAGCAGCAGCTCCTGTCAAATTAGGAAATCCACGCTGGGATTTTATCAGTTATGGATTAATTTTGAAAGCACCATCTTAAGAACAATGCTTGTGCTAACTTCAGCGCAGTTAAACTCCACAAACTTGGGGTGTAACCTGAGTAGTGTTCAGGGTGACCACATAGTCAGGATCTTGTGCAGTGAGTGTTGAGAATTTTTCAGGTCTCTTTAAATAATAAAGAGGCAAGATGACAGAGGGTGTGCTAAGGTGTGAGTTTCTGTCATCACTCATCCTTGCCAGAGGGGTATTTTCTATTCTTTTCTCAGAAAAATGAAAAATTAACAAACAAAACTTAATGGTAGATGCATCCAATTACAGGATCCTCTCCTTTCCATCTCATCTCTCTTAGATGGCTCCAGGGCCATAGCTTAGGCATGTCTTTAAAAACAATGTCTATTCCAGGAAATTGTCTGCAAATACATTCCAAGTTTGTTACCTGTAAAAGGTAATGTAAGCCTAAAAGGAGAAGAGAGAAATGCTCCTGACAAAATACCTCAGTGTGTTGAAATTTAGGTCATTAAATGAATACCTCACATCTTTTTTCAAAAATTCAGAAATAGCAAGATTAATGAGATATTTTTATGGAACTATCCAATAAAGGGAAACATGGTGGGTTAGTTATCAGGAAGTTGTATCAGTTTTAAGTTAATTAGTAATTCTTTATAGAGAAGGATGCTGTAAAACAAGCTCAAAATCCACAATCCACAGCAGCAGAAAGGGAAGCTCATTCTGCTGCTGGCAAAGGCTGGAAGAAAAGGTCTTTTTCCCCAGCTGGCCCCAGGATGTCCATTCTGAAAGTCCTGCTGTGTGTCCTGGTCCTGGCCAGCCCCTCGCTGACTGAAGCTTCGCAACGTAAGGCCTGCTGGAATTTTGCTTTGTGGCTTGTCACAGCAGGGATGTGGCCATCACTCCACTGGAGAGTGCTGCTGGGGCATTGCAGTCCCACTGGGAGGGATTGCTGCTTGGGAGTTGTCCTTTGGCTTTAGGCTGGGTTTATTTTAAATAACAGGAAAACAATTTGAATGTGAAAACCTTAGTGAGACAACTGCTGTCCTGTGTTTGGTGTCACAGAGAAGGTTACAGCCATATGAATTTCGGTATCCTGGTGGGTTGGGATCATTTTGAGTCAGTCTCTGAATTTCAGGAGGGTATTTTTAAATAAGTTAAATGGTTTTTGGTTCTTTTTCAGTGGGAAAAAACACTTGGTATAGGGGTTAAAAAAATCATACCATTTTTTTATAGCAAGTGTTCTTAGACTTTTTTTGATACTAACAGGGAGAAAATCAATAATTAAGAGCATGACAGCCAGAATGCACTGAAAGGTTATTTTAAGTGAGAAGCTAAGTAATGGAATTGTCTCTAGTTCTGTTAGAGTAGACCAATATTAGCCTGAAATTATTTATTGGAAGATTTCCCACCGACTTTATTGATATATTTAATTATTTTAGGGTATCCCTAAGCCCATAGTGATGTAAATCAGCTGCAGTTATTATTTTCCTAACAGAGTTTTGGTTTGTGATCTATTTTTTATGCTACTCCAATCTTTCATTTGTCAAAAAAAGTTACCACTTGAAGGCTAACTTGGCATTTATGTAGACCACAGTATTTTGAAAGGCTCAGCAGTGAGTTCCTTTATCACGTGGAATTTTAGAGCATTAATACCAAAGGGCACACACTCCCTCTCTTCTAGCAGAATCACAACTGTTATTTTCTGCTGCCTTAGTATTTTTTGTATCATTGCTAAAAGAATTGTAATTCTGTTACTGATCAGAGGGGTAGCTGAAAACATTGCTTATTTCCTAGAAGAACCATGCCAAATGCTCCTTGTCATTTTTCATTGTTCTGTATTTTGTAGCCATAGCACATGACCTGTAGTTAGGTTTCTTGGGAAAATGTTTCAGTGCTGATGCCCTCTTGAGAAGAGAGTATGTAAATGGATTGGTACAAGCCTTGATCACTGTAATCGTTTAGATTTATCTCTGATAAGTAGCAAATGTTGGATTAGAGGGCCTTGGACAGTAGAAAGGAAGGAGGCTTCCATCTTTATTTTGAAATGCAGACTGCTCTGAGCACAGTTCCTCTGGCTAATAATGCATCAGTCAGGAGTCTGTTCCTTGTGGAAAGTCGCTCTTGCAATGGCAAGGGCATTAACGCTGCTCTGGCAGTGCCTGCTGGGCTCAGAAGGGTCTGCTCAGAGATCTCGGCCAGTTCTGACTCTCTGGCTTCATTCCAAATGTGGATCTTCTCACTGGGAACAGTTGTGCACAATTATTCTTGGCTCTATTGGCAGTCTGGGGGCTTTTTTGAGTGTTCAGGTTGGTGCCTGGCGTTGAGTCTGAGTCCTGAGCTGGAGACGAACAGGTAGCAAAGGATGTAGGGTGGGAGTGCCAAATGTGCTGGCCTTTGATGGCTGATTCAAGCTGCTGAGGGAGTTATTTTTAGCCAGCCAAATACCTGTGAAATACTGTAAACACTCAGATTCTGGAACATCATTTACAGCCCACAGTGTTTACACAGCAAGAGATACAGGAGAACCAACATTAATGCAAACCAGATCCTTTTGTAGGCTAACCCAAGGAATACTCCCAATGCAAAACACACAAAAAGGTTTTAATTTGGATTACAATTGGAAGGTTGGAGTCTCTAGTGAATTTCATGACTTTTAGCCTTTGCTAACAGACCAGAGATGATATATAGTGGAATTCACAACCACGCTTAAATGATGTGATAAAAATCATAACGACACAAGCCAAACAATTTCCTGGCCAACTGGAAGATGGATACACTTTCAGGGTAATTTATGCAGGTATAGTTTCATTTCTCAAATAGCTTCAAAATTTTCAAGGGACAAGTCACTGGAAAGTAAGATTTAGTATCATCTACAGAGCTTAAGTACAGAGCTACATATGAAGCTTAAATTTCCAGTGTAATTAGCAACACAGCCCACTGACAGTATCTTACTGTATAATTGCATTCAATACTTGTTTGGTTTTAATTCACAGCCAGCTGTATTGGAGTTGGAGACTTTGAGACCTGTCTGGGTAATACAGATGATTTCTGTCCTAGAAGTATTCCTTGTCAGTGTAAAAATGAAGAACCTTTTTGCAGGTAGTGTGTGGGCTTGGTTTGTTCATTTAAATATACACCATGTAAATGTCAAATATATTCTAAATGATGAATTAAATTTAGACCCTGCAAAGTGATCCATGAAAAGAGATGTTGATCTTCATTCACAGTCTGCATAAGTTTATAACTCTGGTACAAAGCATCAAATCTGGTATCTGGGTGCAGTGTTTTCTTTTTAAAAATAACCTTGGGCCATGTCATTCCTAATGTAGGTAATCACTGTAATCCTTAATTTTTACATGCTCTCTGTTCTCTCAGCTATTTTACTTTAGAACTGAATTAGCCATGTAATTGCAAGTTCGTTTTATTCTCAGGTTGATCAAATTTTCTTTTGAGTTTAAAAAAAAAAATAGATACCTTAATGTTCTATTCTCCATTACATAGTAAGTTTTTTTTTCCTTTTAAAAAAATCAATGTTATAATGACAGCCAGAAATGTGAAGTTTCACTTCCACTCAGCAGTTTTGCCATGCTCACAGCTGACAAAGAGATCTTTGACCTGAGCCAGGCCATGACTTGGGTACTGCACCCTGTTCCAGCAAAGCTTCTTATCTTGGACTCCTGAAATGCCCACTTGGACTTGGTTACCCCAAAGGCTGGCAAAGTACTTTTGCATCAAATCTGGAAACAGATGGGTGTAACTAAGATAAAAAACACCTTTAAACAAACAGGAAAAATAGTGAATCTCTTGGCCCCTGCAGTGTTGAATAATAAATAATTACATAGCAAAATATAATACTTTTTTTGGTATTGCTTACTTTTGAATTAAAATGATGTTGCTAAAAATTAATATTTTTATTTGCAGATGTGATTACTACAGAGTGGGCTGGAAGGAGTACTGGTATATGGGCCCTAAGTGTAACAGCCTTTGGAACACTCTGGATTTCATTTTAGTGGCTACTCTTCCTGCAGTGATACTGCTTATCTTAGTGGTTGTAATATTTTCCGTTGTCTACTGCAAGAAAACAGAAAAAGCTGGGTAAGTGACTCTGGGTGCAGCAAAAGGAGTCTGGTGTTCTGGTTTTTTAACCTCTGGATGCTTAAAAACACAAGGTTGCCATGCTGCCAAAATACTTTTTATACAATTTAAAACTAAATCAAAGCATCTTAGCTGAGCACTCAACACTTACTCAGCATTTTACCACTGCCTGCAGAACTTCACTCTAAGTCATCGTTTTTCTTTAGAGCTCGCCAGGCAAGCCTTAAAGATTGATAAGTACATTTACTACTTAAATTCAACACTGCCAAATGTGTATTTCTGATTTATTTGCTCTTAAGGATTGGCTTTTTTTCCAGAGCTTAAAAAAAAAAAGGAGTAAGACCGATAACCATTGACAAGAGGCTTGGTGTTTAAACACAATTCCTCCCATTCTTTGGTCTCAGGTATTGGCAATTTGAGCTCCTTTTTGCTTTCAACACTTTTTTCCAGTGACACATCTCCCAAGTACACAGACAATATGGGTTTTTTCTTCTTTCACTGAGCCCCAGTAGTGTGTCACTGGTACTTCCTCAGACTTAGAAAAGCTCCAATAATACACAGCTCTTGTACAGCCATTGCCACAGGACACCTAAAGCTGACATGGCTGTTGAAACAATCTGCAGCACAAAAAATACTTATCGAGACCATTGCTAATGCTCTAAATTCCCATTGTTCTCCCCACCAGGAAGCAGCCAAAGCCTCCATCCAGTGGAGCACAGCAGAACCCTGCTTTCAGTGCTGACACAGCTGCCAGCCTGGAGCACGAGCACCATCAGCCACCCGAGGTAAGAGATGTCAGAGGGGGGCACAGCACAGCCCCACACTGGGCCAAGCCTGCAGCACTTGGTGATTCAGCACAATGGGATGTAAATAGTAAAAAAAGGGAATTTGAGCTTAAAGTCTCCCTAGCATTTGATTTCCAAGATCAGCTGAATGCATGTGAGAAGGTGAAATTCTTCATCAAGGATTAAGTGAATCTAATTTGCATAGGAGAAAACAAAGAACTAGTGATTATTTTAACAGAATGTTCAAACAAGTATTTCAATTTTGTGGCCCGTTAGAAGACCAGCATTAAAAAGAGATCACGCTCTGCTGTGCCAGTTTTCTCCATTAGGCAAGGTGTAGTGTAGATCATTGCTTGAACTAGTGGGAATCAAGAGAAAGATGGACAAATACCATAAAACACGAATATGAAATACAAAGAATCACTGAAAGGGAGTATTTGTGTGTGTATGTGCTCATTTCCTCATTGGGTACTTTAGGATTATTTTACAGATTAAGAAGCACACAGTGTGTGAAAAGGGGACATTGAAGGCTCTTTGAGAAAAGGAAGAAAATTATTTAGTCTGCTACATTATTTTCTGCTAAATCCATCTGTGAAGTATCAATCGTTTGGCAATGCAGCAGGTCTGAGCCTGCCTTTACCAGCAGATGGTGCTGTTCCATTTTTAATTAACTTGGAATTTAGTCCTGCTGATGCTGTTTTTCCCAAGGTGCGAATCAGACCAAATCCTGCAGTTTAGTAGGGAAGGAAACCCTTTGTAAAAGGAACCTTTTTGGGTCCGGGCTGCAGGACTTCGGGCTTTTTCACACCCCAGACTGTGAGTTGTAGCCCAGACATTATATTTTGTATGTGAAAAACTGGTTTATACCTTCTAACATACTGTACCTGAGAGCTGTTTATTCTAATTTGTTGTCATTCTGCTCTGTGTAACCACCTGATCCCCTACACACAGGATGCCTGGGTTGGACAAATTCCAAAAGCTGTACTGAAAAGACAAGATTTTAATGATGCCCCAATCCCAAATCAAAGACAGAATTACAGGTATGCTGCTATTTTTCTGTCTTTTGTGCACATTTTCACTTTATACCCTGGTTTGGAGACTCAGAATGACTTTGCAGCTTTGCCAGTGTCACAGCAAGAAACAAAGGTCCATTAAATGGCAAAGCTTTTGACTGGATTATTCACATACAAATCCTAAAATACTGCTTTATCCAGAGGCTTCTCCGGTTTTCCTCTAATCCCAGAGGCATTCATTTCATGACTGTTTAGAAACACAGCTTCCCTACTTGTGCTTCCTCAGTTGAACCCCCCCTCAGCACCCAGCCAACTGCTGCAGCTCTTACTGCAACTTCTGCAGAGAACTTGTTTGCCAGGGCACAGCTCAGGGAGAGCAGAACAGGCTCCTCACATGTAGCAGGGTTCTGCTGCAGAGACAGGCTGGAGCTTGCTGATATTTCAGTCCCTCAAGAAGGTCTGGTTTTTATCAATATAAATGCTGAAAATGCTGAAGGTATAGCTATCATGAATTTAAAACATTTTGAAAATAACTGTAGAATATAGAAAATTAGATACTGTGGCAATGTTTGTTGTGAAAAGAAAATAAAAGCTTAAAGAGAATGTTGCTTCGATAAATTCACTCTTCTCTGTTTTCAGGATGAGGGTTGGAGAGTGAAATGAACTTAAAAGACCTTTTAGATGTTGTTGCCTCAATGCCATGCATGCAGTAGTGAGCTTTAATATTTTTATATTCCAGTTTAAACTAACCCTTTGTGCAATTTGCAGTATATTACAAGGTTTTAATAACCTTTTTCTCTTTTGCATAGTCCCATGTATGCTCAGCCTCTAAGGACAGCAGATCCAGCATCAGACTATTTCCCTCGCTCCCGAGCCCAGTGGGATGAGTTTGACTATCCCAGGAAGGATTTGCCTTATCCAGTTTATCCAGAGGCGAGACAGTACCGGGCACGTATCAATTACATCCCTCTGCATATTAATTACATACTCTGCATATTAATTATATTCTATATCCTGGTACTGAATACAAATCATCACTAAATTTACAGTATTTGTCACTCAGTAAAGATGTGAGCTAACAAAAAGCCTACAGCCACCTTTCACTATGCAGGTGTTTTCTTCAGGAATATTACAGACCCTGCTGAAATGTTTTTAAATATTTCCAAAGCTGTTTCAGTTTGTGTGCACACAGTGCTAATGCTTTCAGTTATTTGCATGAAAATCATCTCCCAAAGCTCTTGGTGAGTGCACACTCAGAATTAGCATGTACTAAGAAAACAAATAGATATAAATGTAGTTTGATTAGATACAGATTATTTTAATAGCAAGCATACTGGGGAGTGTGTGTCATGCTACTGATTTAATTCTAATCTCTTTACAGAGATACTAAGAAAGTGCTTCCAATATCAGAAATGTCTTGGAATGCTGCATGATCACTAGAGAATCCAGGTGCTGAGAGAGCAGCAACACCCTGGTGGGACACAGAGGAAATTGCCATCCTTATTAGAGAGCACTAAGTTACTGCAAAAAGGTATAGAGGATAATTGTAAAAGAAAACCTGATATAACATGACATTAACATCTCACTTATTTACTATGCAGTTGGTACAGCTTCCTGTGAATCCTTGATACTGCAGTGCACAAGGGTTTGGCCCTGGCAGTGTGGTACAAACACAGCCAAGGATTTGGCTTCCCTCTGTCCCAAGATTTATCAAATACTTACAGGCCCATTCCCTTCTTCCCTGGTCTTTTTTGCTTTGTCTTCCTTCTGTGCTGATCCCAACAGATGGAATGGTTTGCCTTTAAAACTGCCCTGGCTTGCTTTGTAACTTTTTTGTAAATGAGGAAAATAAATGAAGCTATGGAAGACTGACTACCTTGCCACTGTAACAAATTAGAGACTGAAGACTGGGATTTATTTCCCATTTTACAAAATGTCCGAAGGACATTATATTCTGACTTACATTAAATTATTTTCCTTAGTATTAGGTAATATGTGAAACTATATGACAAAACTAGAATCTTAAGGATTTTAGAAAGGGTTTTTTGATATTTGTTTTCCCCTCAGTGTAACAAAAATTTCAAAGTGGGCAAATTTCACTGGGTTTACTTCTACTGCTGCAAAATTCTGTCAGAAATAAAAGAAGTGAGGCTGCTTCCCTCTCTTATCTTTAGAAACACACAGAAATGGTGTTAGCACATCTGTTTAGATCCCAGACTATCAGTTTAAACCATTCTGACCTCAGAAATTCAGATCCAAAGGTATCAGAGAACTGCGTCAGTGAATTGCTTTTTCTGTCACTTCTCAGCCTCAGGTAGTGCCACAATCTGACAAACTGTGATGGTTGTTGACCTCAGTCCAGCTCTGTTGTACCAACCTCAGAGTGACCAGAGAATCTGAGTGTTCAATCCGATATTCTGCCACTCCTCTGAGAAGGAGTAGGAGGAACAGATAAGGCAGTGCTGTCAATATCCATGGTGCTGGCAAGAGCAGAGCTGGCTAAACTGAGTCTCTCTCACTGTTTCCCCAAGTGTTCAGTTTTGTCATTACCTTTTTCAGATCTTTTCCCCTTCATTCCTTAATAGTGCTGGGCAGTTTGAAACTATTTTGTCATAAGAATGTCTGTCTCTTGCTAGAGCTAGACTAAACGAATGGAATGTTCTTTTAACTCAATTTACTTTGGTGTGTGCTGTGTTATGTAGCTTTACCCTTTAAAACAAAAACAAAAACAACAACAGCAACAACAACAAAAAAAAAAGAGTGAGGGAGGAGGGTCAAATTCTCTGCTAAGGCAATGAAAGTCCAGGAGCATGAATCTTTATAGAGAATTAGAGAAGCTCCATGTCTCTCTTGTCCTGAGGAGCCCAGAACTGGACACAGCACTCCAGCTGTGGTCAGTAGGGGGTCACCTTGGGATGCTCCATCTCAGGGTGTCCACCCTGGACTGCCCAGCCTGTGTTGGCCCCACTCACAGACCCCAGGTGGCTCTGCCCTCTCGAACCCCCCAGCCAAGGGGACCCCCACACTCCCTCAGGCAGCTCGGAGCAATCCCTTCTCAGCATGTGAGGGGTTTGGGTCACATTTCTCAGGAATCTGCTTCTGCCTTTACACTTGGAAACAGCTCCAGCTTTGGATTCTTCTAAGCAATAGAAGGCATGGAACAGGCACCAAGCATTGCCCAAGTCCTCCTTTGCTCCGATTTGTACAGCAGGCTCTTAGTCTTGTGACAAAGAGTAATACAAAGTTTCCAAAACAAGTTATTATACTTGTTATGAGAAGGTTCATGTTTGTATCCTAACTACTTTTATGTATTAAAATACTGGTTCATCTTTGGATTTACTTGTCACGTTTAACCAGGTAAGCCGAGTTTTCACGCTGATAGGAGACCCACAGAACTGAAACCATTGTCCGAGCTATTAAAATGGTGGGTTTTTATTCACTAGATTATTCCATTGCCCTCACGGGGACGGGTGTATGGGATCTCCCCTCATTGCCCCTCACGGTGCTCCGGGCGGGAGCGCGGCCCCCCCGCCGTCCCCTCACGGTGCTCCGGGCGGGCGCGGGGTCCCCCCGCGGT